>OZ024904.1:4624453-5082845 GCA_964017125.1 Flabesymbios commensalis | reverse complement strand
TTTTGTATATGCTAATAAGACAACCTAAAACTCAAAATTCTGCTTGGAGACCGGGCTAATCGTGTTCGGCACACCTTAGTTATGCTAAAAAGTCAGGTTCGCAACTTTTGCTAAAATATGTCCGTATTTTAAATCGTATAAACTAAAGACAGGACACTTGTGAACAATACCTGCAAGTTTCGTAATTATTTTGTCCTGCACAAAATAACACTATGTTCCCTATATGCACCAAGAGGGACCCACTAATATACATATAACAACAGTGACTAGGATACCACGCCGTAAACATGTTTAATATTTAATTATGCTGCCCAAACAGTTACAAATGAAATGATACTGATCATAAATGACGGTTCACAGCTGGGCCAGCGTTGCAGATGGTGGACGGCGGTAGGCCAACATTAGATATCGACCTGTATGTATCACCATAAACTTCATGCAATCGTTTTTTAAGACACACAGGTCGATATGTTTGTTGAAAATATCATAAAATATCAACATACCGTAGTCAAGACTACCAGCGAAGACTGTCTAACATCAGGGTAACATTATCAGCTACGTCTAAGGACCTGATCGATTCGTACCGATCTTAAACATCTTAAACCGGTTTCCCAATCCAGAGTGTTTTTTTTGCACCAGATCAGTCCAAGCCAGAACCGGATTCACCAAACCATCAAACCTGCCTGCATGATGGTTTGGTCGTTGGATCTTGAACCGGTTTGCTAAACCATACGTTTCTTTGGCTCAAACTGTTTTTAGATTTAGCTCTGTAATCGGATTGACCAGGGGCCGTATGCACCAACCGGAGGTTTGGACAAACCCCAGAGGTATCGCTGGGGTAAATTTAAAAAAACGACATACCCCTTATGCACTACGCAGGGGTAAATGTCGCGCGGGGTTAAAATTGGCCAAGTGCGGGGTTAAATTTACCCCTACTAGGGAGCAGGGGTAAATCGGCAACCACCGGGGTAAACGTCGCTATCATGATCCTAATCGTTATACAAGACATGTGAATCCTATCGTATAGAGACCTATGACATGTGAATACTTTACAGAATGCTGCCGCATGCACTATGTTTTAAGCATATACTATTAGTTTTTATTTGTTTTGTTTTTTGTAAACTTAACAGCTTTAATATCGTACAAAATGATTTTTAAATTATTATTGTAGATTAGATGCATTTAAATGCCGACAACATCTCAATAAAAAGACTTTAAAACTAATAAACACAACATAAAGCAAACAAAATATTTTGTAGGAAGTTTACATCTTTTATTTTGGATAACGTGCAAATGTTGATGGTCAATCATATTTATACTACTTTAACTAACAAGCAAATCTATATGAAGTAGCATGGATATAAACATATATTCTAAAATCAACGGCAGGTATAGGATAATCATTCTTCGTTAATTGAAAACAGTATTGTTATTAGCAAGTTTACGACAAGTCTTTAAACATTATGTCCTCCGCGTAACTATGAACTATAATGGAGAACTGCAATGGGATAAACAAATATTAATACAATATATTTATTGGCACATTTTAATCATGTTTGTTTAAAAATGAACTATTGTCAAACAAACAAATACACCAATAAACTGCTCAGTTATTTAAAATGAAGTTACAAAAACACAGTTACAAGTGACTGTAAAAATCACTGAACGCTTCAAAACGTGTGCAACGGAATTACAATACACAGGCCCACGTTTATAATATACAAAATGAAAAGTTTAAATTTGATTGATTTTCATGTTTTTCTCATTGCAATATTTAATTTGTCTGACTTTTCCCGAGAAAAAAACATATTAAAGAGTGGAGTCAACAATCGCGTGTGTTATAAACGTCTTTTTTATGGGTGGAATATTTTGTTCATTGAAAGGCATAACAAAAACAAATACATACCGCAATCATGTCTCTAGTGAAAAATAATTGCTTTGAATGCTTAAATATAACTAATTAAAATGACTGTTGAATAAATAATGAAATCCATGGTTACAAATTGATTATAATTAGGCCCTAATTGTAGTTATCAACATTTACAATGTCATGATTATAGTTGTTACGTCATATTGTCTTCACAATGTTTGCACATTGCTGTTATTTGCATTAATTTTAGGGGCCTACATAATTGCTGGATTTTCGGGTTCATGATCAATTTATGGCGTAAATAGGCCTATACAATTAGATATCCTTATGCATCATTAAGATTTTTTATCAGCTTTAGCCGTGTCTATTTCTATTATTTTGTTAATCATAATTATGTTAACATTGTGGTATTAGGCATGAATGATGCTGACCATTTGGTTACAGTCCGCTTTTCCGAAGGTCCATTTTTCCGAAGGTTCATTGTTCCGAAGGTTCATTGTTCCGAAGGTTCATTGTTCCGAAAAAAAGGTTTATTGTGCCGAAGGTTTATTGTTCCGAAGGGTAATTTATCCGAAATAGGGGTTCATTGCTCCGAAGGTTCATTGTTCCGAAGGTTCATTGTTCCGAAATAGAGGTTCATTGTTCCGAAGGGTCATTCATCCGAAATAGGGGTTCATTGCTCCGAAGGTTTATTATTCCGAAGGTTCAGTATTCCGAAATCTCACATCTCTCAGACAGCAAAATGTTAATTTGCTATGACAAAAATGAAATGATTAGGGCTTTAGGCCAGGCCACTTTTTTGCACATACAGGCTAAACTGGGCCAGGAGATGATTCACGAGATGTATCAGATGACACTGTTCTCCAGACACAGGATTCGCACCCTGGCAGTTTTGAGGTCGAGCACGCTACCTCTCTATCACAGAGGTTCCCCCCAATATTTAGTTTTATACGAATTGATGGAGAAGAAACATTTTGCTATGACAATAAAAATATTATGATAGCCGTTTAGCCTCCTGCATTGAGAAGCCTTTATTAAGGAGGGGGGGTCAATATAAGTGTTAATATTATGATTAGCGGCAAATGACGACGTATCCCCTTTAAACTTAGTCAACAAGTAAATATTCGTGTCCATGACAATATTCAAACTGTGATGGTAGTGATATATGGCAGGTTCCACGATAATGTTTACCACCAACATACCGAGTGTTTTAATAACAGTCACTCACAAATAATTCACGTGTCACCAATACATGAAATTCACATATATAGTAACACAAATTACCATATTATTACCTTTTGCTTAATATATTTGTGTTTAATGTTGCTTTAGGAAAAAACAAAATGCTAACGTGACGTTTCAAGCTGTCTTGTACGTACATCTGTATGTAATCACGTTAGCATGTAGGCCCTACGTACTTCACATAATAGGGTCTAATAATAATATGATATATTTATATGGCGCACATAGGCCTATCCAGCTCGTCATATGCCTGCAGGCTACATGGCGACTTACATCATATTATGCCTGGTCATTGGACCTGTTAGGCCTAATCAATGTAACATTTCAACTCCCCAGGGAGCATACATCACTGCAAACGGTTTCCGCTAGTATTGATTTTATTATCTTATAATATAGCTTCCATTTCTATCCCACCAGGTAAGCCTACTCATTCACACCTGAGTGAAATGAAGCACTTGGAGGGGGGGGCACAACATTGACACATAAATGTCCCAGCATGGAGAGAGGAGAAATATGATATTTCTCTGAAAATCCTGCACCAAGCGAGCCTTTAACTCACAAGGCAGGCATGCAGCCGCTAATTGCAAAGTTCTAAGCTTTATCCATTGTATCACGTCCCACACTTCAATCCCTAAAACAGTTTATTCTGGGCAATTTTGTTCCTTTTGGTTTGAACGGTTATTTTCATAAATACAAAAAAATGATAAGCTCTTCGCTTATATAAAGAAATTGGCCTTTATGCATTTTAACATGCATATAGATTGTTTCAGAACAATTGTGTGATGAAGGTTCAAGTAGTCTTTAATTTCTAGGTGGAATGTCTCAACGTGCGCTCCTCAAATAAATACAAGCTACTTTAATTTGATAATGTTTCTGAAGTAGAATATCACCAATAGGCCTACATCTTTTTTGTAACCCTAGCAGTGAAAACATATAAATAGCATAACGTTCAGTCAAAAACATCTACAAAACATAACGTTCACAGTGAAAAACATCTAAATAACATTACGTTCACAGTGAAAAACATCCAAATAATATATCGAAATATATATATTCGGTTTATATTCACTCTCTTTTATCAAATAATATATATTTAAAAGGATTTGTCAAACACAAAATGTTACTCAGATTAATAGCCGGCATTGAACTGATGAAATTCCAAAATTGGTTCAATATTAAGCTGACACCTCAAAGGTTACAATAATAACCGAGAAACATTAGAACAACAAGAAATATGTCACATTTGTTGGGTTGAATAAGGTCTTTATAGGAACTATAACCGTATTGTTGGTTTATATTTATGATAGTCCTTTTTTACAAATAAAATATACTATCTAATTTATTGTCTCAGTGTCACTTAGTGAATGACGGCGGCAACATGTTATTATTTAATTTGTCAAACTCCCTCGGGTTCTCACCATACAAATTCATGCGCACATCTCATTACTTCTCATAGGAAGATCTAATGAGCGCTATACGTCATGATAATTGTTACAAATCGAATAAAACACGTGTTTTGAAATCTGAAATTATCAATGTTCATTCTTTATTTTATATGAGGTGAAGTGTGTATTATAAAATAAACAAAACAAGAAATTTAACACGTCAGCAAAAATGTGCTCATCAATGAGGCTCATCAGATGCTGAGTTTGCGGCAGCGTTGGTGCACATAGTGGTATGGCCAGGAAATACTTTATGACATTACATTGAAGGTAAAATCCAAGATGGCCGACATATGTTCAAAATCAAAGAATAAATTGATATCATTTTATTCAGAATAGTAGCAGATTCGTGATTTTTGTGTCTACCATGGGGTTTCCTGATACGTCCGACATAGTGGTATGGCTAGAACGTAATTTAGAACATTCCAGTGAGGGTAAAATCCAAGATGGCCGCCATATGATCAAGGTCAAACAATAAATTGATATCATTTGGTTCAGAATCGTTACAGATTCGTGATTTTGGTGTCTACCGTAGGGTTTTATGGAACGCCTGACATGGTAATCTGGCCAGAAAACACATTAAATATTGTATTGTGCATAAAATACAAGGTGACCGACATTTGTGTAATCTCAAATAATAAATTTATATAATTTTCCACAAAATAGAAGTAAAACCCAAGATTGTCGCTATTTGTGCAATTCAAACCATAAATTGCAAATCACTACGATTTTGTGGAAATGTTCAAGAGTAGGCCTATTCTGGGAGTTAAGTAATTTATCTTCTGTGTACGTGGTATAGTGAAAAAAAAGATTTGATGAAGAAATAAATACGCATAAAAACAAAACATTTCTATCTTCAAGCTAGTTGAAATGATGCCCTCTTTAGCACAGTGCTGCAGATTCCAAGACTTTAAACGGAAAATCAGAAAATTGCATGAATTGAATCATAAATAGTAGGTATTTATTGGCCGTTTTTTTGTATGGTCGTTTTAGTAGTTGATACACCCTACACGTAGGCCTCAAAACAGCCTAAATTGTTATAATGTTATAATGTTACTTGCCCCCGAAATAGCCTGCTTAGAGCCCCACATATCTAGCCAATTTGTACTGGGGTTGTACCGCCGTGTCTCAGGCCACTGCTCCCCCTATAAAATTGTATCTTGGATCCGCCCACGACCTTTATGCAGATCTGAAAACATTAAAGTATTTCGCAGATTAAAAAAAAAAAACAATCATTTTCCATGTAAATTCATTCTTTTTCGGAATATTGAACCTTGTTTTCGGAACAATGAACCCTAATTTCGGAGTAACGGACCTTCGGAGCAATGAGCCTTCGGAACAACGGACCTTCGGAACAACGGACCTTCGGATCATCGGACCTTCGGAACAACGGACCTTCGGAACGATGGACCTTCGGAAAAGCGAGCGGTCCCCCTTCAGTAAATGGTCAGCATCATCCATACATCATACCACAACGTTAACATAATTATGGCTAACGAAATAATATAAATAGACACGGCTAAAGCTGATAAAAAAATCGAATGATGCATAAAAATATCTAATTGTAGGCCTAGGACTATTTCCGCCTTCAATTGATCATGAACTCGAAAATACAGCAATTATCTAATAATTAATGTAACTAACAACAATGTGCAAACATTGTGAAGGCAATATGACAAAACAGCTATTGATTCCCGATAGGTCTTCAGTTGATGAATAATTGAATTTCTGATTGCCTGAGTACGGTCAGTAAAGGTGTAACCCTTGTACATAGTATTGTTTCAATACTATGTCCGTTGTGAAGGTCACTAAAAGGTAAAAGTTTTTCTGCAAATTAAGCTCTATATCTACTTCGCTTAATAGATTGATCCATTTGATCACCAAAGTCCGCTTTTGTCAGCTGAATGCTATGGCAGCGGTAACTACACAACAGACACTGGCTGTACAACTGCAGAGGTGCACACGATTTGCCCCTTCCCTCCCCAACTACCGGCGCTATGCCAGAAAAAACCTTAAAATATCAATACCAGCGGTAACCAGGTAAATACACAACAGCCGCTGGTTATTTAACCCTTTCAAGCCTGACTTTACATTGTCATCTTCATACACTACAAGCCGCGAATTGCTGTCGCAATTCTTGACTTGCAGTGGATGAAGATGACTTGAAATGGGTGAAAAATTGAAAAAATTGCCATGTATTTGTTAAGTAGTTTCATGGTAATTTTCTTTCTAAAACCATTAGTTGTAGGAAAATTAAGTCTGTTTTCAGGGATTTAAAATGATGCTTTAATGCATCGTGAGGACTTAAAGGGTTAACCTGAGGTGGTGCGCGCTCTGTCACTCGTGCTCTATCATTCTACTACACAACACTGACACTGTCTATTCAGAGCTACACAACATACATATTTTATTAAGAATGAAGAAGTCTATATTTGAAATGAAGAGGTTGTAGCGCTCAGTGATACCAGGGGTATCATCATCGAGAAATAAACAGAAAACAGACTCTGAAGTAAATAATCATCAACTGAACAGATCTCTACAGCAACTCACTATCACCACTTCACTAATCAGGTTTGTTTGATTACCTCCGTTGAAGGAGGTTGTGTTTTGGTCGTGTTTGTTTGTTTGTTTGTCTGTCTGTCCGATTTCAGAGCGTCAATGGGTGTTGTGTCGTATTACTAAACTCAAAATAACTCAATCAGTCACAGCAAACAGATACATCCAGTGTCACTTGAAATGGTACCAAAGAACATCCATGCGGACTAAGCATGGCAAACTTTAAAATAAAACGTTATCGTTGTTGTCAAAGAGTAATGGTGTAATGCACGTGTTTATGTAAGGGTTCCGACAACCATTGCTAATAACCCTTTGAATATTAAAATCTTGCTTTACTTGCGGTAAACTCAATTGGACGAATTACGGGACCAAAATGTTTAAAAACAAACTTGTTTTTTTTTACATTTAGTATAAAATATAACAACAAAAAGAAAAGTTGCCGGGTGTGTGCTTATAAAAAGTATGCGACACTGGAATGCGAGTTAGTGTATATTGTTCAAGCGTCACTGTTGGTACATTACCAGTTAGTCTACATGTCACATTTTCAGCCGTAATTTGGGTTTAGATGTAAGTAAGTAAGTAAAATATTTGCTTTACTTCACTTTTCGGCCAGTATGGCCATTTAGGTGAAAATTCCATTCCAGGTATTACAATATCCCATATTGTATAGTTAAAGTAGTAAAGGAAAGACAAAGCTAATAAAAGCATGTTCGTACTAAAATATTCAATTTAAAGTGTTTGATATGATAAGAAGACGATGCTCCTGGCACCTATATGTAACGAGTCTGATGACATGTTGAAGCGCCTGCACTACAACACAGTTTAATGGGTATAAAAATATCAGTATAAATAATGTAAAATATGAAGTGAATTTAAAATGAACGACTTTTCAAGTCACTATATCTCCATGAAATTGGAGTGATTGTGTAAAAACTACAAGTCTAAGTCAAAACAGTGTCATTGTCAAAACAAATATATAATATATACTATAATACTATATACTATAATAAAAAAAAATAAACCCATTTAGACACAAATATGAATGACATAAACAATGAACAGAGAAACCATTAAGTAAGTAAGTAAATGTCTTCTTTACTTCACTTTTCGGCCAGTACGGCCGGAGACATCATGAAACCACAAAAAATTCTCAAAAACTAAAGACTTACAGTGCCCCCACAGTTGGTAATAAGGTCTGTGATATTGGAGGACATCACAGAGCGATCACAACCGTGAGGACACCGTAAGTCACCACAGGCTAATTGTACGGCAATGGCTTCTCTATGACATGCTGCATTATCCGCCAGGATGCCACAGAGAAACCTTTAAAACAATAAAGTGAAAAAATAATTATATGGCAATGGTTTCTTTCTGACATCCCGTCCATCGCCAGGATGCCAAAGAGAAACCACTGCAAACACAAAAACCAAATCATAGAGGAATTATGAGTAGACCTACAATGCCCCCACAGCTGGGGATCGGGTCTGTCATCGAGAACTAGCACGACAGAGCGATCATAATCCGTGAGAGCACTGTAAGGCACCACAAGTACAATGAAAAAAAATATATAAAATATATAAATATGAATATATAGAGAATATATAAAGAATTTGAACTAAAAACTATTCGAAAATAAACATAACAACCTCAGTACCACCGGAAAGCAAACACAAAAAACGTCAAAACGTCAAAAAAATAGAAAAACCTGGTTTGATGAAAGGTTTGGGTGTGCTTGGCCTTCTAAGAAGTTGCCCAGGGGGGACCACGCGGAGGTGACACCCTTCCCCCCCCCCCCCCGGGTTTAGATGTATACATCGCAAAAACTTTATTGCTTTTTTTGTCACTTTTTTTCTTAGCTACAAAATGTAACAATAATTATACAGTAAGCATAAACTTAATGTAATTCGTTTATGGGAAATAAATATTGGGACTGAAAATGTCACTTTACATATTCAACGCCATTTTAACACTAAAAGTAACACGATTACCATTGAATACGTGTCATAAGTGTAAACCAGGGTTCCCCACAGAAAAAAAAATCATCTGGTTGTTCTCTCAAAAATATTAACTTAGCGCGCGCGAGCAGCTTAACCCTTACACTGCTGCATAAAATTTGCAGCATGTGTGGTTGCCCACTAAGTAATATCTGGCACGTTTTTTCTTACACAAATGTTCATCTGATGAACAACTGATACTAAAAGCCAATAAATTACAAAATCAGTCACTGTCAGTTAGCCATCTTTAAAACGCAAATGGAAGGACACTACAAAACGTTTTTTTTTTTTATATAATTCATCCGGTCGGTCACCCTGTCTGTAAACTGCTTAGTGTATTCAAGACCTAATAAAAGACTAAATTATCAATGATTTGGTGAAAAAGTCTGTGAAAGAATATAATTGTCACGGTGGTAAAAAATACGATTGAAAATAATGTAGCTCAGACTGGGACTCGGACGCTGGCTCGATGTTGTGTCATCGACTCACCTGCCCCATAGGTTATAGGTGTGATAACCATTCCCAGCCAGCACAATACACTGGCCCTATATTAATCCAATGTTGGGCCAACGTCGTAGATAGTGGACCAACCTTGGATCAATATAGGGCCAACGTATTGTGCCTGCTGGGTTGATGCGAAACCTGCTGACACCATTGTTGTGTTAACAATATGACGAACCTGACCTCTCTAAATAAGATCGTGGGCATCATGGAGTCTTGATACATTTTGATATTCACTAAGTTGATTTAATTTTCGGTTGCATTTTTTTTTAAATATATCGTAACAAGAGGGAAGCATGTGATCCCTGGGATCAAAAAGTGTTTTGTAGTAAACGAAATACTAAATTATCATTGATTTATAGTGAGAAAGTCTGCAAAGACTATTTAAATGACTAATTTTAACTGTTGAAAAATCACGATTGAAGATCATGTTGCTCAGACTGGAACATTGTTGGCCCAATGTTGTGTCGCCGGCCACATAGATCAGATAGGTGTGATAATCATTTATACGAAACCTGTCACATTGTTGTGTTAACAATCCTTACGAACCTCACCTCTCTGAGTCTTTTAAATACTTTTTGATATTCACTAAGTTAACTTATTTTTTGGTTGCAATTTTTATTAATTTGTAATAAGAGGGTAAATTGTGATTTTGGGGATCGAAAAGTGGTTCGTAATAAACAAATTTTGCAATAAATGACTTCGCAATAAGCAAACTTTTAATGCATGAAATCCTATGGGAAATGATCCGTTCCAGAGAAATACTTTGTTATACCCAGAAATTCGATTTAAGCGTGTTATAGAGAAGCTCGACTGTATATACTTGATTTATCAGTGAGCACATACAGCCTTTTGGCAACACTGTTACACGCAGGTCAGAAATAAATGGGACACACAGACAGCACTGAGCGGCAAAGGTAAAGCAACATGTCCCCACCTCTGTGTACAGAGGGGAGACATAATATATGCATACCTTATCTCAATGTATTAGCACATCATTGTAATACAACAATCACGTGCTAAATATTTGTTTTGTATGCTCAAACATGCTCAAACATGTCCTAATTTGCAATTTTCCTGAATTTGCCGTCTATAATAAAATATTGGGAAGAGAAGATGCGTACATCCATGAACTAGAGTTATGTGTCCATCAGGCCTGGATACAACAATGACTGCTATGGTAGAGGCTCAAAGACTCGCCACACTGTACAACAAAGCACGTTATATTATGTACTGATGGTTGACAGCTATATAAAGACATGAGTGTGATGTGTCTCAATCCCAAAAGGTGTTCACTGTTCATCACATGTATACTGTGGTGGTAGTATTTTTATTGGACGTATGAATAAAAAACATTCTAAGTAGGCATATAGGGCCTATGCGTGATATCGAGTAATTTTGGTCCGGGAAACTTATGACATACAATTGTCAGTTTAGTGGTATTAGAGAGGGACATGGCGCAATGGTTAGAGCGTCGCGCTCTGCCAATGTCGCTGCCTGCCGTGCGGTTTCGAATCCCGCTGGTGCATAATTTTCAGAGAAATATCATGTTTCTCCCCTCTCAATCTTGGGACATTGTTAAGATGTTGTGTCCTTGGGCAAGGCACTTCACCCTCAAATGCTTCACTAGACTCAGATGAAAATGAGTACCTGGTAGGACAGAGATGGCAATGTGTACGATAAGTTCAATGCGCCGAAACGGCTGCAGGACTGTATGCTCTCCGTGGAGTTGAAATGGCTCACGAATGAACTGGTCCAGTGACCAGGGGGTAAGATGTACAGTCGGATGATAGGTCTTCAGACTTGATATCAGACTATAAACTTGCACCTTTATGGAGCCTTCCAGTCTGAACTGTGTGGCCCGATAGGAAAATGGTCATTTCCCGATGATGTTGTAATTAAAATTGCAACGTCTTAGACGATGTGATACACCTGAGACTAATACGAGTTGAAAAACTTTTTGTCATAGATTACGGCTAGTAAATTATAGAAAAAAACTATTTTTCAGAAGGAAATAGTAAAATTGGTGTCTCATTTCCTTTTCTTGACAGATATGACATGTCCATTAGACAAAGGGTCGATCTAAGTTAAAAAATGTAATGATGGACATTTGTCATAATCTGGTAATATGATAAACCTAATTACGTTGCCAACGGATGTTTCTAAAAGTAGAAATCCATCGGAATGTCGCCCTCACACATTCAAACACACAAAAATATATAACAGAGCTAAAATAAAAATATGCTATTTGCTGAATATGATGAATGTGTCCCTTTAATAATATTAATCATTATGATTTAATTCCGGACAAGAATCATAATATCAAATTTGGTAGTAAATTTAATACGTGAGGTAAAAAACAGGTAGTATTGAAAGTAAACCTACAAATTGTAGGCTATGCTCCATTAACAATACTTGTACTTGGCAGGCACTTGAAAAGTCGGAGATCGCAGGTTCGAACCCCGCTCTGGAATTCAAGTTTCAAAGAAAAAACTGTTTCTTCCACACTGAGAAGTAGCCAGCTTGGGCTCAGACCGCCAGGGTTTGAAATTCGAATCATGTGTCTGGAGGGCAGTGTCATCTCAATCATCTCACCATCCTCAGGATGTTCTCTTGACCCAGATTAGCCTATATGTGCACAAAGGTGGCCTAAAATCCCATTCATTAAATTTCATTTAGGCACGAAAGCACTATGTCCAAACTGAGATCGCATGATTTTCGCTGATTTCTCAGTCGATTCTCAACAGATTTTCATGACATTTTGCAAACCCTATTTTTCAAAACAATCCCAACAGGCCTGACAATTTTGTAATATTTATAATGTCTTTCAAAAATTAGACCCATTGAACTAGCTCTAACCCAGGATCTAATTACATGTCAATACCGCAATAAGAATTTAACTAGAAAATCTTCTAGACATGCCCATCAGCCCTTATCGGGTGAGTAAAGGAAAATACTCTTAACAACGCACCATGCCCCATCACCCCTTTCATTTAACAGCACCATGCCCCATCACCCCTTTCATTTAACAGCACCATGCCCCATCACCCCTTTGATTTAACATAAACAATACTGTTGTTAATTGTGTGATAATAGATTGTTAAATTCACAAATTTATTTTCGCAATAATCGCTTGAACTTAAAGGGACTGGCCTAGGCTGAAATCATCAAAAAATCGGTGATTTTATTTTGGCTTCTTAATATGACCATATCATGTAAACATGTTCATAGACTAGAACTGCAAAAAAAATATTTTTCTGCTGCGCATTCACCAGTTAAACTAGATATAGAGACGAAATTCCCGTATTTCTAATTTTTGACATGTTTGTCAATAAAATAAAATAAAATCACCGATTTTTTTATGATTTTAGCCCGGGCCAGTCCCTTTAACAGTTTCATGCACCTTCAAATCTGGTTTCAAATGGCGAATGAAAAAAGAATGAAAAAAATTGAATAGTCGCTCCCTTGCGCTTGTTTATTTCTAGACCCACGGATTTGTGTGAATATGCTGCTGTATATATTGATAACAATATTTTTAGTGATGACTATAACATATATTATAAATAATGCTTGCCAAATTTCATGACAATCGAATGAAAATTGCGTGAATAGTTAGCGAAAAGCATGCAACGCAAAAGTTACAAATTTAAAGTGACTTTTACTATAGATATGTTCTGACCATGTTCATTTTTCTTTTCAGTGCCACTCTGTTTAGGGAACACTTTGTGGATAAGACATTATTTAGTTAAAATTGAACAAAATGTCTGAGAGAAAAGCGCAAACTAAACATGAGTTATCTGCTGCATTCGAAAAATTCAATGAAGCAAAAGAAAGAGTACAAAGTGCACAGGAAAATTATGTTGCTGCTTGCAAACAGAGTGGTGAAAATAATACTTTTCGACTGTGAACATGGAATATTAACGGATATAAAGAAACAGGAATATTAGGCGTGCTCGAGGAAAACAGGGGTCTAGATTTTCTGGCATTGACCGAAACGTGGGACCGCGATCGCCCATTAATAAAGGGGTATGATGTAATAATCAAACCTGGAACTAAAAAAGAACCCAAGGTTGAAGGAACTCCTACTCGTGGCAGAGTATCTGGAGGTATTGCATTCCTTTATAAAGACAAATATAAAAATAATCTTCAAAACGTTCCCACAGAAAGTAAACATGTTTTGATTATAAAAATAACAGGTTTCGTAAGATCACTATTTATTTTTATTGTATATTGGCAACCATGTTTAAAGGATTTAAATGAAAGAATTGAAAAACTCAAGGATCAATTATATGAATACAGTAAACTGGGAAACACGATTCTAGTTGGAGACTTTAACGCAAGAACAGGACATGAGTCATATGACTACAAATATAAACCTAGGAAGAATGTCGATCTAGGATGGAATAAACAAGGAAAATCATTTATGAATCTTTGCAAATCCACCAGACACATTATATTGAATGGACGTCGCTATGGAGATTTGATGGGATGTACGACTTATCACGGATGCGGATATACTACAACGGTTGATTATATAGCTAGCGATGGGGAAATGTTTGATCTGGTTGAATACATGTATGTTCATCCACATATAAAACCTTTTTCTGACCACTGTTTACTAGAAGTCTGTTTCGAGAAAAAAATAAACATAACTCAGAGTGAACAAAATAAGGGTGATGGTGATAATAGTTTTCCTTTTCATTATAAATCTGAGGAAAGGGTGGTGGGAGGAACCTGTCGGAAGCATCAGACGATTTCGTGGAGGATGGATGCTCTCATGCCGACGATCATGATGAGGGGGATTTTGATTTACATGGAATGGGAAACCTTACTATTAATGACGATAAAGACGATGAGACGATGAGATCAGAAAACGGGAGGTCATCTGAAACAATGTCGAGTGAGGATGGATGCTCTGATGATAGTGTCGACCCTCGTGATGATTTAGGGGATTGTTGTGATTACAGTCAGTAAAACCGTGACAGTGACGACCCAGACGATTATTAGTTTCACTGATCATTGGGTACACTGTCTGTGATTGTTTCGTCGAAGAAATTTTTTGTCGTATGCTTTCCCTATTATGTACGTTACCATTTGGTGTTTTTACTGGTCAACATATTTTCCATCAATTTCGACGACAAACTTTTTTTTCTGCCCACATTATCAACAAACTTCTTTTTCTGACTTTGGGGCGACAAA
Source organism: Flabesymbios commensalis (assembly GCA_964017125.1). Taxonomy (NCBI): domain Eukaryota; kingdom Metazoa; phylum Annelida; class Polychaeta; order Terebellida; family Flabelligeridae; genus Flabesymbios; species Flabesymbios commensalis. Next base: position 5,068,041 of record OZ024904.1, on the reverse strand, counting down.
CTATTTATTTCAATTTTTTCTAGCCCTCCCCCCCCCCCAGATATCAAATGGGGCGTCCCTAAAGGAGTGAAATTATTAGGCGGCATCATTGTTATCCAATATCTCATAGATGATGAATATGACTTGTCCAATGATCGCTTTAATACAAAAAACATACATTAAAAAGGGTGTAGTTAATATTTAGTATTATAAAGTCTTTAGTTGTAGCATGCTTCATGAATTAGGCCCTTACACATGAACTGATCGGGGCGGATTGTCGTCGGGCTACACCAAGCTAAGGGAGGGTACTAAAATATAATTCACAAACTGTTATCTCACTAGGCAAGTTTAGTGATTATGTTGTTCTATCATTATTTTTTTCAATCGGTATATGGAAATTGTAACATGCCCGTGTAAATAAGTATATTGTATGAAGTTAGTTAAGACAAAAATTGTTACCATATTCAAAAATGAATTATGCGTTTGTGTTTAACCCTTTTAAGCCTGATTTTACATTGTCATCTTCATTCACTACAAGCCGCGAATTGCTGTCGCAATTCTCGACTTGCAGTGGATGAAGATGATTTGATGTTGGTGGAAATGTAAGGAAAATTGCCATGTATTGGTAAACCAGTTTCATCAAAATATTCATTTTAAAACCCTTGGTTGTAGTAAATTAAGTTTGTTTCAGAGAGTTTTACTTCCAATGTATCTTTTCTTTTACCATGTCCACGAGAAAATAGCACAACATTATTATTTGTGTAAACGGTTTTATTTCTAAAATAAAGTTTACATGATAAATAACATTGATATTTCGCCATCAAACTATTAATTTATTACTGATTCTATTAATTATGTATATGGCATAAGCATCATATTTTATGATGTGAATAGTTAAACAGCTAGATGCATATACTTTTTTATTACAATAATTTTCTTTTGAATGTGTAATAATTGTTATTCATTTAACTATCTACAATATTGTTCATGTATCAATTTTACTTATGTTAGGTTGTGTATACTCATTATACGTGTTTATGAAGTCTTTTAATTTTTATTAATGTGTAATGTGTTTACAAAATATTATATATTTAGTGACTATTATAAATGCTAATTAATTATATATTTTAATTTGTTTTGTTGATAATTATAAAAAGAAATTTAGTATTTTACTTTTTCGCCATCAAACTATTAATTTATTACTGATTCTATCAATTATTTATATGGCATAAGCATCATATTTTATGATGTGCATAGTTAAACAGCTAGATGCATATACTTTTTTATTACAATAATTTTCTTTTGAATGTGTAATAATTGTTATTCATGTAACTATCTACAATATTGCTCATGTATCAATTTTACTTATGTTAGGTTGTGTATACTCATTATACGTGTTAATGAAGTATTTTAATTTTTATTAATGTGTAATGTTTTTACAAAATATTATATATTTAGTGACTATTATAAATGCTAATTAATTATATATTGTTTTGTTGATAATGATAATAACAAATTTAGTATTTTATGCAATTCCATATCTTCTGTTACATGTACTCTATGAATTTGAATATAAATAATTTTACTATTTTATTTTTGTGTCTGTAATTGACTTGGGTCTATCACCTCCCCCGTGCTCTCTGCACTTTCAACATTTAAATATTCTCAAAGGTATTCTGCTAGAGACGGGGTGGCACATTGCAAAACGTGTTGTATAGATATGACTTTTAAAATCGAAATTTTACCACGCATATTTTAGCTAAATTATTGACCCGTTTTTAATACAACAAGTGTGATATATCATATCTGTGATGCTATTGTATGTATGTAATATGTATGTTTTCCTCACCTGTGTGTGTTTTAATGAATACATAATGATAACAATTATTTGATGTGGCAAATCAGATGAAATGTATTTTTTATATTTAATGATGGCCAATTTATAATAAGTTTTATGGCACATTTAGAAAGCTCGGTATTCATCTCCTAATTCTCAACGTTTTTACGATGTAGAAAAATGTTATCATCTACAAAAAATAGTAAATGGCCGAATAAGAAAAAAACGAACCGTATGGTATTCGCAATTGACTTTGTTACCCAATCTAAAGTCATCGATCTGATGTCATATTGTGGCGTATTTAGACTAAAAGGTTTGATTTATTGAATAAAAATAATTGAAGTAATCTTTGTTTTTTTATATATATTTTTTCATCATCAAATCGTCGCCTCGGAGCTAAAGGATCCTATCTGCCACTCTGACGAGTGTCAGATAGGATCCTTTAGCTCCGAGGCGACGAAATGTTATCTGATATATCAGTATCAAGGGCCATCTTACAAGTCGAGTTATGAGCTTGGGTGTTCGCCCTCACACATGTTACAGCGCTGATATTAATTAATATAATCCATGGAAACCAACGCCTCTTATCAATTTGAACTCATCATAAATGGTTCAGTTAGGTCTTTCATTTGAATACCTATGGTATGGTTCTACAACCAGTATAAATATTTATTTCCTTCAGTGCGGGTATTGATTTTAGTCAGATTCTGACGTCTAAAGTCGATCCCCGCCCTGACAGGGTTAATTCACTACATTACTGTACTGGATAAGACGGAGTTAACCAGTTACTATAAGCTCAAAGGCAGAGGACGCTTTGTATTTCACTGACGATTTTTTCACGATGGCATTTATGCAAATGATTCCATAATCTGATAACGATATGCTGGTAAAATTAGATGATTGTTATTAGAATACTCTTTGGGGTCACTAGTATTACCAACCTCTACCCACGGCCACCGGATATATATACATTTAAAAGCAGTTTGGAGGCAGCAACCTCCACCACCGATCCCACCCTGGAAGTCCTTTTTTAAAGTGCCAAAATTGTGGTGATTTTAAAAATAGGTATACACAAAATTAGGTATACACGAAAGAATGACCCAATAATAACACAATATATATATATATATATATATATATATATATATATATATATATATTTATGTTTGACTGTCTTGTTTATATGGTGTCACATACAGTAAATGGTAAGATAATCATTCACCAGATGGCACTCCGCATGTGTGTTGTCGTTGGCGACATCTGGTGTTTAGAGCACGCGAGAAAAAACAGTCAGACAATCAATTTAACGAAAAACTTACTGATCTGTCTAGTTTTTGTTTGGGATGGTTGTCATATTCATAGCATAATTAACATATTTTTTTAATCAGTGACAATTCTTGTTTGTTGCAAACAAACGTTATCAATTCATTTGAATTAATTTGAAAAATTAAACGAATAAGATATTTATAATGGTCGTAGACACTTAACACATAGGTATTCAAATGAAGTGGAAATAGCTTAAACTAAGACATATATGATTATTTCAAATTGAAAAATATTTCAGCGTTGTGAGGGTTGAAATTAGGACGATTAGAGGGAAATGAAATACATCGACAACACAGAAAGGGTTATTTTAAAAATAAATACATAGTGTTTCAGCAGGAAAAATGTTAAGCTTTTCAGTACCAAGAGTCACCTGGTATTCTATCACCGACCAATGAAAGAGTGCCTCAGCCTGTCGCAGGACGATATTTTATTTTCTCGTACGAATATATCTGAAGCGGCAAAATCAAACTGAGCAGTGAAGCGTAAAGCAGAAAGTGAAGATGGGCTGATCTCACCATATGTCTCGTGGTGAAAGCCAACAGCATGAGTGCAGCTAATGTTGATTACCATGGTTAATTGAGATACAGATTTTTCTAGGTTTTGTTCAGAATAAAAAACACTCTAAAAAAAACTGTAATGTGTGCACTTCTGATTCATCTACCATATTGTTTTTCCAAAACAAAAAGATAATTTCAGGCAATATTTTTTGTGTGAAAAGTAAACAGTTCAAATGTATGCAGGCGGTAAAAAGACTTTGAGAGACCCTCCCCCCTGGGCACTAGAAATCTTATCCCTCACAACGCTGGTTTATTTTTGTACAAACCATGGAGAAAAAAGGGGGTTTTTCAATTTGAAATCATCATAAATGTCTTAGCTAGCTTATTCTGGTTCATTTGAATACCTATGTTATGGGTCTACGGCCATTATAAATAATTTAATTATTTCAGCTCGAGATCGTCTTTATACATCAGAATCTGACTCTGACGTATAAAGACGGTTCCCGCGCTGTAATGGTTAAGAGCTTGTAATATATATTCTCCCCCTCGTACTGAATAAGATAGCTAGCTATATGAATCCACGTGTTTCAGGTTTTCCTCTAACGAGGTCACAGAATATGCTAATGAGATGCGTGTGAACGAGTGCGCACACGGCTCTTATTTGTACTGTCCTATAATCAGGTCGTAAACGTCAAGATAATATTCAAATTACAGACTCGTGTAATCTATAGACCCCACTCTTTACTATTACTCTTAATACGACTTTTTTGCTTACGACGCGTCCGGAGAAGTTGAGCCTTCTATAATATGATGAGGTGTTCACACCAGGAAGCGCCCTGGACGCGTGGACGCTACCCCCTTGCGGCGCGTCCACAGAAAATTGGAAATGTCCAATTTTTGTCGCCACCCAACCACGCGCTGTTTCTCGTCACGTGGCAAAACATGCTAAATAATATTGTTTATTTAGCTGCTCACATGTTTTCCTTGTAGCGATGTATATGACCAAGAAGCCACCTTTCTAGATTTACAGGTCTAATTTCCACGGTGATGACTGGAATGTATTGCAAGCACCTTTCAGTAGTATTAGCCTACTTCCATGAGATGCTACTGTATCTACAGTGTACACTTGATACACTGGTGGAGACAAATCCGAGGCAATAAGTTAAATTGAGGTCAGCTTTTTTCAGAATTTCATGAACCCATTTTTTCTGTTTTGTGGGCGTTTTTTTCTTGTGCAATATAACGGCAATGGTCAAGAGAACGATCTTCTTCTTCTAGCTCGTAGAATATAGGGGCCTACTTGTATCCATCATGGATTTAAAATTTCTTCTGTAGTTAAGCTTCAATGTAGCACGTAGTCAGCCACGTGTGCTGCAACTGTCACAACAAATGATGTGTTATGGTAGCGTCCGCGTTTTGTCGTAACATATATATGTGAACAGTCCCACGCGTTGGGTCGTAAGCGTTTTGTCGTCGGACGCGCCTGCCGCGTCCGGTCTGAATTGGACTTTAAAGCGCTGAAATACTTTTATGGAAATCATTGAGACCAAAGGTTTTTTTTAGTTTGATAAATAAGTGGCTTTGTTACCTCTTTCTTTTGAATGAGGGTGCGGGGATCTGATGAATCTGATGTCTATAGAAATCAGATTCTAAAGTATGTATTTATTTATTCGCCATACACAGTACATGTACATATGAATACATATGTACATGTACATGTGAAAATAGCTGTCTCTACACAGACGTCAGAATCAGATGTCTTCAGATGTCAGATTCTGACATCTACAGACATCAGATTCTGACAGACGTCAGAATCTGATGTCTTTAGATGTCAGATTCTGACATCTAAAGTCGATCCCCGCGCTGTAAAGGTTAAGTACCTGTGGCTCATAACATAGACACCTGCGACGTAAGTTTGATGTTTAAAGAGTAGATTAGTTCAAGGAGAAAGAACGAAATTCGATAGATTCGTAGTTCTGAATGTACGAGGCGCGCAGCGCCGAGTATATTCAGATCTACGAATCTATCGTAATTGAGTTTTGTCTTCGACTTAACATACACAAAATAGGTACATGTGCTCCCAAGAATTGATAGGTAAAATTGTCAGTGTGGTTTACCAAGAAACATAAGGCATGAAGTGTCATGGTAAAACCGGCATAATAAACACTGTGCCCGCTCGGGCATGTATGAAAAATAGCAGTAGATTCGTAGATCCGAATCTAGTGTTTTAACAATAGACTCACGTCACCGGTGTATTTTAATATGTACATGTACAAATGCACACTTATTTTAGTTATTGCTGATATGTAGGGGTCTACCAGATCTACGAATCTATCGTAAAGTTATTTCCTCAACTTAACCCTTAAAGCGCGCGGCAAATCTTAATCTGACGTCCACAGATGTCACATTCTGACGTCTAAAGTCTATCCCCGCGCTGTAACCTGTGTTAAAAGAGTAATAATATTTATAATGGCTGTGGACCCATAACATAGGTATTCAAATGCATCAGAAAGAGCTAACTAAGATATTTATGATGAATTCAAATTGGCAAACGCCTTTGGTCTCTATGGCTTATACAAAAATTTTCAGCGCTTAAAGGGTTAAAATACACTTAGGGGTCTTGTCAAGTTAAAAAAAATCAAAAAATCCGAGAAAACCTCGGATTGGTCGGACAGCACCCACCCATCCCTTTAACCAATTTTTTTTTTTTCGAAAAAAACAACACAGAAAAACACCAATTTAATAAAAAAAAGACAAATCCGAGTTGGGGCTTCACCCACCCACCCACTTCCGAGTTTTTTTACGAATTTTTGGATTTTTTTTAACTTGAGAAAACCCCTTAACAAACACTTAACAAACATACACGCTGTGGATGCATCAAACTTGAACTGAGTAGACACATCTAACTCTGTGCAAATTTTTGTATAAATTACAACTTTTATAGAGCGTTATCGGGTTATTGGTCCAAATAAAACGGGGAGTAAAAGAGAAAGGAGGGAATTTGATAGATTCGTGTATTCGAATATATTTAGATCTAAGAATATATCGCAATTGAGTTATTTATTCGACTTAAAACACAAACTAGGTACATAATTATGTGTCCCAGAACATTACATTAAAGCCTACGTGATGTCATTATTGATAAGCCTATAATTAAGAGGTGGTTTAAGTCTTTTCAGCGGCATCTTTGATGAATGAGCTGATCGCTTGTAACATATTCAGTCGGGTCATTCGGTTCACATATGCACGTGTTTCAAACCTATTCAAATGCTAATGTTATCTTTACAATTTAAGCCCCGATGTCCAATTATAGTAGGTGTATCTCCTATGCCATCGGGCGGACATAATTTATGTCAAGGTTATGCCAGAAAGGAGGATATGAAAAATATGCAAGCCTTCCCAACGTTAAAGTCCCCTACATTATACACAGAGCGTGAAAAGATCTTATTTTATGCACGTTGAGTTGAGAAGGCAGCTGCAATTCCTATCTCAAAATTTTGTAAAAATGGCTTGATTTTATATAATATAAACAAAAAAATAATATAATATAATATGGAAGTATAATATCCCTTAAGAAAGCTCCGAACGTATAGTGCCATTTTCTTCTTTACGAAATACCCTTACAACGCTGAAATGACCATCAATGGATTATTTTCAAATCATCACAAATTGCTTAGTCAGCTATTCCCGCTTCATTTGAATACGTATCCCAGTGTGATCTCATGTGAGACGTCGACCCAACGTTGGAACACTGCTGGCTTTTCCAGAGCCTCATTTATAATGATTTATGTGAGTAAATCATTATGTGAGTACTGAATCAGTATGTGAGTAAATCATTATCTGAGCACTGAATCAGTACCAGCACAAGATGAAATATGGGTTATTAATCATACATGACTATTATGACCACCAGCTTGACCATACTGTATACATGTTTATACACTGGTGGTAGCTATTATTATTTATTATTATCATTTATTCATTAAAAACCACACAAGTGAGGAAAACATGTATATTACATACATACAATAGTATCACAGATAAGAAATATCACAGTATATGTATTAAAAACGGGTCAATAATTTAGCTAAAATATACATGGTAGAATTTCTGTTTAAAAAGTCATCTCTATACAACACGTCTTGCAATGAGTCTACCACCCCGTCTCTAGCAGAATACTTTTTAGTGTATTTAAATGTTGAAAGTGCAGAGAGAAGGGGTGATAGACACATGTCAAGTAGTCTACCAAGTACTTTACTGTACTTTCCGGTTATTAAATATTTATACATAAAAATGAGCACGGACCACGTACTGGAGATTTCACCAAAAATATCCTTTTCAATCGTATATTGGCCTATGTGGTTCCAGTTATTTAGTGACCTGGTAAGACGTGGAAGGAAAATATGCTTCACACGAACGCAACATAAACTATTGAATATGAATATAGAAACCAAAATATACCATGAATTCTTTAATTATCGAATATGATTGTTTAAATATATAAACGCCAAGGTTGAATTTAAGTATACAAATCATGTCGATTTACATGTAATTTCACATAACTACCCATGCTGTACATGTTTTATATACATATTTTTATGAGAAATAAGTCAATAATGACCTTTAATTATTAAAACTTTGTCGATAAAAATATATCTATCTTAACTTTCTCTTATTTGCATTAGAAAAGTTAAAATCATCTTAACTTTTTAAACGCAAATAAGAGAAAGTCATGTGTGACCAAGCTGTTGATTATGAGGGATCGTCATTAGGTTCCGATGTGTTTTAAGTCAGTTAAAACCCTCGGAGCTCTACATTCTCAGCTGTGGAAAAGGCCACGGCCCCGGCATATTCCACACCTAAGAATGTAGAGCTCGTCGGGCTTTATCCTATACACAAAACACAAACAAAACCACTTCAAAACGACTAGAGTCGTGCTTAGCGACTCAAGGGTTAGCATAAAATGCACACTAGCAGGTAAAGGGTTTGAGCAATGGAGATTTAATAGACTGGGCTAATAGTGAAACTCGCCTGACTTCTAAGCCTCGCTACACACGCCCTACATGTGATACCCCCTCTGGGAATACATATATCACAATAATAATTCACTGGTATGCGCCTCAATAAACAATTTCTTATTCTGAAGTCCGAACTAAGTGTACGTGTGAGATTCCTTCATATCATTAAGCAGCTAAGCACGACTATAGGCGTTTTTAATCTGCTTTATGTCAAGGAGAAAGAACGAAATTCGATAGATTCGTAAATCCGAATGTACGAGGCGCGAAGCGCCGAGTATATTCGGATCTACGAATCTATTGTAATTGAGTTCTTTCTTCGACTTAAAATACACAGAATATGTGCAGATGTTCCAAAATTTGATATAGAAAACTTCAATGTCATGGTCAGTATGGCTAAACCATAAAATCAGACATGCAGTTTCATGGTTAAGCCCGTATATTGTGCCCGACCTGACCAGTACAAAATAACAGTAGATTCGTAGATCCGAATCTACTGTTTTAACAACAGACTGACGCCACGGGTGTATTTTAATAGCAGATTAAATCACAGTTATTGGGAAAGAAATGAGTGTTTAAATATCAAGATTTGCAAATGGTCTCAAATTAAACAAATAATTATGAGTAATTTTCGTCAATTGAAGTGGGCACAAATGTTTAAATTGTGTAAATTGTTTAACTTCACGCTCTAAGGGTTACTATCTTTATTGAAACATCACTGACTAAGCCTCGTTACACACGCCCTGTATATGAAATCCCTCGCGGAATACATTGTAGTCTTTCAGCGCGTGCCGACTTTAGACGTCACAATCTGATGTCTATAGACGTTCCACGGTCGGAAAGAATTAAAATATTTATAATGGTCGTAGAACCATGACATAGGTATTCATAAAAATTTCAGCGCTTCAAGTGTGAGAGTCCTACATTAACCCTTTAAGCACTAGGGAGCTGCACCACTATATTTATACCGTAACGGTATTTGTTCTTATTGTGGGGATCAAAACACAGAATGAAAATAAAATGAACATCACTTCAATTCAACATAATGCATAAAACCTACGATGAATTGTATTGATTGTTCTAAAGCAACTGTTAGTTACATTTACATCACAAACAAAATCTAGTCACAGGTAAAGAAGATGCTGCTTCTAGATATCTGGGGGGGGGGGGGGAGGGGGTTCTGGAAAAAATATGAAAAAAACGTTTGTCGCCTCACATGTCGGAAAAACAATTGTTGAAAATGTGGGCCGAAAAACGTTTATTGACGGAATTGATGAATAGTATGTTGATCAGAATAAACCAGCAAATTATATTAAACGTGCATAATATAGAAGGCATACCACAAAATCTGATATTTCCGTTCTTCAACGAATCAGAAAAAACAGCTCGTCTAAAGTTCATCGCCAAAAAAAAATAGTTTTCTTGCAGAAATAAAAAAAATGTTCCCAACAAAAGCACTCCGCCCCCACAGATATCAAATGGTGCATCCCTCAGTACATAGCCCTGACTAATCATACAAGTCACCAACGTTCCCAGAGTCACTACCGCTTTACACGTCCATATAAATCCTCTATATACTGGTATCAGAGGTGCCCTGACTACAGCTTTAGGCACTCTCGATCACATACTCTAGTCATTCTCCTTACTAGTAGCATCAACTATTTTATTATGCTAATTATTTTTTATTTTTTAGTACAATTATTGTATTTTAATGCTGCCATACCATGTTATTTTCATGTAGGCCTATTATTTCTCCATTTATGGAGCTACAACAAATAATTTTAAAAAAAACTGTAGCGGCTTAAACGTTAACGTAATAGACATTTAATAGACTAGTTAACATTCTTACTTTACTCTTTAGCCGCCAAATTATCCAATTTGAATTTTCACCCACTTGAAGTTGTGTCTCGCTGACGCGATCCACAACTTCAAGTGAGTGAAAATTATTCAGATCTGACAAAATAGAGGTAAACAAATTTCAAATCTTGCTGATTAATGTCACTTTTTTTCTTTAACAGGTTTAAGAGGTGATATGTAATGTGCTAATATAAAATGTAAAAAACGAATATGGACGGCACCGGCAGTTAAAGGGTTGAACCGAAAGCCCGTTCTGCAGCTGGTATCCCCTCGGGGAATACATAGATCAGAGTATCAATCCACAGCTCAGTGTGTCATTATGCACCTCACTGAACATTTTTTTATTCTCAATTAGCTACGTGCTCGGCCTCAGACCTCCATGGTTTGAATTTCGAATATTGTGTAGGCCTATGGAGGTTGTATTGGCCCAATTTAGCCTGTATGTGTATAAAAGTGGCCTAAAACCCCGTTCATTTCATTTCATGTTTTCTTATTCTCCCTACATGCAAAGTTTTGGTGCGGAAACAAAATGATAGACCCTATGGTATCTTGGCAATGCCTTCTAATTTGAAGTAGCAGTCATTTATGTTATCGTAATACCCAGTGCTTTTATGGCAATGCCAGTTAACATGATTTTAGTTATGTATGTCACTATGTATATTGTCATATGATTTTAACAACTTAACAATCTTGTATATACATGTACATATATCTCTCTTATTTCTATGACAAATAAGTCTGGATTAATTTTTTTTCTGTCAATAAAATATCTGTCTGTGTCTGTCTGTCCGCTAAGTGTGAGATTTATTCGTATTTACAGTAAACATATCACGTTAAGTCAATACGGGTTAACCTTTTAAGCGCTGGTAGTTTTTTATTTAAACCATAGAGGTTTAATTTGAAATCATCATAATGTCTTCGTTAGCTCTTTCTGCTTCATTTGAATACCTATGTTAGGGGTCTACGGCCATTACAAATATTTTACACTTACAGTGCGGAGATCGCCTATAGACGTCAGAATCTGGCGTCTACAAACATCAGATTCTAGCGACTAAAGTCGACCCCGCGCTGTAGGGGTTAAAGCCCTGAAATATTTTTAAATAAACCATATAATTTTAATTTGAAATCATCAGAAATGTCTTAGTCAGCTCTTTCCGCTTCATTTGAATACCTATGATCTACGACCATTATAAATATTTGACCTTTTCAGTGCAGGGATCGTCAGATAAATAAATAAAATAAAAAAAAAACATAAAAAAAACAAAAAAACAACGAACCAACAAACGAACGAACGAACGAACGAACGAACGAGCGAACGAGCAAATCACGAACGAACGAGCGAACGAACGAACGAACGAACAAACGAACGAACGAAAGAACATACGAACGAACGAACGAACGAACGAGCGAACGAGCGAACGAATGAATGAATGAATGAATGAATGAATGAATGAATGAATGAATGAATGAATGAATGAATGAACAAACGAACGAGCGAACGAACGAACGAACGAACGAACGAACGAACGAACGAACGAACGAACGAACGAACGAACGAACGAACGAACGAACGAACGAACGAACGAACGAACGAACGAACGAACGAACGAACGAACGAACGAACGAACAAAAAGCCAACAGTAGGGGCCATAGTGAAATCCTGCTGAGCCCGTGAATTATATGGACAATCCAGTCACCTTGTCACAACCCCCCCCCCCCCCCTATATGTGATATATCCTCTCAGGGAATAAACCGATACGTTAACAATTCACAGTGGAGTCTATGATTATTCGGCTCATTGAACCCTTTCTTATATACCTCACTGTAAGTAGGTAAGTGTGATATTTCTTCGTACTCCGAGGTTACACACGGCGGGTGACGTATGAACCTCTCTACTTTAGAGAAATCAGGTGCCCCAGCAGACACAAGACTTTGAACTATAGTAGGATAACTGTGGTGAAAGATTTCTCTCAGTCAATTCTCAGCAAATTGTCTTGACATTTTACAAGCACTAGTTTCGAGTGATGCGGCGACTACCCTGAAAATATCATAGAAAATATTTGCATAGTTTAAAGGTTAGTTTGTTTAACATATATTAAATGTAGTCGCCGTATGAATAGAAAATAGTAAAATTTCCTGAAAATTGGTAAGATATTTATGATGATTTTAATTGAAAAAAAACCCTTTGGTCTCCATGGTTTAGACAAACATATTCCAGCGCTGTAAGGATTGGTTAAAAAAGGTGTGTACGTAGATAATTATCCCCATAACACATACGGCTAAATGGTTAAAGCTATGCTCATGTGATATAGGCACTATACAAACACATTTCAGCTTTGTAAGCCACACAAAGTTACAATTATGAGCACTCTCACAATCAAAACGTGCCCCTCGCATTCAAATCGTCAAGCTGACGTATGGACCATTCTGTGAAACTCGATCACCTTGACCTCCTTTGCTTTCACCGAGCTGGCTAATAAAATGAAGTATGGGGGAAGTGGAGTTATATAACCTTGTTTTCACCGAGTGACGTCACTGCGTTTCACAGAATAGTATAAGTTGGCTCTCAACCCCTAGCCCCGCACTGGAAGCATTACAAATATACAATGGCCGTTGATAACATAGGTATATTCAAATAAAGTGGAAATAGCTAACTAAGACGTTTGTGATTATTTCAAATTGAAAAAACCCTTTGGTCTCCATAGTTTATGTCATACATGTTTCAGCGTTGTCAGGGTTCAAGCCGCACAAGTATGTACTCTCACAATCAAAACGTGTCTCTCGCATTCAAATCGTCAAGTTGACGTATCGAGCATAGTATAAGTTGGCCGTCAACCCCTTAATTAGCTGCGCCATATTGATATGAGTTTCCCGTTAACCACTAATTTTCTGGACTGTAGTACCTCCTTCAATGTGTAATATTGTGTAATTACTATTATTAATAACTATTAACATGGTGTGAGCTACGGAACTGTTTGTTTCCATTTGTAAATAATTTCGAGCTGCAATATTGCTGATGCAATTCTCAGCTTGAAATGAATGAAAATGTTTATGTTATAGGAAAAATATGTATCCTTAAAACTGAATTCTTCTTCAATTAACTGATCATCATGTTGTCTCCTTAGATGTGAAAGGGTGCATCTGCCACTTTGCAAAGTGGCAGATACACCCTTTCATATCTAATGAGACGATTTACTGACTATTTCATTAATTTAGTGTTTTTTCTTTTCTTTGAACCCTGGAGCCGTACATATAGGTGTTAACCCTCTCATCCCCATTTCGATTATAGCCGTTTTTATCCGTTTTGGGCCTATTAGACGATAAAACCACTTTAATCGGGAGTTAAATCTATGCTTAGACATCAAGATTTGCAAATGTTTGGACTCAAAATAAACAAATGAGACTATTTTTCACCAATTTGAAGTTGTGGGTAGCGGTAGCGAGACACACGAATGTGTTACTTACTATAATATTTACACAATACATTCTTCTTTCGTGTATTTTTGTGAACGAATACATGAATGAATGAATGAATGCATGCATGAATGAATGAATGAATGAATGAATGAATGAATGAATGAATGAATGAATGAATGAATGAATGAATGAATGAATGAATGAATGAATGAATGAATGAATGAATGAATGAATGAATGAATGAATGAATGAATAAAAAAATGCACGAATGAATGAATGAATGAATGAATGAATGAATGAATGAATGAATGAAAAAAAATGTACGAATGAATGAATGAATGAATGAATGAATGAATGAATGAATGAATGAATGAATGAATGAATGAATAAATGAATGAATGAATGAATGAATGAATGAATGAATGAATGAATGAATGAATGAATAAATGAATGAATGAATGATTGAATGAATGCATGAATAAAATATTGAATGAATGAAACAATGAATGAATGAATGAATTACATAATGAATATATGAATTAATAAAATAATGAATGAAACAAATAGGAATGACTAAATGAATGAGTGAATGAATGAATGAATGAATGAATGAATGAATGAATGAATGAATGAATGAATGAAAGAAAAAAATAATAATGAATGAATGAATGATTTGAGGTTCAGGCCACCTTTGATCACATTTGTATTATACCAGACTAAACTGGGCCAGGGGAACTTCCTGGGAGCGGTGAGAGGAATAAAAAAACGCTGTCCTCCAGACACATGATTAGAAATGCGCGCCGCTCGATCACGAAGGTCCCCCACAATACTGAATATTTACGCAAGAGCGGGGAGAAACGTTTGTTTCTTTGAAACCTGAATGCTCCCAGAGTTGGGGTCGAACCCACCAGATACAGCATCTTAGGCAGCAGCTTTAACTACTACACCAGAACCCCCGCCCTCTTAGTATGGTGAATTAATTTTACATGTGTATATGGAACAGTTCTTGAAATAAAAGATATATTTCATGCAGATTCTGTCCGAAATTACTCATTTCAAAAATACTACACCCCCACCCCTGGAGATTGAATGGTGACTCGCTTAAAGGGACTGGCCCAGGCTAAAAGCATAAAAAAATCGGTGATTTTATTTTGGCTTCTTAATATGACCATATGATGTAAACATGTCCATAGACTAGAACTGCAAAAGTTTATAAATTTTTCTGCTGCGCATTCATCAGTTAGGCTGGATATAGAGACGAAATTCCCGTATTTCTTATTTTTGACATGGTTGTCCAAAATTAGAAATCAGGAATTTGCGTAATATTTTTGGATTGAATATTACAAGAACTGAAGCTATAATGGGTCCAACTATAACGTTGAGGGCTAGATGGGTTGTCAAGATCATTAAATTTCCTAAGTTTTACATCTAAAAATTTGCCAAATATGAACAATTTTTTGAAGGCATTCCTTTCACGGATTCTATTTATCAACTGTCTAGATGATTGATTCAAGGACATGATTGATCCGATTTTGACTTTTAGTCCAGTCCCTGTCCCACAACACCGTATACATTTTGATGTACCCGAAATTTCTCAATGGTTTCATGTAAAGGGACCAATCCCCGATAAAAATGACCAGGGTAGATATTTGACCAGCGGGGCATAACTTGACTACGAGCATTATTCAAAATGGCCGCCAGACGACATATTAAAAAATTATATATTGAACTATTTGTCAAAAAATAACCTGACAAATGAATTCTTGATCCTCAAATTTGACGAAAAAGAGGTATTAGTTGAGATTTTTGGACAAATATAGTTGAATATATAATTTGTTAATATGTCGTTTGGCGGCCATTTTGGATTTATATGTCATTGGTGAGTCATGTCGGCAAAATAACCTGACAAATGGATTCCTGGAACTCAAATTAGTCGAAAAAGAGGTATTGGTTGAGATTTTTGGACAAATAGTTCAATATATAATTTTGAGTATGTCGTTTGGCGGCCATTTTGGATTTATGTGTCAATGGCTATTTATATCGTCAAAATAACCTGACAAATGAACTCCTGGGCCTCAAATTAGTCGAAAAAGAGGTATTAGTTGAGATTTTTGGACAAATAGTTCAATATACAATTTTTTAATATGTCCTCTGGCGGCCATTTTGAATAATGCTCGTAGCCTAGTTATGCCCCGCTAGTCAAATGTCTACCCTGGTCATTTTCATCGGGGACTGGTCCCTTCACATGAAACCATTGAGAAATTTCGGGTACATCAAAATGTATACGGGTCTATCGAGCAGGGACAGGACTATTTCTGGGGTTCTTTAATATATATATACGCCAAAACAGCATCATCCAGCATTCAATTTTAAATGGTATTTGTCTAGTATATTCTATATCAGCACCATTTACAATTAAAGGGACAGGTCCAGGCTAAAATAAAAAAAAATCGATTATTTTATTTTGGCTACTTAATATGACCATATGATATGAACATGTCCATACACTATAAGAACGGCAAAAGTTTTTAAATTTTTGTGCTGCGCATTTACCAGTTAGGCTAGATATAGAGACGAAATTCCCGTATTTCTTATTTTTAACATGGTTGTCAATAATTAGAAATCGGGAATTTCGTCTGAAAGGGTTAATTTGCTGTGAATCAGTGTCTCTGGTCAACACATGGTGATGCGTCTGACGACACTTGTCAGTCATAATAACCGGCGACAGCTGCGAGTGAGTGATAGAGGGACAGTGCTCTACGTCGCTTTCAGTACATAATTATGGCAATACTGCGACAAAAAGGAGCCCGAATTCATGACTATGCTCATCTCTTATCGAATGATGGAAAAACTAAAATCAGTCATTTCTGCATCATGCATTTCTGATGATTTTATTCTACCCACCAGATGTCGCGTCGTTCACATTTACATGCCACTCTATCGTAGGACGATTGAAAAAAGATCAGATAAATCTAGGCCTATGTTACTAATTTATGACCCGTAGATTGATAATGTATAGTCACGTTCACTAATTCACATATGCAAATTACGCCAACAAGTGCACGCATATAGACCTATATTCAGTATTTTTCAAAACGTAGTTTCAAATTTCAGTGCAATTTTTAGTCGGTTGGAATCCCGTTTGAAAATGTATATGTTAGTTACACTAACTCAGGCGTTAGTTACACTAACACAGACAATGTATAACATATTTTAAAAGTGGTAAGCCATAGAAAACAGATCTCAAGAGATCATTGACTATCACGTATATTTACGTGTTGTCACCAATTCAGCGCCGCCGAATCGATCCCAAACTATAACGTAAGTTGACCAATAAAACGGTTATTCTTACAATTAGTTACTGATAGCCCCCAGTCAGTAATTAATATATATATAAGAATCTAGCATGACAAGTGTTAACGTACATAGAATACCCACAGCACATAGAGGGTTAACCCTTACAGCGCGAGGATCAACTTTATTCGTCAGAATCTGACGTCTGTAGACGTCAGATTCTGACGTCTAAAGTCGATCCCCGCACTGTAAGAATCAACATATTTCTAATGGCCGTAGACCCATAACATAGGTATTCAAATGTATCGGAAAGAGCTGAATAAGACATTTATGATGATTTCAATTGGAATTAAACCTTTTGGTCTCCAAGGTTTTTATAAAAGCATTCAGCGCTTTAAGGGTTAATATAAGTTACCTATGGAATGCTGACAGAGATGACGCGGCAAAATGTAAATGGACAACTGATGTATTTATAGCATCACCATGTGGATATGACATAATATAATAGGAAACTAATGTACGTAGTCTGCAATGTCGCCCCAGCATTAAATCAGTTTTGAACTTACCTTGTATCCCTTACAACGCCGAAATATTTTTATATAAACCATGGAGACCAAATGTTTTATTTATTTATTTTTAATCATCATAATTGTCTTGGTTAGCTCTTTCCGCTTCATTTGAATACCTATGTTATGGATTTATGGCCATTATAAATTTTTAATTTTTACAGTGCGGGGATCGAGTTTAGACGTCTGAATCTGACGTCTACAGAGGTCAGATTCTGACGTCTAAAATCGGTCCCCGCGCTGAGAGGGTTAAACTAGCATTAGACTAACCCTTTACAAGCTAAGGTCTTTAATTTTATATTTTTACATACTTGAAGTTGTTGCGATCCACAACTTCAAGTGGGTAAAAAATTACTCGTATTTGTCTAATTTGAGATCAACCACAATTCCAAAGCTGATTAAATATCAATTTATCTTACAAAAAACTGGTAGGCCCGTTTAACATGTTTAACCTTTATCCTGCTTAATTAAATAATTTCAATTTTCAGCGACTTGAAGTTGTGTCTCGCTACCGCGATCCACACTACAAGTGGCTGAAAATTATTGATATTTGTTTAATTTGACACCAAACATTTGTAAATCTTGATGTTCAAACGCTTATTTCATTCCCAATAACAGTGACTTAATCGGCTAATAAAACAGTTTAAAAACGACCATAGTCGTGATCAGCAGGCAAAGGGTTAATGTGATAACTTTGTTTTAACGAGTAGAGCTGTGCTTTGCGTTCAAAGGGTAATCATAATATATGGTGTTTTGTGGTGATACGTGAAACATAGTATAATCTATCAACAAAGTCATGGCAAATTGTATTGCATGGATAGTGTGGTCCTGAAAGGTTGTTTTTTGTTTGCTGGTGTCGTGGTTGATATAATGAGCAGCATAATCTGACGTCCATAGACGTCAGATTATACTGTCTAAAGTCGGTCATTCTGACGTATAAAGTCGGTCCCCGCGCTGAAGGGGTTAACCCAGCAGGCATATTGGTTTTATCGTCTTGCCAAACATTATAAGCGGCCGATCGACAAGTGCTTACAACGAGTGTTTTCATTTAATTTACTACAACCCTTTGTTATTATAGATTGTAGATTATAGCACACGTGACAATTGACATTGACCCAGTGTTTTTTTAATGTTGGTCCAGCGAGGTAGACGGTGGAGCAACATCAAACCAGCATTGGATAATCTACGAGTGTTCACGATGAGTGTGTTCCCTTAATTTACTACAACCTTTTCTTATTATAGTATTTTACAATACAAGACATTTAGGCCCCTATATGTTTTTCAAGTAGTTTTGTTTGAGATTCCATGCATGAAAAACAGCGATGTATTTTTATTTGTATTAGCTGATTGTTTAATGCAATACAAATATTGTCTATTGTCTGACATTGATCCAATGTTGTTTTAAGGTTGGGCCAGCGTGGTAGACGGTGGACCAACATTAGGCTCAACCATCATTGATTTTATCGTCTTGCTGAACATAAGAGTAGGCCTAATGGACAAGTGTTTTCCTTTAGTTGTTTATGCCCTTACTACAATCTTCTGTTATTATAGATTAAAGATCATAGCACAAATGATAATAGGCATTGACCCAATGTTGTTTTAATGTTGGGCCAGTCTTCGCCGACGGTGTGCCAACATTAAAACAGCATGTTTTCACCGTGCTATGTGTGCTGTTATCGGGCTGTGGGAGGTGAATGGTGTGCGTGCTCTGATTGGCTGGTCTCGCGCCTGCGTACTGGCGTGTAGTGAGTGTCGAGCAGACGACAGATCAGAGTGGGTCATGTCGGCGCGAAGTGAGGACTGCCGTGAGAAGTACAGCCATGGCAGCGTCAACATGGCACTGACACCACTGTCACAGTCACTGACACAGCGTGACAGACCGACAACCGGGTGAAGTTAGCAGCGAGTTGAGCAGCTCTGTATAACTTTGCACTGAGTCGACCCCCCCTCTTACTGAGTGAGGAGAGGTGCTGTGTATAGACAGAGGTCTACAGTACGTATGTTGAACCAGAGGCATATAATATAAGCACTCTCTACTATCTCCATGATATAAGGAATATTACAGAAATATACGGAAGTTGTAAGTTAACAGCAAGTTACTCAGCTCTGTGTAAGTTTGCACTGAGTCGATCCACCTCTGAGAGGGAGAGAGGTGATCAGGTGATGTACACGTGTGCAAAGCAGCTTTCTCCACCATCGGAATATAGATGAATTATCATAATTATAGGCCTGCACACAAATAGGAATATATACTGAAATTGTAATAAAACCTGTGAATTTACCTACAAGTTGGCCAGGTCTGTGTAATTTCTCATTGAATCAACCCTGGATTTATGTTTGAAAATTTACAAAGGTATATTTACTATGACGTAACAGGAATACAGGAATATCATAATTATCAGATTATAGGCCTGCAGACAGATTGGGATAATTCTGAAATCGTACTAAAACCTGGTGGTGTTGTCTAAAGTTGACAAGGCCAGAGTGACTTTGCACTGAGTTGACCCTGAATTTGTGTGAGAGGTGCTGTGTACATACGTGTGCTATCGGAACCAATTTCCATAAGGATATAATTTATACCCCTGTATACGGGAATATTATATACATGATATACAAGCAGACAGGAATATACTGAAATTGCAATAAAACCTTCAGGATAAATTTATTTGCAATTTGGACTAAGTCCGAGTTTTTTTGCATGAAGTCAATCCTCAATTTGCATCAGAGACTCAAGCATATTATTGTTTTGGAGTCCTACGTATTCTGGTAGGCTGCACATGTGGTTTCTGCACCATAGGAATATATACAGAGAGTGATATCATATACAGATATAGACAATATATCTACAAGCTGAAGTGCCTACTGGAGTATAACTAAAGAGGGCACAATACGCAGTCAGAAGGCGAGAGTAATCGCACAGAGTGGATAAATCAATCGGATACGTCTCAGATCACTGGATAGTTCTCAACTGAGAAAGTTGTGTTGTTTGTTCGCCACAAAGTTTGGCAGGCTGGCGATGCAGCAGGCAGGGCCCGGGTATATTTAGCTCCTCGAGCGCCTCCCCCGCCCCCCAGGCCGTGTACCGGGGGGTCCTGCAGACCCGCCAGCCATCCCTTGGATACCGGGATCCCCTCGCGCCAGGATGGGCAAGGATCAGGAGCTTCTACAGGCTGTGAAGGAGCGAAATGTATGTGCGGCGCATAAGATACTCAGCAAGAACAGAGCCGCTAAAGCCAGTAAGTACTGTTACCATGGCAACGCTTTGCCTCCTGTAGAAGCTCTCCCTCGCAAAATACTAGTCGTTAATTCAATGTTGTTATAATGTTGGGCCATGGTCGCAGACGATGGGCCAACATTATAACAACGCTGGGTCAACGTATCTTTGCTGGGATAATGTGGATTGACACATTGCCTCCTGCAGTGGCAGACCCAGAAAAATGTCGGCATACAATGTTATCCAATGTTATTTTAAACCAGAATTAGTTCAATGTCCCCGTTTTACATGTTTTAGGTTAGTTGGACCTGGAACACAAGAACGTCTATAGGCCTACTTCCGATCAAAGCCAAAATGCAGTACCTGCTTGCTTGTTTAATAAGCAGTTACTGCCTTTTGGCTTTGCGCGGAATTATGATGCAAAGTTTAGTTTCTTTAGATCAGCAGATATCGTGACCCTGGTATCTAAAAAAACCCATCTTGACCTTGGTATAAAATATCGTATTTACCACTTTGTGAAATGGCAGATACGACCTTTCAACCCTCACAACGCTGAAATATTTTTTGTTTTAACCATGGAGAACAACGTGTTTTTTTCAATTTAAAATCTTCATAACTGTCTTAGTTAGCTCTTTCCGCTTCATTTGAATACCTAGGTTATGGGTCTACGTCCTTTTATACATATTGTATTCTTTCAGTGAGGTGATCGACTTTGGACGTCATCTGCATACGTCAGATTCGGACTTTTAAAGACGTTCCCCGAGCCGAAAGAGTTAAAACAAAATTTATGTAGATATGATATCTACATAGATATATGTGACATGTGTAGATAGGGGGTTTATCAATATCGGACCATGCGCTATTTATCTAATGAAGCGTGAATGCCTGAATCAAGAGCTTTCAATGGCTAACATTGAATTGATATGTCTACGATATTAAACATTGTTAAACCAAGGATACTGGTTAAACCAAGGCTACTTTGAGCCAATGTTTTAACTATAGACCGCTGCAATAACAAGCGGCATTCGGCATTCAAACCACGGACCAGCACCTCAGACATTGACCCATCATTGCGCCGTAGTTGGTGCTGCGTTGTACCATTAGATCTTAAAGTAATTGCTATATTCAATATTTTTATTACCACCGCCCACGATCTGTGGCCCACGGTCTGTTGATATTGATTGAGCCACTCCCATCAAACCTTTATATTGACGTGTAAGTTTAAGACCTGGTGTCCAATATATAGGCTACTAGATTTTCTGTGTTAAACTCCAAATTTTCTCGAACTTTTATTTTGTTGCGTGCATGGGTTGTGTGCACCCAGATTTTAACTTTTTATTTTTATCTACCTTAACTTGAGGTGTCAAACGTTGCAGCAATTATTCACACCACAAGGTGATTAAAAATGTCCAGCATAATAAAGCCTATAATTATAAAATACACAGCTGAACTAAAATAAAAGGTCTCAGCTTCCTCATTCGTACGCAGTACTCTGTTGTATCATTATATCTAACCCTTTCAACGCGGGGATCGTGAGAATTTGACGACTTTAGACATCAGAATCTGACTCTATAGACATCCGATTCTGAAGTTTAAACTCAGAAGTCGAACCCCGCGCTGAAAGAATTACAAAAATTATAAAGTCGTAGACTAAATAGGTAGGCCTATTTAACATGTTTAAATAAAGCGGAAATAGCTATCTAGATATTTATGAGGATTTCAAATTGAAAAAAATCTTCGGTTTCTCGGTTATAGAAAAAAATTCAGCGCTTTATTACCGTATATGATATAGTCAATGAATTTTATTGAAAATCTGCCATGTCATTGCAATGCATTAACAGGACGTGGGGGCTTAAAGGGTTCACACGCTCCGTCAACTCAGGACGCTGGGTTATATTTAACGTACGTGCGGCCACCAACCACGTGTGAGCTGCAATAGTGACACTTTGATCTCCATAACTTACTATAAGCCTATATAAGTTTACTGGAGGCCAATCGATTTTTCATCTGACCCCCTTTTTTCAAAATCCTGGATCCGCCCCTGTAAGGGCAAGTCTACACCAGAAAGACGAAGCCCGACGAGACATGACGGTGACGCTGATGAGTCGTCTTTTTGGTAGTCTGGACTTTATCATGTTTATGTATTGATATTAATCTGTTAATAGTGCTTAAATATTTTGTATATAAACCAACGGGGTTTTTTCATTTTGAAATCATAATAAACAGATAAACTGATAAATGTCTTTAGGTATTAAAGAAGCGGAAAGAACTAACTATCTTTTAAGTCTACGGCCATTATAAATATTTTACTTTCTCGGTGCGGCGATCGACTTTAGACGTCAGATTCTGACGTCTAAAGTCGATCCCCGCACTGAAAGAATTGAAAATGTATACATGTTATAATGGCCGTAAAACTAAACCCATAACATAGGTATACGAATAAAACAGAAAGAGCTAACTAAGATATTTATGATGATTTCAAATTGATTTTATGTTGGCTTATACAGAAAATGTGTCAGCGTTGTAGGGGTTAAAGGGTTACTGAGTGTAAATACTGGCCCTAGCAGACATAGGGTGCCTGCAGCTGGCACACCTGGGGTGAGTGCACGCTTATCAGTGAGGCATGTATACTAACTAATAATCGGTAAATGCTGGCCCAGCGTCGTAGACGGTGGGCCAGCATTTACCCAACATTGGTTGGATGCCATGTGTCTGCTGTGCGCAGTCTGTACAGTGTCTAGCAGCGCCGGAGATGTTACCATGGTATCTCTCACAAGTAACTATAGCAACCGATAGTACCCGGTAAGAGGCCGGCTGTTCCAGGAATGTTAACCCTTTGTTCGCTAAGGGATCTCGTGTACATGGTATAGGCATGATGGGTGCTGATATTCTTATGTTGTTTTGATGTTCAAACTGGGAGATAAATAGGAGACTATGGGAAGCAGATGGTTAACATCAAAATTTGTAAATATAACCGTGTATAACATCTAAATTGTCATGCATTAACATGATTAGCTTCACTTAAAATACACCTGTGACGCCAGTCTTTTGTTAAAACAGTAGATTCGGATTTACTGTTATCAGGTTATATCTACATGATTTAATACTGGCACAACATACGGTTTTAAGTTTTAACCATGACCTGATGAAACTGTATGGCCAATGTTGCATGGATAAACATACTGACAATTTTGGAAATAATTTATGGACCTATTTTGTGTATTTCAAGTCAACATGGTCAAAGAGAGAGCTAATATCAATTGCGATAGATTCGTAGAATTCATATACTCTTACTCCTTCCTCATCTGCTCATGACTGTATCCATTAGACATGTTAGACACAAAGCTTTGAGCCAAAATTAGGCCAATGCCCCTTGGCTTCAGGTATCTGTGGCCCTTGAAATAACACACGCTCCCCTGAGAGGGCTAATGTACATTGAATAGAGCCACGACCACAGGATAGGTATTGGTAGGGTGGTGTAATTTGGCCGAACGCTGGGTGCAGTGTACAAGTGCTCTATAGTGTAGGATACCAGGAACTTTGTTAAGATCTATTGTTAAAATCTCTTGATATAAACATGATAAATATAATTTTCTCTGTTAACGTCTTTTCTGTTCTTACTTCACAATGTTTTAGAATACACCTGTGAAGTCAGTCTATTGTTAAAATAGTAGATTCGGATCTACGAAGTTTATGAGATCATGAAGTTGTCTAAAGTCTGAATTAAGAGTGGGGGCTCTTATTTTTTTATTAGCATGATCAGACCTAATATTATTATTCCAAATACGGATGTCGTGTTTTAAACGTAACTCTTATAATTCCAACCACGTGATAATTTTTTTTACAGTTCTGGTTCTATGGTTCTTTTTAATCCTGGCTTGTATGGTATACAAGCTCTATATACATGATATACACCTGTCCAGGTCGGCGAGCGGGGGCGGGAGAAGGGGGGGGGGGGGCGGGGCGGGCTTAAGTCAAGTGTTGACTTAGGGATGAGCAATCTCCACGAGATGTGGATAACGTGTTCATCAATCTACTGTAAATTTTGATATTTAGAAATATCTCACAAATATCTAGAAATTATCATGCATTTCACTTCTTTCATTGGCGTCAACTAATTATTGAATTATTTTTATTTTCTAGTTATAATAATGTTTTTCTTTTTATTTAACATGTTTGAGAAGCCCCTCCGTTGCCGGCTCTTTTGTATTACTAAAAAAAAATACACAATATTTTACATAAACATGATAAAGGGCGATAATAATAATTTATTATGAGCTAATCTCCATGGCAATAGTCTGATCAAGGACGTTCTAGAAACGTCCCTGGTCTGATACTCTATAGTCAACTGAACTGAATGACGAGAACACCAGTTACAGAATCACACCGCTTTGTGTAGTTTTTTATGAAGTCTGAAATAAAAATTATCAGATAATAAGAGCTCTAATTTCACTATTATGACCTGTAATGAATTAAGAATGGGGGCTCTAATCTCACTATTATCAGTGATTATGACCAGTACTAGCAAGTATAGTATAGTATAAATCCATACATGGATGTGTTTTACAAATTAAAAATATATAAAATAATAATACAACCATTTGTTTTATATCTGATAATTTGATTATCAAATTCTACTGCTTTAACAAATCATGTTAATCATGTTAATATCACGTGTGCCTAATGCTTTTTGCGTAAATTGTTCGTTTGTTCAATATTGTTCATTATCATGATTATTGTCTCATAAATTGATAATTTATAACATACATACATTATCGTGATTATAAGCATGATAAAGTTAATGTTAAATTGCAATATTTTTTAGTGTTTTGACATTAAATTTCGCGAAATAAAAGGAAACGTTAAACATGGTAAAATAGTCACTTTTCCACGTCACAAGGTGACTGATAATCAGGGGTATCACAGACAGAATTCGCCCCTGGGGGTTTCTGGAGCAGGTGTGGGAGGGGAGTAGGCGTACCCCCGGCCCCGGGCTGCACTACACAACTCTACACCCCGGTCCCCCAGCGCACACAACACATTCACTCAATATTGGTTTAATGTTCGGCCACCGTCTGCAACGTTTGCCCTACATTAAACCAACGTTGCGCTTATATCTCTTGTTTGTTAAGTGAGAATAGGCAAGCCCATCTTCCCTATACTACAGCAAGGCTCCCGAGGTCACGAGCTGCGTGCTCGGGAGAAGGCTCCATAGGTGAGATGGGGTTCCAATCTCTCAGGATAGGATGGTATCTGGTATAGACTGGTTCGTGTCTGACACCATGGGGGCACGCTCGATTGCAAATAGTTCGGAGAGATTTTATCTTCAGTGTGAAAAAATGGATGGAGCAAGCAAGAAGGTTAATCTTTTTAACCTCCTTGGAACAAGTATATATGGTTTCATTTGTTCCTCGCAGGTTTTCAATTAAACTAGGTGGGTGGTGTAGGCCTATCATCATGTGTACTGTAAGCTTAGCGCCGGGGTCTCAGGGCGCCAAACCACCCCAGGTATACATTTAGGGAGACGCACGTGGCGGTCATTAAACATCTGCTGCCGCCTGGTACCTAGGCTTGGTACCGATCGAGAAAACACAAATGTCATGACCCAATGTTGTTTTAATGTTGGGTCAGCGTCGCAGACGGTGGCCCAACATTAAACCAGCATTGGGTCGCCCTCTCATGTTTCTTCTTGCTGTGCCACGATCTGTAAACACAGCTTTGAGATGCCCTTTACTCATCATGTGGGCAGCGCGGTGGTGGCAGTGCAAGTAAAATACCTGATTATTGTTCGAACCACTTGTTTTTTTTGAGGTTCGCAATACACCCTTTTCAATACCAACACGCCACACAGTGACCAAAGCTGAACTGTTTTGTTCAGACTAATGTTACACACTTTTCAATGACAACACGCCACACAGTGACCAAAGCTGAACTGTTTTGTTCAGACTAATATTCACGCGGAAACTCGTGCAAAGAGTGTATTGTCTCATGTCTAGCCTAGATATTGTATTAATAATAGTAATATTGCATACATCACTTTTACCAGTTTACCACTGTTTACAACCTGACTTATTTATTGTTATCGTAACAAATGTCATATTCAATAACGTATAACGTACCAAATGGATCGCAAAGAGCCCTTTGAAGTCCAGTCAAATTATACATGAATTTCCTTTACGTTTAAAATCTAGACGTTTTAATTGGTGTTTACTTGATTTATCCAAAGCTGATTTGATACATTTCTGTCAAAAAGTTTTGTTGTGAAAAACAAACAGTTCATATACGTTTACGACGCCACCCACACCCAAATAATTAAGAATTATAGAGGTAACAGTGGCGTAATTATCCCGGTAATGTAAGGTGAAATATTAGTGAAGTCATTTGACGGGCGGACTGGGCTATAGGGAACCGGGCATCCCCCCCCCCCCCCCAGGAAAATGAAAATAAATGACATCAAATGGTGCGACTTCGTGGTACCTTTGAAATTCATGAAGTCTTCCATTCTTCCTCATTAAAACAATACATTATTTTCTTTGTTCGACCACTACATTCTAAGCCGGGAATGGAGTTATTGTTCACCAAGTACAGACTAATTATCATGGTAGGCCTATGGTGCTATAATCAGTCAGGTGTGACCGAGCTGTTGATTATAAGGGATCCTCATTAAAATCGTATGTGTGTTAAGTCGGAGCTCTATATTCTTAGCTGTGGAAAAGGCCGAGGCCTCGGCCTTTTCCACAGCTAAGAATGTAGAGTTCCTCGGGCTTTATCCTATACTTAATTTCAACCAGGCTCTCATAGATTCATTGAAGATATGAGAGTCTGCCTGAAATTAATGTGATGAAAATCATCACTCTGCAGTTAAGTGGTTGCTCGAGTACCCTAGCATCCCCTGGACGTGCCCCTGGCTAATGTAAGGCTGTAACAGTGTAAGGTCCGCCACTTTTTTAGTTGTGTGGGAACTTTATCAATAGAATGTAGTTAATGCGGATCGCGAAGTGCGGCACTCGATCGTCTGCGATTGTTCCTCGCGATTGTTCCGCGGTCATGAATTATTGAAGGGATCGATCTCACCGGGAATGCCGCGGGAAATGTACTGGCGGGGAATCTGACTCGTTTATCCGACATTGGTGTAATGGTGGCCCACCGTCTGCCACGTTGGCCCAGCTTTAAATCAATATCGGTGATTGCCACGTGAAATGTACCTGCGGGGAATCTAGTTTGTCATGATTGTTAGCCTTATTGACAAGTTCCTCATCTGAAAAAACTCATTATCTTTTCTATTATCTGCTGGGAGTTATGTAAATACCGGTAGACATCAATAAGAAACTATTAAAAAGGGGAAATTACTGCTACAATTAACATGATTACCTAAGATTCAGAAACTTTTATGTGCTCATTCAACATGTTCAAAACATAATACATCATGTACATTGTACATGTAATTATGACAAATACATTTTACAAAGCTGGTAAATGAACACTAAGACAAAAATGTTGCTATCGTGCTGTACACCCTGGTGATATAATATAATAATAATAAAATATTAAACACCTAAATTGATATAAATGATGTAAACATGATGGCAATGACATTGAAATTAAATAATTGAATACACATCATCATGATCATGAATGACCATGAATACATACAAATCAATCTAGAATAAGCAAGATAAGGCAGTGACTTTCATCCTGTTCATAGTTAGATAAGCATATTTTTATAAAACAATCTGTATAATCTGCCGTAAGTTTTCTAAATATATGCAGGAATCAATGTAGCTGTGTATGCAGATGTATATATGTTGTGCACATACATATATCATGTATATATAGAGATTTTGCGTATGCACAAGTATATAGCGGCCTACTGATTCGGTCACTTTGTAATGTGCCAGATACGACCTTTTAACATCTAGGTGACGATATTAGGATATTATCATGATTATTATTTTAACCCTTTCACCCCTGACAACGACTATTGTCGTTTTCATTAGCCGACCAAATCACGAACGTAATAAGTGTTTAACATGTTTAAACATCACAATCTTAAATTGAACAAATGTGAGTACTTGTCATGCACTTGAAATTTTTGTGGTTCGCTGTAAAGAGACTTCAAGTGGGTGAAAATTTAAATTATCCAATTTAGCGCTTTGAAGGTTAATCATAATGATTAATTATCAATCCGATTAGAGTATGAATAGTACATGTGCACCATTTGCTTAATTAGTGGAACTATATTTCCACGTCTTAAATTAATGAAGTAGTCAACTGTGTACGAACATTTGAATACATCTGCACCCAGAAAGCACCACGCTGATTACCTGACTACCTGATTACAGAGATACGAATCTAATGCTATTTTGTACTGGTCAGATCGGGCACAATATACGGGCTTAGCCAGAACCATGGAATTGCATGTCTGATTTTATGGTTTAATAGCCATACTGACAATGAAATTGAGGTTTTATATATCAAATCTTGGAACATCTGTACATATTCTGTGTAATTTTAAGTCGAAGAAAGAACTCAATTACAATAGATTCGTAGATCTGAATATACTCGGCGCTTCGCGCCTTCTACATTCGGATCTACGAAACTATCGAATTTCGTTCTTTCTCCTTGACATCGATCTCCTTGTTCTCCTGTAAAGGTATGCAGCCCCGTCACAATCACTTTAGTACACCGCCACTTTAGTCCTTTGAATCAGTGCCTGACCCTTCAGAGGGGTCAAGTGAGGTCATTGCCCAAGGGTGATTTAGCAAACGTTTTTGTATAATAGATGGCCAGCTTGAAGTGTTGTAACATTGCTAAACATTAAAGCACTTAGTTATCGATTCTATTTTTTCACCCACTTGAAGTTTTGTCTCGCTACCGCGACCCACAACTTCAAGTGGGTGAAAATTACTCAATATTTGTATTTGCTATTGCAGCTAACTGCAATAGCAAATTTATACAAATTGTATTTCGTCTGTGGCTATACTCAGATACTATTCAATGCCCATGCTAAAAACTGCTACACGAAACATATTATTATGTAGCATGTGCCCCCAATTATGTAACAAACTTCATCCCTATTACCAACAGACAAACTATGCAGACCCTATGCAGACCCTATGTATTGCATTTCATAGGTCAAAAACAATGCAATATATCTGTCTACGTTCACAAACATTAATTTCCCGTGGCACTCGTTATTTTTGACCCCATCCAAAGCACTGGATGTAAATAAATTACCTATTTTTTCCTATATTGGGATTCCTATCTGCCCTCTGTCACCATTATTTGCAGCCATTATTATAGAATAAACAACAGACCAGTGCAAACACTGTGTGACACAGGAAGTGAACCCTGTCGTCATGGTGATATTACTGCCGTTTATCTCACACTTCTGGCCGCGGCGGGAAATCGACCCAATGTTGGTTTAATGTTGGGTCACCTTGTTATGGCCTACTATATTTCATCCGACAAAAATGAGACTATATCTGAATTCTCTGCCAATTCTCAATTGATTTTCATGAAATTTCTATCCTGAAAATTTTGTATTGCCTTGTCAACATTTCCCCAAAATTCAATCGATCCCTACTCGATAACCAGAAAAGTATTAAAAAAAAAAAAAAAACGCTGATCGTTATTTTTTAACACAACAGACCAAATAATGAAAACCAACGCGCAGCTTTAAGTTAATAAATGAAAATCGGTTGAGAATAGATTGTTATTAACCTCCTTGGACTGAGTATTGACCCAAAATAAATATTTAACAAAAATATTAAATTATTTCTAATGACCGTAGACCCATAACCACTGATAACATAGGTATTCAAATGAATCAGAGAGAGCTAACTAAGACATTTATGATGATTTCTAATTGAAATGAACCCTTTTGACTCCATGATTTAAGCAAAATTTATTTTTCTTATAAGTCAGCAGACGCCTGCAAGCATGACAAGTCGACAGACGGTATAAATTCCCATGCCTTGTCGCCAGCCACAAATAAAACCCCGACCACATCCAAACCAACACACCCCCTTGAATAAACTCCCGCCCCCTAGCGGCAAATAAAGCCCCCTATACACACAGAGGAGGGTAAGCGATGTTTATATGTATTTAGCAGGGGGTGTAATCTGTTGATACGGCTGTGGAGCTCGTCCATATCCCAGCAAACACGGAACATTCACCCAATGGTGTTTCAATGTTGGCCCAGCGTCTTCGACGCTGGCCCAGCATTGAAACAGCATTGGGTGAATGCCCCATGTAGCTGGTCCAGTTTTCTATAATTAGCGGCTCACACAGTGTGTTATGGCAGGGAATCGTCTGTTCTCAGCTTCAGGCGGATGTTTGATGTGACAAGCGAGTGTCACTTCAAATCTTTAACCCTTGAAGCCTTGAAATATTTTGAGAAAGACCGTGAATATCGAGGGGTTACTCACTTAGAAAACCTCATTATTCATGTTAATGACTGTGTTTATTTTACATGCTTTAGTCAGTTCAGTTTCACAGATTGAAAAGTGCCACTTAGAATATTTTACACCCAAGGCATGATAGGCATAATCATGATAATCTGATAATAGTAATGAAAAAAAAGACATATCTCGAATCTTAACCCATCTGCTGCAACTTCTTTGTCTCTGTTTTTCATTCATTTGAAGCTGGTTTTGCTGACGCAATTTCCCACTTCAAATGCTGACGCAATTTCCAGCTTCAAATGCTGACGCAATTTCCAGCTTAAAATGACAAAATATACTTATATTTTCAAAAAATAACCAGGTTGAATTATTTGATGAGCCAAGCGTGTACCATCAGATGAGCCAAGCGTGTATCATCAGATGAGCCAAGCGTGTACCATCAGATGAGCCAAGCGTGTATCATCAGATGAGCCAAGCGTGTATCATCAGATGAGCCAAGCGTGTATCATCAGATGAGCCAAGCGTGTATCATCAGATGAGCCAAGCGTGTACCACCAGATGAGCCAAGCGTGTAACATCAGATGACTGATGAGCCAAGCGTGTATCATCAGATGAGCCAAGCGTGTATCATCAGATGAGCCAAGCGTGTATCATCAGATGAGCCAAGCGTGTACCACCAGATGAGCCAAGCGTGTAACATCAGATGACTGATGAGCCAAGCGTGTATCATCATGTACCACAGGCTGTTTTATCAATTTCAGGGACTTGTCATTTAACCCCTATTTTTGTATAAACACTGGAGATCAAAGGGTTATTTTCGATTTAAATCATCATAGATATCTTAGTTATCTCTTTCCGCTTCATTTGAATACCTATGTTATAGGTTTACGGCCAATAGAAATAATTAAATTCTTCCAGTGCGGGGATCGTCTTAATACGTCAGAATCTGACGTCTAGAGACGTCAGATTCTGACGTATAAAGACGGTCCCCGCTCTGAAAGGGTTAAAGCGCTGACGTATTTGTATATTAACACCATAGAGACCAAAGGGTTTTCATGGCTTATTCATAAGTATTTCGGCGTTGTGAGGGTCAAGATTCCTGCTACTATAAATGAAAATAGCGCACATTGGTTTAATACTGCAGAGAATGTAACCATGGTAACATAGATGTTACATTGACCCCACATAGATGTTACATTTTCAGTTTCAAAACAACTGCATTAATTTATTATTGGTTTGAGTTTACCTTGGGGACTAAATGGAACAGGTTTACGACCATTCTCAATGAAAACGTTTCTCGTCCAGTATTTGTCCAGTGACCAGTGTACGCATGTTATTGTTAGACGACCATACAACAAACACGACACAAACAATGACCTTGTGTTAGTGTAATGTTGAGCCACCACTAGCGACATTGGACCAACATTACACCACCATTGAGTTATTGTATCATGTTTACTAGACTTTGGCCCAGTGTGACGCTGGCCCAACATTTGGTCAAGTTTACTGTTCATGTCCTCCGATGACCTCGCCTACAGCGAGAAAAACTTCTTCAACATGTTCAGGCAACCGCTGGATAATGTTTGGTCAACGTTTGCAACGCTGGCCAATATTGAACTAACGTTTTCTCAATGTGAAGCTAACATGAAAGGTGTTGCGAATATTTGCGTTTTCAAGCAAGAGCTGGGTAATCATGCTAATACTGGGCCAACTTTTGCAACACTGCACCAATATTGGCTCAGATTTAGCTCAATGTGAAGCTAGCATGAAAGGTGTTGCGGATCTTTGTGTGTCCAAGCTAGCCAATGCTGGCAAACGTTTTCAATGCTGGGCCAATATTGGCCCGGTTTTTGCTCAATGTGAAGTTATCATGAAAGCAGCGGAAAAACCGACCTATTCGCTGCACTGGCAAGGCCGTTGTAACACACGGCCAGCATGTACTGATGAAAGGTGGTGTGGAGATTTTCGTGTTCCAAGCAAGAGCTAGCCAATGTTGCAGACGTTTTCAATGTTAACTTACATTGACCCAACATTTGCTCAATGTAAATTTAACATGAAAGGTGTTGCGGACATTTGCACGTTCAAGTATTAAGATCCAGCCAAACGTTGGCAAACGTTTTCAATGCTAGTCCGCCATTGGCTCAGTGTTGTTCAATGTGAAGATAACGAGAAAGGTATTACGGATATTTTGCAACAGCTGAAGCCTCGGCCGTTCAGGAATACCATAAACAAGAGACGTTGATCCAATGCTGGGTTAATGTTGGCCCAGCGTCTGAGATGCTGGGCCAACATTAACCCAACATTGGATCAACGTCTCTATTTGCTGGAATGCAGTTTGGACGATAACCCACGAGAGTATAACTGGGCGATAATGCCAGCTGTTAGGTGTAGATATGAATGATTCGGATTTACAAATCTATCGAATTTTCTTCTTTATCCTTGGATGGATGCAGTTTTCAGAGGTACATTATTGTAATCTCATTCTATGACATGTCATTGTGTGAGGAGTGTGCATCGCGTAGCACTGCACGAAATTAACGTCGATGCACTGATTTCAACCTTTACACGATGGGGCCGCCATTAACGTGATCGCACAGTCACATAAGGAAGGGAGAAACAAGGATATTTCTCTGAAAACCTGAGGGCTCGAAAACGGGACGCATGCATGACTGGCGAGGCAGTCTAGTCAGGCGCTCTACCAATGCGTCACGCCCCCTTATAATACACCGGTGACGATGTTAAAATAGTAGATTTGGATCTACGAATCTACTGTTATTATTACATTGGCCGGGTCGCGCACAATATAAATATTTCAGCATGACACTGCATGGCTAATGTTTCATAGTTAACCATGCTGACTATAAAAACGAGATTTTTTATATCAATTCTTGGAACACATGTACCTATGTTGTGTATTTTAAGTCGAAGAAAGAAATCAATTACGATAGATTCGTAGATCCGAATATCCTCGGCGCTGCGCGCCTCGTACATTTGGATCTACGAATCTATCAAATTTCGTTCTTTCTCCTTGACTTCTCACCACGTCCCTTTGCTATGACATGGTAAACATGGTAAAGCAAGCAGCCTATATATATACTATACTATACGTAGGATAACACCTGGTCATGGGCCCGTATTCTCGTACAAGTCACGATATATCGTAGGCTTCGGATTGGTCGTGATGGCCATCTCAGCCAATTCGAAGCCTACTGTACGTATTCTGTGAAACTCAATGACCTCGACCTCCTTTGTTTTCACCGAGCTGGCTAATACAATGAAGTATGGGGAGGGCTCTTATATAACCTTGTTTTCACCGAATGACGTCACTGCGTTTCAGAGAATAAAGCCCGAGGAACTCTACATTCTTAGCTGTGGAAAAGGCCCAGGCCGAAGGGCCAGGCCTTTTCCACAGCTAAGAATGTAGAGTTTCGAGGGTTTTAACTGACTTAAAACACATCCGACCATAATATGGATCCTCATAATCAACAGCTCGGTCACACCTGACTGATTATCATGAATAAAGCACCATATGTCCACCATGATAATTGGTCTGTACTTGACCAACAGTAACCATGATAACTCTCCATTTCCGGCTTAGAATGTAGTGGTCAGACAACGAAAATAATGTAGTGGTGTGTTTTAAGATATCGTAACTTGTACGGGCTCTGTATGTATACAGGTATTGTATACACCAGTGCACAGGTAGCGAGTTGAAAGCGACCGTCTTTTTGCAAGTAGCAAATTGTATACATTATCTTGAAGATTGATTACAATTCTGTGACAAAACGCTTGATACACGTCAGGTAGATTTTCACGCTGTATGTTTAGGGCGTGACGTCTCCACGCTGTGTGAACACGCCGCTGTGACGTCACAATAAACATGAGGGGTTCACTGTTGGTTGTGTAATGTTAGGCCAGTGCCGTATGCGGTGGACCAACATTAAAGAAGAAGTAGAAGAAATTCATTTGACCAAACAAATAAACGTACTGCGTGTATACAATTAAAACACACCACTACATTATTTTCTTTGTTCGACCACTACATATAGACTAATTATCATGGTAGGCCTATGGTATTAAAATCAGCTATGAGTGACCGAGATGTTGATTATGAGGAATCCTCATTACCATGATTATGTTCGGATGTGTTTCAAGTCAGTGTGGATATTGAACTAAGTAGGCCCTATAGGATAAAACCCTCGGAGTTCTACATTCTTAGCGGTGAAAAAGGCCTCGGCCTTCGGCCTCCACCCTTTTCACAGCTAAGAATGTAGAGCTCCTCTGGCTTTATCCTATAGGCGTCGTTCAACAATTACGTAACGCTTTTTTGGACGATTTTTGACCCCCCCTCCCCCCTTCGTGACGCTTTTAATGTTACTTTGACTATGCTCTGTAACGCATCAGTTAACCCCCCACCCCCCTCTAAGCGTTACGTAATTGTTGAACAGCCCCATACTTAGTTCAATATCCACACGAAACTATCCCAGCAGACACGATATGTTGTACAATGGTGGTTTAATGTTGGGCCAGCGTCGTAGACGGTGGGCCAACATTAAGCCAACATTGGATCAATATTTCGTTTCCTGGGAGGTTTTGTTTATACCACGATTTATACATAATTATGATAATGCCCGTGAAACATGTGAGCCAGAGGTATAGTCTATATTAACATGATTAGTCTTGGGGCCATGCAAGTGCTTATTTCTGGCTATTTGGTTTATCTTAGGCATGTTAAAGTCAAAGAAAGAACTTAACTCAATTTTGAATTAGTACAATTTGAATATACTCGCTGAATCTACTTTGATTCAATGTTGAACCAACATTCGAACGATGCCCAACACCAAAACAACATAATTATATGTTCAACCCAAGTTTGACGGGGTCACTCACGTGCTACCTTATTTGCCCTTTTTTCAAATCCGGTGTACATTAATTTATATCAAGAAACAGGTTCTTTATCAGTGATTATACAAAGCAACTGTTCAAATGTCCCTCAGTGTTCCATCATAGTACAAGGCCAGTATCTGTGAAACGCAGTGACGTCACTCGGTGAAAACAAGGTTATATATTACCCCCTCCCCCATACTTCATTCTGTGAAACGCAGTGACGTCACTCGGTGAAAATAATGTTATATAAAAACTCTCCCCCATACTTCATTGTATTAGCCAGCTCGGTGAAAACAAAGGAGGTCGAGATCATTGAGTTTCACAGAATTCTCTCACAAGTTACGTAACTTGTGAGAGGATTCTGGCCTTTTTATTTTGCGGAAGGCGCTGAAATGGCTGAAGCAATGGAAGGCCAGTAAATCTGACGCCCCCGCCCCTGTGTGTGTCAGCAAACCATAACCCCCCAGCGACACCCACTGTGTTTCTGCTGTGTTTTATTGGGTCCACTGCTGTGTTTTATTGGGTCCACTTCCACACCATCCTCCAGGCTGACTTACTGTCCCCATGTGCCACTCCGTCACACTTTGTGATAAAACTGAAAAAGCGTGATCTTATTAATTGAAATACACCGGTGACGTCAGTCTATTGTTAAAACAGTAGATTCGGATCTACGAATCTATTGGTCAGGTCGGGCAAAATATACGGGTTTAACCATGAAACTGTATGAATCGTGTTTCGTGGTTAAACATTCCGACAATGAAATTGCGTTTTTCCGTATCAAATCTTGGAACACATGCTCCTATTTTGTGTATTTTAAGGCGAAGAAAGAACTCAATTACGATAGATTCGCAGATACAAATATACTCGGCGCTTCACGCCTCGTACATTCGGATCTACGAATCTATCGAATTTCGTTCTTTCTCCTTGACATACAACATTCACAATAGTCATAAATTAGAAGTATTACATTTTTATCCCCGCCCACGAAGTAGATGTGTAGATTGTGTAGGGTGTAGATGTGCCTTCTGGGTGTTATGACATTTGACCTAATCTATGACTTTCATTCAATTTTTAGTTGATTACTGACTTTAATTGATGGCGGATGATAGGCCCAGTTTTCGGACGATATTTCATGAAGCGTTTGCTGGATTATTTTCATATTGCGCACACACATCCCTTAGAGGGTGTAGATGTGCCTTATTGGGGGTGATGACCTCTGATCTAGTTTTCAACTTTTGACTTAGAGTTTGAAGCCATTATTGACTTCAATTAATGGCGGGGGATATCGTTAGCGTCAGCGCTCTTGGTTTGCAGTGCGAGAGATCGTATATGATAGCAAAATCAAGGCTCGAATCCATTAACCATTTTAATACAGTCTAGCTTACAAATTATCACGATTATTCCATTCAGCATGTTCAGACCATGCGCCACTGACGCGAGATACACGGCCGCCGTTTCGTAGACCCTTTTAAGCCTGTAGGATTCAGTAAAGTTTGAAGGTCTCTTTCTCCATCTCTCTCGTTGACAAAGACCTGTAAACGGAGTATGCACGGCGGACGGCGGAGGCGGATTATACACGCTTACAATGCGACAAACCTCCTATGTAATATTACTGGCTCTCTTTCTCTTCCTGTCTCATCAACATTTTTTCTGGGCCCAGTTTAGCCTACGTACCTATCTCGAGACTCCTAGAAACCGAGAACACACAGCTACAACATTGACCAGCATTGGGTCAATGTCTCATGTTTTCTGGGTATTGTTCTTACTGGGAACCGCTGGTTTTATTAGGTCTATTTCTCCACATCTCTCGTGATTCCACCGACCCAGTTTAGCCTATAAAAGTATCCCGATTATTCCTTCCAATAGCATGAATAGGCCGCGTATACACCATAGAGCACGTGAAACCCCGTAAACCTGCCGTTTTACTGGGTCTCTCTCCCCGCCTCCCTCGTTGTCCATTCCATAGACCCAGTTTGGCCTATAAAAGTATCACACCTACACCATAGAGCACATGGAACCCCGTAAACCTGCCGTTCTAATGTTTTATTGGGTCTCTCTCCCCGCCTCTCTCGTTGTCCATTCCATAGACCCAGTTTAGCCTATAAAAGTACCACATATACACCATAGAGCATGTAGAACCCCGTAAACCTGCCGTTTTATCGGGTCTCTCTCCCCGCCTCCCTCGTTGACCCCGCCGGCGATCACCGCTATTGATTCTATATATTATCCCGCCCTCATCACCAGGCCCATAAATCTACCAGTCCAGAAAACTCAGGACATTGACCCAATGCTAGCTTTGTCTTGGGCCAGTGCCGCAGGCGGTGGCCCAACACTAAACCAACATAGGGCAAATTCTAGTGTTTGCAGGGCTATACATCCATGCTGCAGAAAACACGGGCATTTGGCCCAATGGTGGTGCAATGGTGCACCAGTGTCGCAAACAGTGGGCCAACTTTATACCAGTATATTGAATGAGCAAGGCCCCATAAATCTACAAGTCCGGAAAAACTCGTGACGTTGGCCAAATGTTGTTTCAATGCTGACCCACCGTCTGCGACACAGGCCTCCCCAGTAATCATGGGATCAGAACCAATGTTGATATATTGTTGGGCCAGTGTCCCAGACTATGGTTCATTTTTAACTCTTTAACCGCCAAGTTATTTAATTAAAATTTTCCATCACTTGAAGTTGTGTCTCGCTGACGCGATCCACAACTTCAAGTGAGTGAAAATTATTTAGATTTGACAAAATGGAGGTCTACGATTTTGATTTTTTTCTGATTGATGTCACGTTTCATCATGTTTATCTTTAACCATGTTAACGTGTTGAAAACTGGGCATTTAATGTGCTGATAATACAAAAAAAGACGAATATAATTGTTAGGTATCATTAGAATAGGTTTTTCAACAATAAAAGTTAAATTTAATTAATGACTATTGATGAACCTGGAAATGTTTGATTTTGGTTTAAACATATTTATTTAACGAGGATTACAACATAGTATTAAACTAATGGAAATGCTCTCCTCAAAAGACAAAATGAATAAATTAAAAAAAAAACATTAAACAGAACAGTATGACAATAAACACTCAATATAAAACATAAAAATTATATAATATTTGACAAGTTTTAACGTAGGTTTGATGGCAAACAATATAAAATCAAAGAAAAATTGAATAATTGCGACATACATAAATATTGTTTTAAACAGCGTTCATGAGCATGTTAGATTGGCTAGCATTGGAATTATTTATGTGAATCTGTTAGATTTTATAATATATTTAGATACTGCTTCAATAATTTTAAAATTGTGATCTCTTATGTTAACACCTTGTAATATAATATTCAAAATTGCTGAAGTACTCTTATCATCGGTATAATTATGTAATATTCCAAATAAATCTCCTCTTGGTCCGCTTTGCATGGGGCATTCAATAAAATAATGTTTCGGAGCCGCCAGAACACCTGCACTGTGGACTATCGATGCAACCTTTAGAGAACAAGTGTTCGTTCAGGTTGCTGAATCTCAGACGTAACTGAGAAAGAACAACCTGAACGAATCTGGAACCCATGAGGTAATATCCGTTTTGCTCTTTATTGCATTTTTTACGAAAGTGGTTTAATCGAGCAGTGTATTCTGATGATCTAAAATTTGGATCTTGGGTATTGAAGAATTTTGTGCATTTTGAAATAAACTGTTTTGATATTGGGTTGAGCTAGCTTTTATAATACGAAATGTTGGAGAAGCTGCCGAACGGGTATTACGAGAATGCAGGCGCTCTGGCATACAATCAGTCAGGTATTGTGGTACTTTATTGTGCAAGCATTTACAAAATAAGATCATGCTATGTGCATCTCTACGCGTTTCCAATGTCTGAAAACCAGTCTCGTTCAATAATAAAAAGTTGGATGTAAATCTTTTCGCACCTGCAATAATGCGTAAAGCATCGTTTTGAACGCTTTCAAGTTTTGCAGCGTCAGCTTTTTTACAACTGCTATACACAATATCGCCATATTCTAATACTGGTCGGACAAAACTCTTATAACAAGTGGTAAGACAGAATGTCGACCATTTATATTTAAAAAATCGCATTATATTTATTCGTTTGTAAGCATGGGACGTCACACAATCAATGTGATGGCTCCACTGCATATCCGCAGAAAATGGGATGCCCAGATGTTTGATTTTGAAAAAATCTAGGTGGTGGGCTAGACCCTTTGACAAAGTGTTCGCTAACCCAGTGTTCTGCCGCCCACCACAAGAGTTGAAAAAAACATGGAATGGAGTATTTTGAGTATAAAAATATGGCTATAGTATAAAAATTGACATTGTGGTGTCAACACCGCCCACCACTAACCAATCTCTTGGCAGGACCCTGCTAACCAGTGCTTACGCAAAAGTCACCTAATTTTATGTCTTGGTACATCACATCTATTATGAGGTTCCAAGGCATTGTGAGCTATATAAATGACACCCACGACCTCTTCTTGGGAGTAGGTCGTGGGGTGTTTGTGATTTATTCTGACCCATTGTATAAACTCCAGTTTTAACCACGACTGAGTGCATATCGTATAAACAGCGCGTCAGGCCGCTTTCTATGGCTATTTTTTACATCGAGAGTGATTTGCTCTGCTCTGCTGCTCAGAGGCAAAACACAACCCAGCAGACACAAGACGTTAAAGCAACGTTGGCTTGACGTTGGTCCACCGTCTACGACGCTGGACCAACGTCAAACCAACATTGATTTAACGTCTTGTGTCTGCTGGGAAGGAACCATGGTAACTGATAGAATAAGCAGTTACTGGTTACTGCTGTTTGTTGTTTTATCCTTTCTGCGATGTAAACACAGTAAAGGCAAACAGTAAAACTGCTCACTTTACACGTTACTGCTTGGCTTTCTATTGTAACATATTCTCAAAATACATAAAAACAGACAGCAGTAACAGTAACTATGGTAACTGCTTACATATAAACTGATAAAGTCAACAGTTTCTGCCGTCTGTCTTTGCTACACATCAATGGCAAACAGCAGTAACTACTGGCTTTTCAAGAATATTTATTTATTTGCATCTGTTCACCATGTTTACACGAACAAACAATTTTGCAAGTAAACGGTACACTGCAGTCCCAGCAAATCCGACACTTTCATACAGTGCTGGCTCAATGC
Source organism: Flabesymbios commensalis (assembly GCA_964017125.1). NCBI lineage: Eukaryota > Metazoa > Annelida > Polychaeta > Terebellida > Flabelligeridae > Flabesymbios > Flabesymbios commensalis. The sequence goes on along the minus strand of OZ024904.1, from coordinate 5,026,578 downwards.
TGGGCCGATGTGTTTGCTGGGGTACTGAAGTCCACTCATGCCACTTTAAAATATACCGGTGACGTCAATCTATTGTTAAAACAGTACTGTTATTTTTAATACTGGCCCGGGCGGGCACAGTGATTATCATGCAGGTTTTACCATGACACTACATGCCTAATGCTCCTTGGTTACCCACACTGACTATTTTATCTATCAATTCTTGGAGCACATGTAGGGCCTACCTATTTTGTGTATTTTAAGTCGAAGAAATAACTTAATTACCATGATTACGATAGATTCGTAGTTCTGAATATACTCGGCGCTGCGCGCCTCGTACATTCAGAACTACGAATCTATTGAATTTCGTTCTTCCTCCTTGACTCACATCTCGTAGTGTCATTATTTCTGTCACTGGCCAGGGACACCACACAGTGCGACAAAAACAAGATTTTGAGCCAAAGTTGGTTTAATGCTGGACTAGCGTCGCAGACGATGGACCAGAATTAAACCGACATTGCTTCAATGTCTCTTGTTCGCTGGGTACTACAAAACCCCAGCTGCCTATCAGGCTGTACAAAGTGTAGTGTCAGCATGGGTCAAACTCTGAAACCAACCAATCAAATAGCTGCATTACAAAGTCAAGAAGGATAGGACTGAGGTCAGGCGGAATTGACCATTTTTCACCACTTATACGCCGGACAGTCAAATCAAATTCGATGAAAAATCGCACGTCCAAGACTTTTTTATCGACTTATTTTTCGTGAGCATATTAAACCTGCCATTCACATGTAGGCTATATGTGGTGGGGAAAATCTTGAATCGAATTTCGTCCCCGAAAATATACATTTAAAAGGAAATATATCGCTGCGATATTACTCTGTTTCCTCAGTGAATATTATTTAAACCACGATTTACAACAGCTAAACTCATTGCTATTCATTGCACTGCATTAATATGTTTTTTTTACAAAACATCGCGAAAGACAGATTACACTGGACGAGAGGTGGCCCCAGTGGCTGAAACAGGTTTCAGCCACAGATTGACCGCGTACAAAATCGTGGGACATTTCTTTGGACTGTCATATCGGAAAATATCGGGGAGTAATCAGGTCAAAAATATGTTTTTTAGAATCGGTAACATTTCAGTTCCATGCCCGCATGCTCAGCTCAGAGGTAGCACAGTCATTAAAAAGTTATGGACATTTTTCGGACTTTGGGGTCGGGATCGCTCTCAGTCACCGCCATGTTGGATTTTTCGGGTAAAGCAAACACATCCATCCACGGCCTCGGAGAGGACAACACGGCAAGACGAGAGGAAGAAGCGTATTGTATTGTATTGGCTTTGTATTGTAACATATTCTCCAAATACAGACAGCAGTAATCATGGTGACTGCTTACTTATAAACTGATAAAATACACGTGTGATGTCAGTCTATTGTCCAAACAGTAGATTCGGATCTACGAATCTACAGAATTTCTAATACTGGTCAGGTCGGGCACAATATGCGGGTTTAATAACCGTTAAAATACACCGGTGACGTCAGTCTATTGTTAAAAAAGTAGATTCGGATCTACGAATCTACTGTTATTTTGTACTGGTCAGGTCGGGCACAATATAATATGAAACTGCATGTCCAATATGTCATGGTTTAGCCATGCTGACAATGGAATTGAAGTTTTCTATATCAAATCTTGGAACATCTGCACATACTCTGTGTATTTTAAGTCGAAGAAAGAACTCAATTACTATAGAGTCGTAGATCTGAATATAATCGGCGCTTCGCGCCTCGTTACGTCGTACATTCGGATCTACGAATCTATGATATCGAATTTCGTTTTTTCTCCTTGACTGAAGCTGCATGGCTAATAGTTTGTGGTTTACCATGCTTTATCTGTTTATATCTAATGCTTTATTAACGCTGACCAAAATCCTTTGACATTCGCCCAACGTTAAGCCAGCATGTGATCGACGCCAGTTCGTGAGCGATTCACGTATTGGATATAAATAGCGATACTTTGGTTTGTTATCACTCGAAGATGTTGCGGATCATGTACCCCCCCCCCCCACCCCTGTTCCATCTCATGAGTACTGTGGAAAGAATTCCCAGTGATCCCTGGGGTGCAGGCTTAGGTCCCCCTGGGGCAATCCCGCCTTGTACTGCGCCAGAGTGGCGCTCTTGCCCTGCAAGCAGAAGACAGTTTCCGCTGACTTGCAGAAGGCATTGGTGGCCCGACGCTGGCCCAATGTACGAGAATACTGGGCCAACAATTAATTAATCCAATAACATTTGTTCGCTTATTCGAGACATGAGCTTGAGATATCCATGGTGAAAACAAAACGTTGGTTGAACCAAGGACGTTCTTGGTTGAACTACTTTTGAGCAATCGGTTTGACATCTGATCTCTGGGTTTAACATCTGAGTGAACAATATAACTTCCGAACGATCGGTTTAATAAACTATTAGTGAATAGATCTTTCGAAAGTTAAACAAACGATCGAATGGTAAACATGGCAAACCGATCGTTCGGAAGTTAAGCCGAGCGATCGAAAGTCAAACCGAGCGATCGGATGTTAAACGGTTTAACATCCGATCGCTCGGTTTGACTTCTGATCGCTCAGCTTAGCTTCCAAATGTTCGGTTTAATATCCGATCGCTCAGGCTAACTTACGAGCTATAGGATTAATATCCGGTCGCTTGATTTTATTTCTGATCGCTTCCGAACGATCGGCTTACCATGTTTACCAATCGATCGTTTCGTTAACTTTCGAAAGATCTATAAACTAATAGTGAGGGATCGGTGTAACATCTGAAGGATTGATCATCATCTTGGTGATAAGACCGACATCGGAACAACATTGTCTTGTAGAATGAAATTATAATGTTTTAATACATACTCCAGCAACTTCACATGTTTTTATTAGTGTATATTTTTTTAAAGGTTTCTAGGCTTTCCAGTGTCTTTTTTGCTACTTTTTATAATAATATGTAGCTATTTTATCTCTGGTTTTGGTGCGGGAAACATAATTATATGTGTATAAAAAATATATTTTACACTTTTAACTTGAATTCAAGTGTATATAACATTTTATATCCTGGGTGTCAAACATAATAAAGGGTGCTGGTCACCTGTATTTGACATTCCTAATAAATAAATAAAACGTTACATGCAATGTGACTTTAGATTCTACATTTGAGAGATCGTTCCAAGATCGACAAGTCGCTCTCCAGTCATTGCTTAGCTACTAACTCCCATCCCACACTCTCTCAGACCAGATATCCATTTATATTTAATTACATGGTCCCACATGGCTTCTAATATTTAGATTTGGCCCTCTTGTGTCTTCTGATTTGAATCTACAATTGTAGGACTTGTTGGAATATACATCAGTAAATATTGCTAGCAACACAATTTATGTTGTATTCTATCACTAGAGAGCTGTATGGGTTGAAGGGTATTTTACTGTTTCACTGAAATGCTAAAATGTAGTGTTTATAGAGATAGGTTGTGTATTACCAATTTAATCCATTGACATCATTCTAATGATTAAAACAAAGTAATATATCTTTACCATGTTCATAAACATTGAACCTTTGATTAAGCCAGCGTTCTAAAATATGTAGATAACCGATTGTGTCGTTCTCACGCTGAAATACATTACACATAAGTTAAATTTTATATACACTTGAATTCAAGTTTAAAGTGTAAAAATAATTTTTATATACATATTATATCAAATATATGTTTGATCTGCATTGATGGATCCAGAAAATGGAAAGGGGTTTTGACCACTTTTTTTCAAAACTAGATTACCTCAACATCGATCGAAATTGCCAAAATATCGGTATTTGACATTTGACATTCCCCCCCCCCCCATTATATTAGAGTTTTTAAAGTCGTTGTTACGCAATGTATATTAGCCAGTAATTGGGAATGAAATATATGGTGAAATTAAATATACGGTGGCGAGACACAACTTCAAGTGGGTGAAAATTGAAACAATATTATTTAGCGGGTGGGGGGTTAAAGATTGCAGATGGATAGTTTTTTTACTATCTACAGCAGATGTTACACACTATTTTTTAAACAAGAAAAACAGTCGAATCCTCAAGTTTTGTTTTCTTTTCGCATGTGCTCTCAGTACACATCTGTGCACGTGTTGTATGAATGCATCGTATCCGAATGATTAAAAAAACAGTATATGCCACATTAAGACGTGGCGCATACGGTCTTCTAATCCTAAATAGACAGCACATGTGTATAAACATTTTTTTCACAAGAAAACAAGTCGAGGCCCTTAAGTTGTTTTCACTTGGCATGTGCTGTTAAGCGTCTACACAAATACATGTGTTGTCCACGTGAATACATTTCACACGACATCTCCCGATGATTTTACAAACACAACTTGTCTCAGACTTCGTACTGCTACTTGAAAACATAAGGCAGTTAAAAGTACTTGAATCCTGCAAATATCATTCAAGGCCTTGAAAGTGCTTAACAAATTGGATATGCTGTGAAACGCAGTCACTTCACTGGAAACCATTACTCAGTGAAAACAATGTTATAAAAGTCCCCTTCTACAACATTGTATTACCGGTAGCTAGCCCGGAGAAAACATTGGAGGTCAAGGCTATTGAGTTTCACAGAGCTAAAAGTACTTGGCCATAGACGCATAACATAGGTTTTCAAATGAAGCAGAAAGAGCCAACTGAGACATTTATGATGATTTCAAATTGAAACAAAGCCTTTGGTCTCTTGGTTTATATAAAAAAATATTTCAGTATTGAAAGGGTTATCAGTAAGAAAGCTCCTCGTTGGTTTACAGTGTCGGCTCGGACTCTCTCTTGAGATTTTCTTTGTTTGAAGGCACCGGGTAAACGATTGTTTAAACAGAAGCGCCTACGTAATGGTAAACCCCTGGGTCATGTGAACTCCCCCAATCCCGTCTCTAATTACTTCTCCTCAGGGCAATGTTGGTTTAATGTTGGGCCAGCGTCGTAGACGGTGGGCCCACATTAACCCAGTATTGTGTCAACGTCTCTATTTACTTCTCAGCTCAAATGCAATATTCATTTAATGGGGACCCTGTACCGAGTGGCTGTACCAACCTAATCTCCAGACTACATGCCATTTTAATTTCTTCGATTTCTCTATGAGAAACTAAAGTTCCCTGTGTAGGCCCTAGAGACTTCATCTCTATGGAAGGCCGAAACCGCCATATTAACGAAACCATTGCAATACTCCTGTTTCATTGCAATGCTTTTCAAAAGCATTGCAATGCTTTGCATTTCCATTGCAATGCTTTTGAAAGCATGCAATGCTTTGCATTTCCATTGCAATGCTTTTGAAAGCATTGCAATGGAAATGCAAAGCATTGCAATGAAAATACAAAGCATTGCAATGAAACAGGAGTATTGCAATGGTTTCGTTAATATGGCGGTTTCGGCCTTCCATACATCTCCAAGTACATCACCCGATTGTTAATAAAAAAGTCATCTAAACGCAGAAGCGATCGCTGTCTCAATGATCCGTTTGCATGTGAAAGGTAATTTATTAAACTACAAAACAGGCACAATCCCCAATACTCCATTAAGGTTATTCATACTGAAATTATGCATAACGTAATAAGTCAGTGTTTTATAATGATAAGGCCTAAAAAAAAATATTGTTTGTTTCCGATTTCCGACCGACCCTGTCAAAACATGTGCGACCCAAATTTATTTTATAGATTATTTTTTTTTTTTTTTTTTTTTTTTTAGGAAATCCATAAGTTAAGGGATAACTTACTGGCTGTAGTCAAAGTAACTCAAAAAACGTTACGAAAAGGAGAGGGGGGTCAAAATGCGTCCAAAAAACAAAACATCATTATGTAATGTACAGATAAGACATCCATGGAAGTTAATTTGGCGCCAAATAAAATAAAAAATAATTCTTACCTACCGATTGGTTGAAGTGACAAAAAATAAAATAAAAAATAAAATAAAATAAATTCCCTATCTACCCACTGGTTAAAATGACAACAAATTGGAAACAAACATATATTTTTTTTGGCCTAATCACCCACGATTTATTCAAATTTAAATTTCCATGCACATGATACATTAGCCAAACACGTAACCTGGTAACGATTGGAACAAAAACATAATGCCAAAGTGAAACTACGGTATATTTTACATTGAGTCATCCTTAACCGTGTTTAATTAACAGATACATTAACCATGTTAACTAAGTATCGACGAATTCCCAATATGTCTTGATGTTTTGAGTCGCAGGAAACACGAAGCTGGTAATTGCGGCAGCAATTTCAGCTTCAAATTAAATGAAAAATAGAGACAAGCAATTCAGCGATACAATGGTTAATTAATGTTGGGCCACCGTGTCCGACGTTAGCCCAACATTAATCCAGCGCAGGGTAAACCTCTGCTGTTGCTTGTATAACCGTAAGGGGACCACCATTCAATCTTCAGGGGTCGGGGGCTGGAGTATTTTCGAAAAAAATAATTTCGGGCAGACTCTGCATGCTATAGTATATAAACATGGAAAACAATTTGAAAATTTTAAACCCGTGTCGGGTTAAAATTAATAATTTGTCGGCGACAAAAACTCCAGCCCCCCCCCCTCATTTGGAGGTTGAATGGTGGCCCCCTCGGCTGTACCATGTGGATGTCTTGACTTCTGAATGTGATGTGATGGGGGACATTGAAGACCAGCCGAGTGGAAGCTGGGACTGCTTTCACTGGCCAATTGTCTGGAAAAAGCAACTGCCATGTCATTACTGTGTCCTTGTACGAACCAATATTAACCCCTTCAGCGCGAGATCGACTTTAGACGTCAGAATCTGACGTCTAAAGACGATCCCCGCACTGAAAGAATTAAAATATGTATAATGATCGTACACCAATAACATATGTATTTAAATGAAGTAGCTTCAATAAATATGCTAAACTTGGATATTCTTTAAACTTGGGTATTTTTTTTCATTGAAATATCCGGGATTAAAATTAACTTAAAAAAAATATTTTGAAGCTGCCTAATTGTATCTAGGTTTTCCATTTTTCACCCTTTTTTCTTTTATGTTAAAATGTTATTGTTTTTATAATGATTTGTTTCTGCTGTTGTTTTCACCATTTAACATGTTGAATAGTTTGAACTTAACTGGTTTCTTTGTTACATTATCTGATTATATTTTGAGCCTGACTTTTTTTTTCGTGATTCACATAAACTCTTGAACTGAAAAATATAAAAATTGAAAATAATTCTGGAGCTAAAGGGTTGCCATGGTAATCGTCTGGAAACACCAACTGCCGCAGTAATTTGACACTGCTGTATCGATACATTTGTACTCCTAGTAAACAAAAAAAACATCGAATCAATGTTGGATTAATGTTGGGCCACCGTCTACGACGCTGGCACAACCTTAATCCAGCATTGGTTGAACGTCTTCTGTTTTCTGGGCTCTGTCAAGGAGAAAGAACGGAATTCGATAGATTCGTAGATCCGAATGCGCAGCTCCGAATATATTCGGATCTACGAATATGGCGTAATTTAGTTATTTCTTCTACTTACACAAAATAGGTACACTCGCTCCATGATTTGATAGAAAATCTCGCTTTTTCCAATCAGCATGGTTAATCGTGAAACATGCAGTGTCATGGAAAAACCTGTATATTGTGCCCAACCTGGCCAGTATAAAAAATATCAGATTCGTAGATCCGAATCTACTGTTTTAACAAGGGACTGACAGACAGTGTATTTTAATAAGAACTAAAGGTCATTCAAGGTTCTCGTACATGTACGAGGAAACTTCAGTATGCAAAGAATCTTAACATATATTATTCTAACAATATATTTATTTTGTGTGTCTGTGCACAACAACGTGAAAGATAGACCGAAAAAATGGATGGCTTAAAATTCTGAAAAATATAATTTTGTGAGTTTTGACCTTTTTTAAAGAATAATAGTCGATATTGTGAAAGGAAAGAAACACGTCCAATTCCTTGCTGGTTTGGCAGTGGAATGTTTCTGCCTTCCTGCATGCAAGCAAGAAGATTCTGAACTTAGCAGCAGCCACTTCGGGCCAGTTACTATAGTACCTCTGGTTCATGGTCAAAGGTACGAGCAAAGAATGCGTGCGAAATACCACAGCTCTGCCAAATGATCCATCGATCACCTGTTGACGGCACAACGTTTGATTAATGCTGGGCCAACGTCTGCGAATTCACACAAAGCTGGGCAAAAATATCTGAGATTTTTTGCTGTCCCGGGAGTACGAGCTATTTTGTCTGCACGGGAGTTTTGTGCGATATACATAGAACCATGTACTTCAAACATATTGCGACATGCTCCACATTGGACTTTATTGAATTTATGCAATGGAAATGGTACATCCCACCAGAATAAGTGCGTTTTTAACTTCCATTGTTACCATGGCTACACTTGGGTATTTCATAAAATTGGATAATTCCCCCTTATTTCAGATAATATTCAATTTCAAGCTCAAAATTATGGTAAAAATAAAGAAGTATAATATGGTTTAAACAGATTTAAACAGATCTATTATTAACAGTTAGGTTACAAAGTCACTGATGCTTCCTTCCAAGCAAATAACAGTAACTGCTTACTTAACAAGTAAGCAGTTACTGCTGTTTGTCTTTGAGCTGCAGGATTCTCTTCTGCCATCGAGTACTGGCATACCGACCGCCGTGCAAAGGCAAACAACAGTAACTCCTCACTTGTAATGTAGGCTGTTACTGCTGTTTGTCTTTGAGCTGCAGGATTCTCTTCTGCCATCGAGTACTGGCATACCGACCGCCGTGCAAAGGCAAACAGCAGTAACTCCTCACTTGTAAAGTAGGCTGTTACTGCTGTTTGTCTTTCAGCTGCATGATTCTCTTCTGCCATCGAGTACTGGCATACTGACCGCCATGCAAAGGCAAACAGCAGTAACTGGTTATCTTACCTTGGAAGTATATACCTACATTCCTACCTGTGGCTACTGGTTCAGAGTTTTACACAAAGACAAACAGCGGAAACTGTTTACATTACTGCTGTTTGTCTATAACTAGCCAGTCCTGAGTGTTACAGTTAGGTTGGTAAGGAATGTGTGTTACATTCCTTGGCTTTGGTAAACTATGCTTACATACAGCCCTGATGATTATACAGGGTGGAAGGCAGCGAAACATGGGAAGGGGATGTATTAGTATACATGGTAATAGTAAAAGCAGTCGTCCATCTGGTGCATTTTAGCCTGTATGCGTCTATCTGTGCTATAATCATTATTGCTTGATTAATTTCCTAATGATTGATTGATTGATTGATTGATTGATTCATTCATTCATTCATTCATTCATTCATTCATTCATTCATTCATTCATTCATTCATTCATTCATTCATTCATTCATTCATTCATGTATTCGTTCATTTATTCATCATGTTTATTCAATCAATCAATTCATTATTGATTAATTAGTTAGTCAGCTAGTCAGCTAGTTAATAGCTATTTTTCTCGTCGTTCATTCATTTGTTTATTAATTCATACATTTCTGGACAGTGGTAATATTTTCGCTTGACCATTTAGACGTCACGATAGCCGTCGTAACACACGCCTGTCTCTGTGGCACATAAATAACTCTGACCAATGTCATTTGTCAACATAAACCATTATGTGGACGCCATATACCATTATAGCCATTGTCAATAAACATAGGGTTGTCATGTTCTACGGTGAAATATATCGTATGGATTGTAGTTAGTACAGATTTGACTGCCAGAGGGCGTCAGTTTGACCTCCCGGTTGACCTCTCTGTACTGCCAGGGCTCCGGGCGGGTGGCCTTGACCTTGATCACTGAGATCTCCATCTATCTAAGTCTCTGGCGCCTTTCTCTGATCCTACGCCAGACCGCCAATGTCGAGACAGGAATTCATTCACATATTTATATAGATTTATTATTTCTGTTTTACGCTTCATCCGCTAAACATGTAAATCGTTTTTAATCCGTTATATCATTGCTTATTAGCTGATTAAATCATAGTTAGTGGGAAGTGATTTTAAACATTATGATTTGCAAGTGTTTGGGCTCAAATTGAACAAATCTGATTTTTCCACCCACTTGAAGTTGTGGGTCGCGGTAGCGAGACACAACTTCAAGTGGATGAAAATTTAAATAAGATACCTTATTGGTTAAATGGGTAATAATGTGTAGCCTAATTATTTTATCATGTTGGCAGGAATTCATTCACATATTTATATAGATGTATTTTTTTGTCGTTATGTTTAGCGTTTCTCGACGTCATTCCGTTTTATTAGCCAATCAAATCTAATATGTTAATTCTTTCAGCGCGGTTTTCATCTTTATACGTCAGAATCTGACGTCTATTGACGGTCCGTGCTGAAAGAGTTAAGAAATGTACGTATCTTCGATACCGCCACCACACGAACTTTATAAGTGTTCTAATTCTCTGCTTAAAAATGACTTTATTATACATGTATACCAAACATATTGTAGACTCATTTTACACCATAGATATATAGTACAAGTCTGGCAAATGTTTCTAGGGTAGATCATAGATGTACGATTCAAGCTAGTTTCAATGCAATAAATAACACTGCAAGTGATTAGGCCTACACAATCAGTCAGATAATCCAATTTAGGCGATGTCTATTTGTCATAAACATCATAAACAGATCATAAACTTATCATAAATAGATCATAAACATGTTAAACAGAAACATTTTTCATAATTTGAAGCTGGGAATTACATTAGCTTCAAATTAATTCAGCGGCTGAAGTGGTAACCCTATCAGTGCGAGGACCGACTTCATACGTCATAATCTGACGTCTAAAGACGTCAGATTATGACGTCTAAAGACGGTCCCCGTACTGATAGAATTAAGAAATTATATTCATGATAATTATTGTAGACTCATACCATAGGTATTCAAATGAAGCGGAAAGAGCTAACTAAGACATTTATGATAATTTCGAATTGAAAAACCCCCTTTGGTCTCCATAGTTTATATACAAATATTTCAGCGTTGAAAGGGTTTAAATTGAGGTTAAATTGAGGTTCCCGCACTGAAATAAATAAATTATTTACAATGGCCGTAGACCCATGACGTAGGTATTCAAATGAATGGAAATGAGATAATTAACACATTTACGATGATTTTAAATTGAAAAAGACCCTTTGGTCTTCATGGTTTATATAAAAATAATTCAGCGCTGTAAGGGTTAATCCATATCCTGCTGATCACGACTATTGTCGTTTTCAATCTGTTTTATTGGTCGGCCAAATCACTGGTATCAGGTTATTGGGAATGAAATGTCTGTCTAAACATCAAGATTTGCAAATGCTATCAGTGCTGCCGCGATCCCGACACGTGTGTTGTTGGCTGCTTATCAGCCAGGGTACACCATCTCCCGTGATGACAGATGGAGCATTTTATGACCGCATTTTCATCAGGTCTCTTGAATGGAGGTCATGGTGTCACCAAGCGGACTTCGGTCTTCAAAGTAAACAATTATGAGTCATTTAAAGGCACTTGAAGTTGTGGATCGCGGTAGCGAGACACAACTTCAAGTGGCTGAAATTTAAATAAATCAACAGGATAAGGGTTAATAAACTTTCGCACGGGAACGTCGTTTCCCTCCCTAATCAGTTCTCCTTCCGCGCCAAATCTACAAGCTCCGCCTTGTTTTTTTCGCCAGGGTTTATTTTTTCACGAACACGTAAATACTTTTGCCATCTGTTTTGCATGTTCTGGAAAAACACTCCGCCCCGGCACTACATGTTACTGCGCAGGGACTTTGACCGCGTGACATCCTCAAGTGTGAATCTCATGTGAGAATCATGTAGTCTCACTTGACCTTTTGACATCCCTGAAAATACATCATCATTATCATGATTATAATTGAAGGGGCAACCTCTTGCGAATAATCTTGGTGGACTAACAGGTCTACGTAATCATGGTAATATGTTTCCATCGCAAATTTATACAAATATTATCATTTTATGTAATTACAAGAGTTTGTAGACTTAAAGTATTTTTATTGCTCATATTTATTGTTGCTATATAATATATTCGTCACCTTGGTATTAAAGGGTGTATCTGCCACTTTACATTTTAAATACTTTTATTTTAGGTCGGATACTATATACAGATTTTACCATTCCACAGTCACTGCATAACGGCATGGCTAATGTTTCACTTTTTACCACGCTAACTATAAATTGTTTTCTAAATTTTGTCTATATCAAATCTTGAGACCTATTTCGTGTATTTTAAGTCGAAGAAAGATCTCAATTACAACATGTACAATAGATTCGTAGATCCGAATATACTCGGCGCTGCGCGCCTCGTACATTCGGATCTACGAATCTATCGAATTTCGTTCTTTCTCCTTGACTTAACAACCAAGGTGACGAATAAATTAACTTTATTCATTATATATTATCGGGATTACTGTTACCCCTCAGCCACTAAACACGATCATAGTCGTTTTTAATCTATCTATTAAGCGATCCAGTCACTGCCATGTGGAATGAAATGAGTGTTTAACCCTTTAAGCCCTCACGATGCATTAAAGCATCATTTTACATCCCTGAAAACATATTTATTTTCCTACAACTAGGGGTTTTTGAATGCAAATTTCCATGATAATGGTTTACCAATACATGGCATTTACTTTTTCACTCCCTTCAAATCATCTTCATCCACTACAAGTCAAGAATTGCGACAGCAATGCGCGGCTTGTGGTGGATGAGATGACAATGGAAACTTCAGGGATGAAAGGGTTAAACATGTTAAACGTCAACATTTGCGAATGTTGGGTCTCAAATTAAACAAATATGAATAATTTTCACCCACTTGAAGTTGTGGGTCGCGGTAGCGAGACACAACTTCAAGTGGGTGAAAATTAGATAACATTGCCAATGTTTGGTTGCAAATTAAACAATTTTCATCCACTTGAAATTGTGGGTCGCTGTAAAGAACAACTCACTCACTCACTACCATGACTACGAGCATAAGTTCTTAACTCTATGCTATGAGTCAGACCATGTAGTTAATATTGCCATGGTTAGTTAAGCTACTATCAGGACGTTAAGATTGACGGCTTCTGTCTAGTACTTCACTTGTGAACAGTAGCTCACACTCCTGGTCCACCAGATTAGATAATGACGTCACCAGACGAGGTAAACACTGTAATATGACCTCCCCGTGTCAAGGTCATATCAGTGCAGGCAAACCGCAGTGCACGTCTGACTAGGCCTACTGTTGTGTAATCGACAAACATTGTCTGGGGTCCATCCAGGTAAAAACTTAAAATTGAAACTTGACATTATCTGACCCTTCTGGCATTTTCACTGTAGAACCTAAGAGCATCCTAACCCTTAACTCTTTAAGTGCTTCATTACTACTTAACATTTTCCTTTCATTTGAAGTTGGCATTGCTCACGCAATTGCCAACTTCAAATGAAAGGAAAATACCTCCTCACTTAAAAATTAAACCTGCTAAATTTCACAATGGGGGCTTTACTCAAGATTTATACATGCATATTTGTTCAATTTCTGTCAAATTTTAGTTGTGGAAAAACAGTATGAATGCGCTTAAAAGCGTCGCCCGCACTCAAAGGGTTAACATGCTTAAAGCGCTGAATTATTTGTGTTTTGTATATGAAGTAAAAAACTTCCAGTGCACGGATCTCGCCGCCAACAACATTACCCAGTTGTCGATGAAGATTCATCGGAAAGCAAAAGCGATCCCTGTTTGAAGGATCTGTATGCACATACAAGTTTTTATATTAAACTACAAAAATGCATTATCCATACACCACATTCGGTAATTTGATATCAAAATTAGGCATAAAGTAACAAGTCAGTGTTATATAATGAAGTATAATATCTATTTATCTGGTATACCTTGAAACAGTTTACAATGTTCCGTTGCTGAGGAAAAAACATTTGAATGTGGGGGAATAATTAACATGGGAATTATAGTTGTAGGGAGAAGATGTATGAATCTGTAATGGGCACCACTGGTCTATAATTATTATAGTCGATTGTAAGTCCAGAGTAACCGGTCATAAGTATGTTCCTTGTTGATTTATTTCAAATCCCGAATCATTCATTCCAACTCTATTGATTTTTGTAACCAAAACGACTGTCTTCAATAGAACTTGAAAAAATAATTTTTACACAACTTAATTGTGTGTTCAATAATTGTGTATAACTCATAGAAATCAAAGGGTTTTTTTCATTATAAGATCATCATAAATGTCTCAGTTAGATCTACCCGATTCATTTGAATACCTATGTTATGGGGATAATGCCATTAGAAATATTTTTTTCTTACAGCGCGGGGATCGACTTTATAGTCGTCAGAATCTGACGTCTGTAGACGTCAGATTCTGACGTCTAAAGTCGATCCCCGCACTGTAAGGGATAACATTTGTAATCAAAATGAGAGAACGTTGATAAAATGATGTCAATATTTTGATTTCTAGTGGGATATAGCAGGAACCGACTTTAGACGTCATAATCTGACGTTTATTGACGTCAGATTCTGACGTCTAAAGTCGATTCCCTTCTTTATCTAATATTTTCCAGGCAGTGGTTCAGTGGCTGTAGGTAGACAGTGTAGAAGCACTGTTATAACTCATAGACGAAGCAATCTTCTCGCAGATGTTGTGTTAAATGAAGTAAACTTCTAACATGTCTAACAAGTTTACCTTTTTACCATGTCTGCCTAGAACGCCTCGGAACTGTATATTCACTGGAAAGCATATACATCCATGAAAAGTGGGTATTTACAAGCTTTGATGTTGCCATGGTTACCAGGCAAACAACACTAACTGCTCACTTTTCAAGTGAGCAGTTATCACTGTTTGATTTTTTTATTGGCAGTATATCAAATAGCATATTATAGTGTGGTGTCAAGCTGATAAATTTAACGCCAAGACTGAAGTGAATGTATCAGTTGAGATGGACTTGAGATCCTCAATATCTGAGCCACTTGAAGCTGGCGATGGCTCCCAAGCCTTCAGCTAGTATTAAGTAACTCTTTTATGATTATGTTAGAAAAGATCCTTATTTTAGTAGTAGCTCTATTCATTGGATAGGTCACTATATGATCCCCTTGGATATGAAAGGGTGTATCTGCCACTTTGCAAAGTGGCAGATACACCCTTTCATATCCAAGAGGACGAATTGTAGTACAGATTGAGGTAAAACAAATTAAACTCCTTTTTCAGATCTTAGCTCTTGACACGCTGACGACCACCAGAACGCTGCCCTTGATTCGAGTAGCGAAATGCGATATAATCATGGTAATGTGACACTGTTTTTTTATGGTCTACTATATAGGCCCTATATGGGGCCGTTCAACAATTACGTAACGCCTAGATGGGTGAGGCGGGGTTCGGCGATGCGTTACGGACCGTAGTCAACACAACGTTAAAGAGCGTTATGAAGGGGGAAGGAGGGGGGGTCAAAAATCTCTCAAAAAAGCGTTACGTAATTGTTGAACAGCCCCTATAGTGTTATTAACAGCATACGGCATGTATGGTATAGGTCACTGTCAGAGTCAGAGCTTGGGTCAGCATGGTCACTGTATAGTATCAGACAGACAGACAGACAGATATTTTATTGACAGAAAAGAAAAGTCATTACAGACTTATTTGTCATAGAAATGAAAGAGATATATGTACATGTATATACAAGATTGTTAGTTTGTTAAAATCATATGATAATATACATGGTATGACATACACAGCTAAAATCATGTTAAGTGGCATTGCCAAAATAAAATCAGAGAGCCTCTTGATAGTATGTTGAATGTAAAGATGAGCACTATACTAGTATAGTGACACTCGTACACAGCAGTAACCGCTGACTTTTCAATTAACCTTTTCACTACCATACATGACGGAAATTTCCGTCGTCATTCGTCAATGAACGTAACCATAAAATGACACAAATTTTCGTCAAATATATACTACATTTATGTATTTTTCGTCATTTGAAGCTGGAAATTGCGTTAGCAATTCCAGCTTCAAATGACGAAAAATAGAGCTCCTACACCAGTATATCTGGATCCTGGTATGCACCCCGGCCTGGAAGTCAAAGGGTTAAGCGGTTACTGTCGTTTGACTTTATAACAGTAACAGTATATGGATGCGATATCGTTTTTATGGCTAATATGTTACGGGAATAACATGGTATACTGGCAGTATAGTACGTACTGACATACAAAACAAAATGAACAGCAAACAACAGCAAATGCTCTTCAAGTCAGTATTTACTGTTGTTAGCATGAGTACGCTGTAAACCGCTTATTTGTATGTTGACCCATCAGGGGGGTCGTTATCTAATTTACACCCACTTGAAGTTGTGTCTCGCTACCGCGACCCACAACTCCAAGTGGGTGGAAAGTAGTTAAATTTATTTAATTTGAAACGAAACATTTGCAAATATTGCTGTTTAAACACACGTTGTGCGGGGGCCCTGGGGTAGTGGTTAGCACCGCTGCCTTTCACGCCAGAGTCCGGTGTTCGGTTCCCGGTCTCGGCGGTTTGAAAGAAACAAAAATGTTTCTTCCCCATCCACGTGTGAAAGTCAATATTGTGGGGAGCCTCCGTGACCGAGAGGTAGCGTGCTCGGCCTCAGACCGCCAGGGCTCGAATTTCGAATCCTGTGTCTGGAGGAGAGTGTCATCTCAATCATCTCACCATCCTCAGGAGGTTCTCCTGGCCCAGTTTAGCCTATATGTGCACAAAGGTGGCCTAAAGCCTGATTCATTTCATTTCATTTAAACACACGTTTCGTTCCCAATACCAGTGATTTGATCGGCTAATAAAACAGATTAACCCTTTAACCGCCGGTGTCGCATATTTTCGATTTTTTATTTTTTATTAGCACATTAAGTACCACCTTTTAAACATGTTGAAGATAAAATGTGACATCAATCAGCACTATTTGAAAACAGTTGGCCTCCATTTTGTCAAATCTGAATAATTTTCACTCACTTGAAGTTGTGGATCGCGTCAGCGAGACACAACTTCAATAATTTGGCGGATAAAGAGTTAAAGCTGACTATAGTCACGCTTAGCGAGGAAAGGGTTAACAGGGTTAAGGGCATATTATGTCGATATACACTTTAATCCTCAGAGCGCTGATATATTTTTCTATAAACTATGGAGACCCAGGGGTAGAACCCAACCGAGATTGAACACCAGCCCGGAGGGAGGTAACTTGAAAAAGTTACCAGCCCTTACAACTTTTCACCAGCCCTTATTTTTGCTCCCATGTTTTTATCGATTCAATAATTATCTGACCGGTAGCAACCATGCCGTTCGAGCTTAGGCAAAAAAATATATGTTTGTTTCCAATTTGTTGTGATTTTAACCACTGGTTAGGTAAGAATTTTTTTTTTTTTTTTTTTTTGTCACTTTAACCAACTGCATGGTAGGTAGCAATTTTATTTTATTTGGCGCCAAATTCATTTCCATCTCAGAACACAGCCCGGGGTTTTTAGAAAGTTCAGGGACTTTTATTGAGTTGATATCCCGTTGATGGTGGCCATCTTTAATGTGGCACTGTGATTCAGATTGTGTGACAACTGGACACACCGAACACTTCATTCACCGCCAGAGTGGCATGATCTTAAAGGGCTGGAAATGTTGTTTGTCTTTGCCTCACAGACTGTTTTTTATGGCCTGTGTACTGTTAATATGGAATAGCATGGTATAGTATGGTAGGGGAATACTAGCATTGCAGCTGTATATAATGTAGCCAAAACATGTATATAACTGTAGTTGGTGAGTGTCGTATTGTTATTTGTGACCCATGGAGTCCAGGTCAGTCCAAAGCTCGTGTTGTGTTACTCCATATGACTGGCACCCTCTGTACTCTAGATCTATGCCAGCCATTTCAGCACGGTGACTGTCTTTATACGTCAGAATCTGACGTCTGTAGACTCAGATTCTGACGTATAAACAGATAAAGAAGGTCCCCGCACTGAAAGAATAGAAATATTTATAATGGCCGTATACCCATAACATAGGTATTCAAGTGAAATAGAAGACATTAAAGACATTAAATGATGATTTCAAATTGAAAAAAAATCATTTGGTCTCCATGGTTTATACAAAAGCATTTCAGCGCTGTAGGCCCTACATGTTGTAAGGGGCAACCCTATCAAGGCCTATATCATGTACATTATGGCAATGCCACCTATAACATGATTTTAGTTGTTTATCATACCATGTATATTGTCATTTATGATTTTAACAAACTAACATTCTTGTATATACATGTACATATATCTCTCTTATTACTATGACAAATAAGTCTGTAATGACTTTTATTTCTGTCAATAAAATATCTGTCTGTCTGTCTGTCTGTCTGTACATGATACAGTATTGTCGTATCATACAGTACATGATCTGATGATACAGTATTGTCATATGATACAGTCAACATCTAGTTCAACTCAAGTATAGTAGGTATAGTCAAGTTATATAGTAGTGGAGCACTGAGCTATTCAATTTAAATCTTCACTCACTTGAAGTTGTGTCTCGCTACCGCGAGACATAACTTCAAGTGAGTGAAAATGTATGTAGTTTGGTAAATTAAAGTCCCACTATTATATCATTAATTCATTCATTCATTTATTCATTCATTCAGACAATATCAATATCAACATGATCAATGACGTTTTCTTGATAACCTACACGATAACGCATATATCAGCTGTATATAGGGGCCTTGCGGCAGAAAGATTAATACCACTATTCAAAATCCATTCTACAACAATGCAAAGGCAAACATCACCCAGCGTTGGCCCAGCATTGGTCCGCCTTTGGTCAGGGTACATATCCAGTATACAGGTACTTATCTTTACACGCTATCCAGCTAACACGAGACGTTGACCCAATGCTGTGTTAATGTTGGCCCACCGTCTCCGACGTTGGCCCAACATCAACCCAGCATTGGGTCAACGTCTCGTGTTAGCTGAGTAGCTGCGCATTGTATATTCATCACACCGAGTTTATTGTCTTGATTTTATTGTCTACCATACTGACTGGTATAGTAATGTATAGCGTATTAGTCTACTCATGATTGTTACCAGGGTTACACTGTACAGTTTATCATGACGGGGAACATTTTCATACAGGGCAAACAACACTGTTTGCTTTACAAACAGTCACTGTTGATTGCCTTTGCAAATGTTTGGTCTCAAACTAATCAAATATTTGCAAATGTTTGGTTTCATTTATCAAATATGAGTAATTTTCAGCCACTTGAAGTTGTGCGTCGCGGTAGTGAGACAACTTCAAGTAGGAGTTACTGCTACTTGCATTTACAGTAACACAGCAGTGCGTTGAGAGTTATTGTATTGTATTGTCTACCATGCTGGTATCAGGGTATAGCATGTATACAGTATTATAAGTCTAGTCGTCATTGTTACACTCTACAGACTATTATGACGCAGGGCTGGAGATTTACTACCGGGGGGGGGGGGGGAAACGCTTTGTGTACCAGGGCCTGGAATACTGCTGCAGTACGCTATGTAGTTATAGTGTCAAAATATAGTAATTTATGGGGTAGATTAACCCTTTGAGAGCGGAGACCGACTTAAAAAGTTACGTATAATATATATAGAGTAATATACTCGTTGTTTTGTACGTGATATTTATCTGTCCTGGTTCTTAAAGGGTTACGTATAATACACAGAGTAATGTAATCGTTGTTTTTATCTGTCCTGGTTTAAGTGTTGCAGGTGTATCACCTCATGTCCTGACTATAAGACACCAATCAGACACCAATTAGCGGCGATTGCTCTGATCCCCTCGGCCAAGACGTGGGAATATGTGGTGTGAAGTGCTGTATAGTGCTGACTTGTGTTGTTTACATGGCAATATACGACCTGGAAATATAACTATTCCACTCTTTTTCGGTGCTTTAAAATTGTTTTTTGACTTTTTTGTATTTTCAGTTAAGATCAGTAGGCTATATGGCATAAGTTAAATTTTCAAAATTGACAACATTGAAAATGTCTCATCCCAAGGGGTCCCTTTAAGTTTTTCATATTATATAGATTAATAATAATATTATGTCCCGTGTTTTGTGCGGGATATTTTTTTGTATATAAACATATTTTATTTTGAAATTGAAACAAATACAAAAATGTAACACATGGTTTCTCTTGCTCTTTTGTATGTGATATTATTCTGCCCTGGTTCTTAAAGGGTTACGTATCATATATAGCGTAATATAACTGTGTTTTGTATGTGATATTATTCTGCCCTGGTTCTTAAAGGGTTACGTATCATATATAGCGTAATATAACCATAGAGTTAATTCTATGATATAACCCATGTTTTGTACGTGATATTTATCTGCCCTGATTTTCAAAGTGTTACATATCATATATATAGCGTAATATAACTGTGTTTTGTATTTGATATTATTCTGCCCTGGTTCTTAAAGGGTTACGTATCATATATAGCGTAATATAACCATAGAGTTAACTCTATGATATAACCCATATTTTGTACGTGATATTTATCTGCCCTGGTTTTCAAAGTTTTACGTATCATATATATAGCGTAATATATTAATCTGCCCTGGTTTTTAAGGGGTTATGTATCAGATATAGCGTAATATATTAATCTGCCCTGGTTTTTAAAGGGTTATGTATCAGATATAGCGTAATATAACCCATGTTTTGTACGTCAGATCTCAGTAGATATTACGTTGTCAGTATGAATGATTTAACGAGATAACGTCAACATCTCGCTGTGGCTGAGATATGACGAGACGCGGGAACAATACACCACAGAGGCCGGGGCCGCCCTGGGCGGGTGTTTAGTTACCAAGGTGATAAGGGTAATAGCGCAGAGCCATTTGTTAGGCGGCCACTCAGCCGTGTTGGGGTATTGTACTGCTCTGCGGAGACAAAAGGCAGTATCTACTTACTTGGAAAGTAAGGAGATACTGCCTTTTGGCTCCACACGGTAGCGTGCACTACTCTTTTAATGTAATGAATGTTCTTGTAGTTTGTTTTCGGACATGAGTGAATATTGCTTTACGTCGTTTTCTGCACAATCATGGCAATATCGCGACAGAAAGAAGCCCAAAGCCGGGACTATGACCTACTCTTATTTCGAATGACTTCAAGGGTTCTTTATAGTGCACAGTCTCATAGGCAGCACTGTACACTCATGCATTTGAACAGTTTTGAGCACTGCATTTGCATAACCACGATGACAAATATCCGGCCTGACCGGGATTCGAACCTGGTAGCTCCTTGTCACAGGCCCCAGTCGATACGAATGAGCCATCGGGGCCTGCTCGGACTTTGTAACAATGCATGGGGCTTTAGACATGTTAGATCACTCGTGTGCATATGTATACAGGCTAAACTGGGCCAGAAGAACCTCCTGTGGATGGTAAGATGAATCGGATGACACTGCCCTCCAGATCGGATTGGTAATTCCAGCCCTGGCGGTCTGAGGTCGAGCACGCTACCTCAAAGTTACGTAGGGTCTCACAATATTGACGAGTGGGTGAGAAAGAAACATTATGATACCTGAATACCAGAGCTGGGTACGAATCCGTAAGCTCTGATTAGCGGGGAACCAACCCGTAAGTTGTGACGTCACAGGCGCCAGAGCGGGGAACAAACCCGTAAGCTGTGACGTCACAGGCACCAGAGCGGGGGAGGAACACGTAAGCTGTGACGTCATAGGCATCAGAGCGGGCACTTGGCGTAACTACTACACCAGAGCCCGTATTCCCGTACAAGTTATGCTATATCGTAGGCTTCTGATTGATCGAAATGGCCATCTCGATCAATCAGAAGCCTACGATATATCGTAACTTGCACGGGAATACGGCCTCAGGTCACCCAAGCTCAAGGGATGAACTCAGGGCAGAATACGCCAGCCCACCGAGAGGGTTTTAACAAATATTAGGACATGGTGCTTTGCTACAGCTGTCGCCTGTCGCTCCTAATCAATCTTTAACCCTTAAAGCGCTAAGGTCGACTATGGTTGTCTTTAATTTGTTTTATTTGCCAACATTTGTATGTAAACGTCCCTTTCTCTGCATCAATGGTGGTGCGTGTATTTCTAGCTTTGTGTGTAGTTATATAGTTTAGCTTAGGTGCGTGAGTTATGTCACATGTACACGGGATGCAGGTCAGTGTACGGGTCACCACAGCTGGTGTTCGCCTCTCAGTTATTATCTACATTATGAGCTCTGTGGCGTCACGTGTATATGATATACGTCAAATTTGCGTACCGTGTACGTAATTTGTCATGGGATTGCATAATGCCTAATCAACACCTCGTGGTACCAGCAAAGTTTTAAGTAGACGGGGCACCGGACATTCAAACAAAATGGCCGCCGTTTATACTGTTCATACAAGCTCGATTCGAATTTTCAATTCTTTATATTTTCCTGACGCGACCTTAAAAACAGATTAACGGTGGCGGCCATACACTTTTTCAGCGTCACAAATTGATTGTACACAACTACACAGTCAGCTGAGGGTGTGCAGACATCACACTGGTGCCTCGCCTGTTTTTTCAATAGGAAGCTTGTCAACCGGGGGCGGGACCGGTTGACAAGTTTTGAGCATCTAATCTGCTAACGTTAGTGGTAGTCTCTTAATCCCAGACCCCTAATGACAAAGGAAATTATTATGATAATTAGCCTCCGCCACGAGGCCTATGTTCTTGGTCGTGTTTGTTTGTTTGTTTGTTTGTTTGTTTGTTTGTTTGTTTGTTTGTTTGTTTGTTTGTTTGTTTGTTTGTTTGTTTGTTTGTTTGTTTGTTTGTTTGTTTGTTTGTTTGTTTGTTTGTTTGTTTGTTTGTTTGTCCTTCTGTCTGTCCGTAAGCAGGATCACTCCCAGGCAAAGGACTAATTCATTATATTTTGGGGATCCCGATTTCGAATCTGGATCCAGATTACGAACCGAATCGCACGGATTCTCATTAAACCAGAGGCAGAGGTTTGCAGTCTAGTTTACCCTGTCAGTGCGGGGACCGTCTATATACGTCAGGATCTGACGTCTGTAGACGTCAGATTTTGACGTATAAAGACGATCCCCATACTCAAAGGGTAAAATATTTCTATTGGTCGCAGACCCATAACATAAGTATTCAAATGAATCAGAAAGAACTAAATAAGACATTTATGATGATTTCAAATTAAAAGGAATCTTTTGGTCTCCATAGTTTATGAAAAAATATCACAGCGTTGTAAGGGTTAACCCTTATCCTGCAACCACTTAAGGTTGTGTCTCGCTACCGCGATCCACAACTTCAAGTGATTGAAAATTACTCTCATTTGTTTCATTTGAGCACAAATATTTGCAAATCTTGATGTTCAGGCACACTTTTCATTCCCAATAAGTGTGATTTGGTGGAGTGATAAAAAAAATAAAAGACGCCAATAGTTGTGATCAGCGTTATAAGGGCTAAGGGCCGTGCTGTTGCTAGAGATTTAGTGAGATGTTTACGCGTGCCATGATGGCAGCTGCGAGGATGTGAACTCAA
This sequence comes from Flabesymbios commensalis, assembly GCA_964017125.1. Classification (NCBI taxonomy): domain Eukaryota; kingdom Metazoa; phylum Annelida; class Polychaeta; order Terebellida; family Flabelligeridae; genus Flabesymbios; species Flabesymbios commensalis. The sequence goes on along the minus strand of OZ024904.1, from coordinate 5,003,030 downwards.
CACCTTAGTACTCCATAAACATGAATCAGCACGAATTCAGTTCTCAAGAAAGTCGAAAAAATCAACAAAAACACCAGACGGCAAAAAGTCGTTTTGAAAACAAGCAGAATTAAGTTGTGTGAGGCCGGCACGTAATAACCGTATGGATGCCAGGGTTTGGCTTCTCATTTATATCTTTATATTCACATTAAAGATTGAAATTGCGACAGGAAAATAAAACTAAACATTCAGAAGAGACTGTAAATCTCCGCCGCGTGATTGGGCCTAAAAAAAATATTGTTTGTTTCCGATTTCCGACCGACCCTATCAAAACATGTGCGACCCAATTTTATTTTACAGATTTCCAATTTTTTTTTTTTTTTTTTTTTAAGAAATTTATAAGTTAAGGGATGACTTACTTGCTGTAGTCAAAGTAACTAAAAAAACGTTACGAAAAGGAAAGGGGGGGTCAAAAAATGTCCAGAAAACAAAAAATCATTATATAATGTACAGATAAGACATGCAGGGAAGTGAATTTGGCACCAAATAAAATAAAAAATAATTCTTACCTACCGATTGGTTGAAGTGACAAAAAATAAAATAAGAAATAAAATAAAATAAATTCCCTACATACCCACTGGTTAAAATGACAACAAATCGGAAACAAACATATATTTTTTTTTGGCCTTGTGTATTGGATTCGGATCGCAATCTGGATCGTCTTCAAAATATAATGGATTGTTCCTTTGCCCGATTGCTCCAGATAATTTTTTGGTTTGAGGAGTATTTCACTCATTGAAATGGGTGATGAGGAGTGAAATATGATGAAAAAATAAACGAGGAGTATTTTTCATACAACAACATGAAAGCTTTATTTACATCATTTTTTCTTACAGTCACATAGTTCTCTTAACGTAAAAAATACAACAATCATTTCATTTTTCTGGGTTTTTTTACTTTGATGGGTAATTTAATAGTTTTTATGAGTAATATTACTCCTCAGATTTTCTATTAATGAGTATTTGCTGTTTTTACATGCGTATTTTACTCATATACGCATGCTATTTGGAGCCCTGCTGCGCAAATATTAAAAAAATCAGGGTCCGGTTATCCGGATTCTCCCCTACTTTATAAGGGATTGTTCCTTGGTCCGAGAAATTGTAAAATTTTCATGCACATCCGCTCATTACTTTGTAAGTCATCCTGTGGAGAAACAAACAAGCAAACAAACAGACACGACCAAAAACATAGCCTCCTTTGGCGGGGATACATTTTGATTTTCTAAAATAATTAAATATAATATTTCAAATTAAACCTCATTGTGTCATTTTGTAATCTATGAATTTTAGTTAAAATATGCCACGTGGAGCATAAACCTGATTAAGGGCTTAAAGGGTTGACCCTTTTCCGCGGATAACGACTATAGTGTTCATAAGACATTTAATTAGCCAATTAAATCACAGTTATTGGGAATGAGTTGAGTGTTTAAACATCAATATTTGAAAAAGTTTCGTCTCAAATTAAACAAATATGAGTAATTTTCAGCCACTTGAAGTGTTGTGTCGCATTAGCGAGACACAACTTCGAGTGGGTGGAAAATTAAAACTCGGCGCTCAAAGACTTAACGTGCCTCTGTGAGATGTTTACATGCCGCAGCTGCTGAAGCCGGGTGCGAACTCACGACCCCGCATTCCTTAGGGGTGTGCTCCACCGATGGCTACATGCGGATACAAGCAGCTATTAACCATCTGGGCACTGGAAGCCGTATTAACCCTTTAAACGTCAAATTAATTAATTTGTTTTTTTCCCACTTGAAGCTGCGTCTCGCTGACGCGATCGACAACTTCGAGTGAGTGACAATTATTTAGATTTGACGCGATCCACAAAGCGAAAATCAGACTGAAAATTATTAGTTTTAAAAATCATTTAGATTGGACAAAATAGAGGTAAACTGTTTTGAAATCTTGCTGATTGATGTCACATTTAGTCTTTAACATGTTTCAAAGGCGGTACTTAATGTGCTAATAAAGACATGAAAAAACAAATATACTCGGTACCGGCGGTCAAAGGGTTAACCCCCCAGCCCCCGTAGTGTTGGAGGATGGTCTAATATGAAGTTAGCTTTTAGTTGATTACTTAGTAAACAGGTAAATAATTATTATTTCAAGCGATTTTCTTGAAATTTAGTAAACTCTATTTTCCTTTATAAACCAATAACTTCATTCCGGTATTATTGTATAGAATTGTGTTTTTATATATATGTAATTGATATATCAGATATATTGGTCTAACTTTTGAAATACTTGTGAATTGTACAGGGTTGTTGCCAAATGACTAATTATAAATAGTTACAAAATTTCAGGAAAGGGTTTGAGAAAGGACCACCAAAATCCATTATATAGTCAGCTGAACGTCATAGAATAGACCTATGGTATGTATATGGCATTCAGAATCGACTAAAAAAATAGACTTACGCGATGCAGGCTAATAGAGCTCAAAATGGTAGCACGGTGGATTTTAGTCCTTACAGTGCTGGGATCGACATTAGTCGTCAGAATATGACGTCTGTAGACGTCATATTCTGACGACTAAAGTCGATCCCCGTGCTGTAAGAGTGCTGTAAGATCTATAACATAGGTATTCAAATGAATCAGAAAGAGCTAACTAAGACATTTATGATGATTTCAAATTGAAAAAACCCTTTGGTTTCTATGATTTTCATAAAAAAAATCAGCGTTTTGATGGCTAAAAACATCTTTATGTTTGTATTTTTGAACCATAGTTCCAGTATTGAAGGAGTTGACTTGATCATGATTATTTTTTTATTTCTTTATTATTTAGACATATAGTTTCAGTACTGAAGGGGTTACCGGAATTGTTGTTTGAATACCTGCCCCCCCCCCCCTCCCTCGCCACACACAGGTAAGCCCATCCTTCAGACCCGGACAGCTGTCTTACACCCCCCCCCCCCCCCCCCCACACACACACACATACAAAATAAACGATATAGTAAGAATGCACCTTAGATTTCCTATAGATCATGATGTATCCTAAAGAAATAATTTAAGCTAAAAGTATTCGTTGCGCAGCCATTATTGTTAGCTAAATGTTTAACATGTTTAAAGGGACTCAATCAGGCTGATATCATCAAAAAAACGGTGATTTTATTTTGGCTTCCTAATATGACCATATGATGTAAGCATGTCCATGAACTAGAGCTGCAAATTAAAAAAAAAAAAATTTGTGCTGCGCATTTACCAGTTATAGGCTAGATATAGAGACGAAATTCCCGATTTCTTATTTCGGACATGCATGTCCAAAATAAGAAATACGGCAATTTCATCTCTATATCTAGCCTATAACTGGTAAATGCGCAGCACGAAATTAAAAAAACTTAAATTGCCGTTTTTGTGCTATTTATAGCCACTGCAGAATGTAAGACACAAACAGTTAAACATGTTGAATATAACTCTTTCCTGGTTACTTATAATCAATACAAATTGTTGGTAAATGCAGCCTGGCTATATGAAGTATTCTGTCGTGTTAAAGGCAAACAGCAGTTTCTGTTTACTTTCAAGTAAACAGTTACTGCTGTTTGTCTTTGAGCTGCATGATTCTCGTCTGCCATCGAGTACTGGCATACTGACCGCCGTGCAAAGACAAACAGCAATAACTGCTTAACTTTCAACTCCTTTCTTTCGAAGTAAGCAATTACTGCTGTTTGTCTTTAAGCTGCATGATTCTCTTCTGCCATCGAGTCAGTATGCCAGTATTATACGTCAGAAGCTGATGTCTGAAGACGTCAGATTCTAACGTATAAAGACGGTCCCCGCACTTAAAGAAATAAATTATTTATGATGGCCGTAGACCCATAACATAGGTATTCAAATGAATCAGAGTGAGCTAACCCATAACATAGGTTATTAGGTATTCAAACGAATCGAAAAGAGCTAACTAAGATGTTTTTGATGATTTCAAATTGAAAAAACCTTTGGTCTCCTAGTTTTATGCAAAAAATTGTCAGCGTTGTAAAGGTTAACATGTACATGGCGGGCACGTCATCACAGATGCCGCACAACATAAAAATTCCCCGCGTCGATAAATAGAAAAAAAATATATCGTAAAAAGAGTTTATCCACTTTTCAATCGTGTCAGGCAGTGGATTGTTCAGAAAGTATGATACAATTTAGAGTGTTATCTGAAACACTGACAAAAATAGCAATAAATAACACGCAGGATCGTGTAGAGCATTGTTTATATGGATAAAGTATATATCATACAGGGTATGATATGATTAATCTAGGAGACTTCAATGCAAATTATCCTCGTTTGCTGTGAATAATACTACACATAGAACCAGAGATTTTATCATGCATTTCTGATTGGACGTAACATATATAATATTGACGAGTCGTCGACGGGAAGTTTAAATGGACTTATACATGTTATACGTCATTAAAACGAACAGTACGTTGAAATATATTATATATCAGTTTATCGAGTGATGTTAATAAGATTATGATTTACCATTTCTTTCTTTGCGGATCATATACATGTATATATATATAGACTATAGTACATGACGTATGCCTTGCCTATATAGCTGAATATTATAACTATCGAACGAAGAAACAAACTTATAAAAACTGAAGTGACACAGTGAACTTACTGTACTGCCCCTCAACTTGAACATAGGCCTACATCATTGTAGCCTACATGTAGGTCATTGAATTATCCTCAGCCATAATAAATGTGAAAATTGAGGCGGAAATATTATAAAAATTGAGGGCAATATCTTATAAATAATGAACTGAACACATTTTTTCCTTATAAAAAGTGAACAGTGAGGGCAAAAAATGGGTAAAAAGTGAACTGGGAATAATCCATAATTTCCAAGACCCATGTGCACCCCTCTATATGAGCATAACATTTCAATGACGTACGTCAGATTTTGACGTCTCAAGACGGCCCCGCGCTGAAAGGGTAAAATGAATGACAAAAGAAACGATCAATTCAGCAACACAAGGGTTATCAGGTTATAAGCCCGGCATCAACTTGATCAATAGAGGATTACCATACATATGTATGGCATGTTTATACTAGGAGATTTCAATACAAGAGGGCCCCTGAGGCTCGCAATGGAAAGTCCACATATGACGTAGTCAGAGTAAATCCTGAATAAGCATGTGCTGCAGGCATCAGACGTTACCCTATGTTGGGTTATTGCTGGGCCAGCGTCGTAGACGGTGGGCCAACATCAATCCAATGTTGGGCCAACGTCTTGTGTTTGCTAGGGAGGTGCAGGTATATAAACAGCTCATAGTGCGGTGTACCTGAAGACAAACATGCCCTCATGGTGCGCATGTTTACCTCCCTACCAGAATTTTTTTTTTTTCGTAACATGATTAAATTGTCTGGTTACAAGTCTGTGGTACACAGACTGTTTTTGGCACCCTACACATGCTACATGCTCGAAACACAGACTTAACCATACATTTCTTTCATTCGTTCCTATTAGTATTTTTGCCACTATTATATTATAATAGTGGTTCTTTTATCATGTTTATCTCTGATTTTAGTGCGTGATACAACTTCAGATCATAAAGATATTTAAAAATATTATCAGCTGTTGATTGAACAAAAGTAAGATAAGTCGGGTCTGAACATTTACGTGGCAACTTTTAACATGTCTAATATAGTGATACAATATAGTGATACATTCTCGTTCATTTCAAGGCTATGGTTTGCGGCTGGGGGGGGGGGGGAACTCTAATCTAGATCTTCAAAGGTTACATACCAGTGTTATTTTTGAGTTAACAGTTTCCTTTGCTGCTGACAGATGTATTGTATTACGGTATGTAGACTGTTCCGCAAAAACAAACAACAGTAACTCTTTACTAATACTTTTCAATACCCAACATCAAAATAGCATTGGGTTACCGTGTTGTGTTTTCTGGGTTAGTTATCTGTTGTCTTCTCTTGGCAAACAGTAGTATCTGTTTATGTTCACACAAGAACTTACTGCTGTTGACTTTTGCACAGCAATATACAGTTACGTACAGGTAAAGGCAAACCACACACGACGCAGCAACCAGCAGTCCGTTTCGATTTTTTTTTTTAAATTAATTAATAAATTTCTTATGTAACAACATCGTGAATTATGTCATTTCGGATATTTTTCGTCATTTGCACGTGTCAGCAATTGAAGCTTTAAAGGTGTAGTCAACTGTCAAAATTCGCCCAGAAGGCAATAGTGCCCGTGGGTAAGCCAAGGCCCTATTCCATAATAATACTAAATATGCGTTTCATACCCAAAGCCTCATTAAGAGCAAGTTCTCAAATCACAGCAAGCTCATATATACTTGAGCGACATCTATGATTTAATAATTCAAAGCCCTTGTCTTTTGCCCCTACTTGGTCGCCTACTTGCAAACAAACTGACTGTATTACTGGGGGATTTGGAAACTGCTTGACCCCCAAGTTTGTATTGTCACCCAGTAAACACAAAACATTTGTATGACTTTATGCAATGTTGGACCAACGTCGAAGACGTTGGGCCGACATTGCATAAATGTCATACAAATGTCTTGCGTTTGCTGGGCAGGAGGACTTTCTCTCAAACATTGTACATTTATCTAATGTTGGTTCAATGTTGAGCCAGCGTCGCAGACGTTGGCCTAACATTAAAACAGCATTGGATCAATTGCTCGTTTGAGTAGTATCTTGTAATCAGTTCAGCATGTTCAGTGGCTATATTAATGCCGTCAATCTGTCCTCAATAGGCTACTGTTGGCCTACACTTGATCGTCCCAGGCATGCGCGTTTTGAAGCTGAATGATTCTTTAATAAATGAAAAATAGAAACTAACAATTCAGCAATAATAATAGGGTTATTTCCACACATCGTTGTTGCGATTTGAATCAACGTCAATCATGTCAATGACTTGATTCAACGTCCCAACAACGTCGTGTGCCCAGTGGGACAATTGACTGATGTACATCGCAACCACCGTAGATATGTGTCACATTAATATAGATACGTCTTCTTCTTGTTTACACCATTGTATGGAGATGAGGTTGACAGGGACTCAGGGGACAGGCTGCCAATGCCGGCTCAATGTTGGCCCAATGGCTCGAATTAGCCCAGTGTGTGGACAATTGGCCACACGCTGATTCTATGCTCGTGTGCTTTTATCACATTTGACGTATTGCTGTAATGAGCTGTATGGTAGAGGGTGTATGCCAAATCACAGTACCTGATTAGGGGGCCACCATTCAATATCCAGGGGGGGGGGGGGGGGACGGGGTGGAGTTTTTGTCGCGGGCAAATTATTTATTTCAACCGGGCTCGGCGGCGCCCTGAAAATTTCACATAATATTATTACATGTTTATATAGAACAGTTTTTGAAGTAAATTATTAATTTCACGCAGAGTCCGCCCGAAATTATTTATTTCAAAAAAACTCCACCCCCCCCCCACTGGAAATCGAATGGTGGCCCCCTTACTTGAAAAGTAATATCGTCACCTTAGCTTCGAAAAGGTCTATCTCTGAGATTCAAAGGGTGTGTATCGGAGATCCACCCTTTCCCAGCCAGCACTAAACGTTGGCCCTATGTTGATCCAATGTTGTTCCACCGTCTACGACGTTGGCCCAACATTGGATCAACATAGGCTAACGTATTGTACCTGGTGGGTTCAAGACAAATATATATGTATAGAGAGAGGGGTGCTAATATACATAAATATACATAATATACATGTAAATAATATCATGGATTAACCATATAATTATGTGGTTAATCTATGATATTATCATTGGCGCCAATCGACAACATATAAATTCCCTATATAAGATTAGACATAACATCGGCCAATTTGTTGCACATTATGTATTATTCCTTGTATACAGTCAAGTATTTAGTGTTTATCGCAGAAATGGCGCCGTGAATCGCGGTTGTTCGCTCACCTCTGACTCTGCTCTGGGCGCGAAGCCAAGTTGCCGTCAGTGAGCTGTGTATTGTTATGTTTAGATGTCTATAGATAGCTTGATTTGACCACAACATACAAGGGGGCCACCATTCAATCTCCAGGGGAGGGGAGCTGGAGTATTTTTGAAATAAATAATTTCGGGCAGACTCTGCATGCAATAAATAATTTACTTCGTGAACTGTTTTATATATGGGCCTAAACATGTCATGTAATAAAATTTGCCATCTTCAGCGCGCCGCCGAGCCTGGTTGAAATAAATAATTTGTCCCAGACAAAAACTCCAGCCCCCCCCCCCCCCTGTAGACTGGCTGGTGGTCCCCTACAAATGCTGTGACTAAGTGGTCTCATAAAACACTCGTGTTGTTACCAAATTATTCCGTGCGTATCAATCAATTATTTCGTGCGCACCAAATCGTTTGGTGAGTATACAAAAATCACACCGTGTACACCATAATAATACACCATGTACACGGGAAGTTATCCTGGTCCAGTTTAGTCTTAATTTATAATATGTGCACAAAAGTATCGGAATGATCCTTCATTCATTCACTTATCCACCCACTCGACCCCTATGATATATAATATCAACACATTTATTATTCAATTAATTATCTTTTTTAATAGTACATAAACATTATCTTCAATGCAATAAAATACCATTCAAAAGTAGTTACTAAAATTACATTCTGGAACAAAGTAATTTTTAGTTTGCATAATAAATGTTTTTTTTAATGTAGATATATAACGATGATAAGGATAGTGTAGAAATTTAAACATGGTGAGGAGCGCGTAGCACGTGGTCCTGTATCGAAATTAACGTCGATACACTGCTTTCAACCTTAACTCAACGAGACCCCCATTAACGTGATCGCCTAGTCACATTGAGAAGGGAGAAACAAGAATATTTCTCTGAAAAACCCGCATAGTCTCTGCGGGATTTGAACCCGGGACGCATGACTGGCGAGGCAGTCAGGCGCTATACCAAAGCGCCACGTCCACTTTTATAAATATTTTTGCGCGCGCAACTCATTGACATCATTTCTGCGATAAATGTGATGCTTGACGAGGTATTGTTGACTATGTCATGTGTATACTGCCGTGCAAAGCCAAAAGGAAGTATCTGCTTACTTTTCAAGTAAGCAGATACCCTCTTTTGTAGTACAAATAATGCGACGCGTCCACCTGTATATTCTGAAACTTCTACACTCAGTGGAGTGGAGTGCGTGCATATTGCTTTACGTCGCTTTCTGCACAATCATGGCAATATCGCGACAGAAGGAAGCCCGAAGCCCGGACTATGCCCTACTCTTATCTAATGACTTGCTTAACCCGTGCTTAACCCTCAGAGCACTGAGCCAAGAAATTTAAATTTTCAGTCACTAGAAGTTGTGTCTTGCTACCGCGAACTTCAAGTGACTAAAAATTAGTTTAATTTGCAAAATATAGGTTGAAATGTATATGATTATCACAGATTGGAGACATATTTAATTTTTACAACCTGATTATACAAGACAATTAAAACACGAGAAAACAATACTATACGACATCAGTGTGCTAAGGGTTAATATAGTGCACATTTACCATGGACAGCACTGCACTACCAGTGATTAGAACAGTTCAGAGCACTGTATACACACAACCATGACCGTTGACCGTGATTTGAAAGCAGTACCTCTGAGTTTCGAGCCACAACCGAATCGAATATGCCACCGGGGCCGGGAAATATAAAGCACTTGGAAAAGACAAAGCAATCCTGTAGAAAACATAGACCTGGCATATATCATCAAGGCTTGTATATGTCAGACGCGACAAAACTCAGCATCGTAAAATGTCAACGTGAAAACATAACCGCAGTGTGAAACATGCCAAATTGAAACAATGACTCAATGTTGTTTTAATGTTGGGCCATCGTCGTAGACGGTGAAGCAACATTGAAACAACGGTGGTTAAGTGTCTTATGTATGTTCGGAGCCAGGATGAAATAATGACAGCTTTTTCAGATAGCCAACCGGAAAAAAACAAAATGTCATTGCCAAACGGACAGAGAACAATTATTTATACTTTTTACTTCTCAGATAGTAAATCGTCCCTTTTAGTCCTGAAAGGTCGTATCTGCCACTTTTGTGGTAGATACGGTCCTTTAACATGTTTAGCCCTTAAAGCGCTGAATTAATTTGTAAAAACATCGCAACCAAATGGGGTTTTTTTAATTTTAAATGATCATAAATGTCTTTGTTAGCTCTTTCTGATTCATTTGAATACCTATGTTATGGGTCTACGGTCATTAGAAATATTTTTACCCTTACAGCACGGGGATCGACTTTAGTCGTCAGAATCTGACGTCTACAGACGTCAGATTCTGTCGACTGAATTCCATCCCCGCGCTGTAAGAGTTAACACCAACAGCAGAATGTATGTGTCATATGTGTATTTCAATTTAATATAGCTAGTAAACAATGATGGTCAAAGTCATTGTTTCCCAAGTAAAGCGTTACACATGTTACAAGAGACATGTGAATTATTGCATCATCAGCGTTTGTCTCAATCCTTATTGGCTCATTACGCTTCACGTCATCTTCATCAACTCTCCATCACTTTCTGTGAACACAGCCGCCAATAGCGTCACAGGAGGGGGAGGGCAATAGAGCTGGTAGACTTTCTGAGACTCCAGGTTCGACTCTCTAACTGTAGAAACGCTTTTTGGAGTTTATGCATTGGACGTAAATATTATTGAGGAACTAAAATTTAAAACCAGTAATGGCAAGACAAGCTGAATGCATGAACATTACTAAAATAATATCTTAATTCAATGTCGGTTTACCTGTTTACAGAGTAAGGCAAATGTTTATATCAAAACAATAAAAACTATAGTATATGCACCCTGCAAACACGGGACACTCACCAAATGTTGTTTCAATGCTAGGCCAGCGTCGACGACGATGGGCCAACATCGAAACAACATTGGGTGAATGTCCCGTGCTAGGTAACAGTGATATTTGTATTTGTAAAATTGAAGGTTGACATCAAAACTGTCAAAGTGAAGTAAATCTCTCACTTTATTATGAGTTACGACCCTTCACCCCTTAAAACGCTGAAAGATTTTTGTATAAACCATGGAGACCAAAGGTTTTTTTTCAATTTGAAATCATCATAAATGTATCAGTTAGTTCTTTCCGCTTCATTTGAATACCTATGTTATGGGTGTACGGCAATTATACCAAAGAGTCTAGAGCTGTTCTAGACTCTTTGATTATATATATATTATTTTCTGTGCGGGGACCGAATTTAGACGTCAGAATCTGACGTCTACAGACGTAAGATTTTGACGTCTAAAGTCTATATGTTTGTTGTCTAGCAGCCCAGTATGATTACAGTGTTTCTAGGCTTTACCATAGCTGCCAGAAACTACTGTTGCCATAGGCAGCAGACGGTTGTCCTGGAGACATGCAGTGCCAGGATGTAGACGTGGGTGGGTATTAGTAAAGTAAGGAATGACAGAAATCGTCTGTTATGACAGCTCTTCATCTCAGTGTGGAGGCTTCCCAACGAACACGGGGCATTCACCCAGTGCTGGTTCAATGTTGGGCCAGCGTCGAAGACGGTGGGCCAACATTAAACCAGCATTGGGCGAATGTCTCGTGTTTACTTGGAGTTGTCTGGTCTCTACCATGAGGATGGGCAATAGCCTTAAGTTAAGTCTGGCCTGTACCTTCAGGATGGGCAATAGCTTTGTGTCTGGCCTGTAACGCTCGAATGTAGTGGTGTAAGAAACGCGAATAACATTGATGTTGTCGATAATCATGTATTTTAAATTATTATTTTTAACTGACAAAAATAAAGCAGTGGTCGTACATTTGTCTTGCACTTGTCTCCAACAAACACGATATATCAGATGTCTATGGACGTCAGATTTTGAGGTCTAAAATCGGTCCTCATGGGGATTGGCAACAGCTTTATGTACCACTTGATTGTAGTGGTGTAACAAGCACGAATAACATATTGATAATTCCGAAACACAACCCACTTTCGCGTACAAAAACAAATTGTAAAGACAATAACTCAATAACCATAGGTGTATTTTAAAGTATTATTTTTTAACTGTCAAATATAAAGCAGTGTCTATTTGTCTGGCACTTGTCTCCAACAAACACGAGATATTTAAATGTTTTACTCTTTCAGTGCGGGGTTTAATTTTAGACGTCAGAATCTGACGTCTATAGACGTTAGATTTTGACGTCTAAAGTCGATCCCCGCTCTGAAATGGTGGAAGCTTTAAATAAATATACTCTGCCTCCTACCATGAGGAGAAAAAAATTGTAAAGACAATAAGCATTAGCGTATTTTTTTTTTAACTAATAAAAATAAAGCATTGTGGGTATCGAACTGTGACGTCTATAGAGGTCAGATTTTGACGTCTAAAGACGGTCCCCTCACTGAAAAGGCGAAAGCTTTAAATAAATATACTCTATTCATGTATTTTATAATCTCACGCTTCGACCGCGGCCCAATATTCAACCAACATGGATAAACGCTTATATCTTCTGAGCTCGGTCCGCGGTTGATACAGGCGCCATAGAGATTTTTATTGTTTTTGTTTGGCTGGCCATATACAACAAGATATCAGCAAGAATAAATTAAACCATTCTTGATATCATGCAATGGCATAAGCCGATGGTGCCAGAGCTTTTGTGCAGCTGTATTCGTGCTTTCAGAAACACCACTGTTCTTGTTTCAGTAGTCCATTGTTGATTTTTTTTTAATCCATGGTAAATGACATATGTCAGCATGCAATGCAATACAATACGTTGTGTGCAATGTGCAAAAAGAGAAGTTTGTAAATGGCAGAAATAATTGGACCAGGGCTTAAGCATACCTGCTCAATCTCCATGGGGACAGGTGTACAGGGTGTAGGTTGATATGCAGCAGTTTTGTAACTATATAGCCAGGTTCCGCTGTAAGCTTAATACCAATGTGGAGTGACTGTACATTATCACTCGTCCTGCAAGCACCAAACCTGGACCCAATGTTGGCCTTATGTTGTGCCAGCTTCGAAGACGTTGGCACAACATAAGGCCAACATTGGGTCATCGTGACGATCGTCCTGGAACAGAATATGCCGCAATGTTTATTTAATGCTGTACCCGAAACATTCAAACAACATTAGATCAATGTCTCGTGTTTGCTGACTATAATCAATGATAATATAAAAAATACCACATGCTTATATTATTCTGTGAAACGCAGTGACTTTACTCGGTGAAAACAAGGTTATATAACACCCCCTCCCCCATACTTCATTCTGTGAAACGCAGTGACGTCACTCGGTGAAAACAAGGTTATATAAGACCCCTCTTCCATACTTCATTGTATTAGCCAGCTTGGTGAAAAATAAGAAGGTCAAGGTCATGTGAGTTTCACAGGATATTTCTTGTGGGATGAATGAAGTTACCCTCAGCTGTTGTTACTCTGGGGACTATACGACCTGAGAGTAGCGAAGCTGTGTTTTGGTAACCTAAACATGCTAAACAAATCCCCTGGACATGTCCAAAACCCCTTATGTGGCGAGTGAGGGGAAACAGTCAACAACAACCCACCATGCCTCATCACCCCACCCTCACTTCATTATCTGTACATTATTAATCTCATCAATGGACTGCACCTTTTTATCGTATTACAATTTCACCTAAATGACCATTAGTGCCGAAACATACTACTACTCTATATTTCTTCCTCAAACTATTTATTAAATTTTCTTCGGAGATCCTCCCATCCCTATGTATCAGCATTTTTTGCGGAATCTTTCAAAAAAAAAAAAAATTCCCAAGCACAAGTACCCAAATCTGATACTTCCCTTCTTCAATGAAACATTAATTTCTGTTCACAGACCGCCAAAAAAATGTTTTCTTGCAGAGGTAAAAAAAATCCAGTCCCTTTCAGCGCGGAGATCGTCTTTATACGTCAGAGTCTGACGTCTGTAGACGTTAGATTCTGACGTATAAAGAGCGTTTCCACACTGAAAGAATTACAATATTTATAATGGCTTTAGACCCATAACATATGTTATTAGGTATTCAAACGAAGCGGAAAGAGCTAACTAAGATGTTTATGATGATTTCAAATTGAAAAAACCCTTTGGTCTCCATGGTTTATACAAAATAATTCAGCGTCAGATATTAGATATCGGGGGATGGGGGGGGGGGGTGTGGTAGTTCCCGGCGATTCAGCTGATCCTTCCAGTATCTAGACCAGCAAACCGTAACTTACAAAATAGGAGAGGTATACGTCAAAATCCAATATTTCCGTTCTTCAATGAACGATGAAACATAAAAAAAGTTTGACTGAAGATCACCGCAAAAGTAGCAAAAATGTTACCAACACATACTCTACCTCCCCCTCCCCCCGATATCTAATGGTGCGTTCCTGACTTTCCCGCGATCAAGATCATCCTTCCAGTATCTGCTTATATCCCGGTCATCCAGACCAGACCAGCTGTAAGATCCAGCCTCCGTCTCCGCCGGCACCACCCCTCCACGCACGCGCGGGACCACGCACACACTACCACTTCCGGTTTGTGGTGAGGTGTCAGACCACACATGATACGTGTGGAGGCGGGCATCCATTATATCCTGGGGGATCGGGTTTGACTCCACCGTGATTGAATGTAAATAACAAACGTATTTTCATTTAAATACATGTAGCACTTGCCACAACGAAGCTCCCAGCAGACACAAGACGTTGAATCAATGTTTGTTTACCGTTGGTCCAGTGTCGAAGACGGTGGACCAACGTCAAACCTACATTGATTCAACACCTTGTGTCTGCTGGAAGAGCACGAATCAAATCAACCAATATCCTTTGCTTATACCAGGCACATTGGTTGTTTTGACTCTTCACTATCGATATGCTAGTCTACGACGACGTGGGCTCAACGTTAACGTTTTCAGTGGGGGGACCGTCTATAGAAATCAAATTCTGACGTCTTATGTCGATCCCCACACTGAAAGAATTCCTAACTTTAACCTACTTTTTGAGTACTTCAATGGTTCAAAACTATTGCACAATACCTTATGGTTTGCCAGTACCGTATGGTTCGCCATACAGTACCGTATGGTTTATCTATATAAAGGTTTTGACTGTATCCCAGCAAACACAAAACATTTGTATAACATGTGTACAACGTCGGCCCAACGTCTTCGACGTTGGTCCAACATTGTACAAATGTTATGCAAATGTTTTCTGTTCGCTGAGATACAGCGTGAATTTTACGTTTCTCTCATCATGGCAGTCCATTCCAGTGCTTGTTACGTTTGTAAGTGTAAGATGATCTGGATAATTAAGTGTCGTATTATACATTTCCTATTTTTGACATGGTTGTCAATAATTAGAAATCGGGAATTTCGTCTCCATATCTAGCCTAACTGGTCAACGCGCAGCACAAAAATTATAAAAATTTGCAGTTCTAGTCTATGTACATGTTTACATCATATGGTCATATTAAGAACCTGAAATAAAATCACCGATTTTTTGATGATTTTAGCCTGGGCCAGTCCCTTTAAGTGTCGTATATGTCACTTTACAACAATTTAACCATTTCAGCGCGGGGACCGTCTTTAGACGTCATAATCTGACGTCCATAAACGTCAGATTATGACGTCTAAAGTCGATCTCCGCACTGAAAGAATAGAACAATTTATTATGGTCGTAGACCCCTAACATAGGTATTCAAATGAAGCGGAAAGAGTTAACTAAGACATATATGATGATTTCCAATTAGAAAAACCCTTTGATCTCCATGGCTTATACAAAAATATTTCAGCGTTGTAAATGTTATAAGGGTTAATACGATTGCGATGTGTGATTAGAGATGAGACTTGGGAAGTGTATATCGTCACCTTGGTATTAAAGGGTGGTATCTGCCACCTTGCAGGGTGGCAGATTCCACCCTTTAATACCAAGGTGCCGGTATGTGATTTGAGTTGAGAGGTGGGGAGTGCATGGACTGGACCAACAGGAAGTGATAATCTACAGGCCATCTCTGCGCATCTCTCTGACTTCCGCCAGCCGCTCATCACGTGGACTGCTGGCTCCATGTGGTCACTTTAAATGGGAGCTATGTCATAAAATTGCATTTATTAGAGAAGGGGGCGTGGCGACTTGGTAGGGTGCCTGACTGCCTGGACAGACATGCATGCGCATATGTGACTACCCGCATTACATATATCCCTGGTATAATCATGATAATGTGAAAAACCCTAATTATTGTTGTGATTACTGCACTTCTGAACATGCAGATAAGTGACGACCTATTCTTTTTAACGTGGCTGGTTTTTAATTCGCCGTATAATGTGAAAACCCCTGAGTGGGACCGGCATATGGCCGAAGTTTAGTTTGCCTTTGTGTCCTATTTAGGGGAATGAGGGGTGATGTGTGTGAGAAACGATTCACATTTCTGTACACCAGTCCCTTTGAACAATATAACGTTTCAGGTCCTTAGGTTAAGTACTTTTGTCTTTAACAAGTGTTCAGAAAACGAAAATAGTTACGATTATATTTGTGGTAAAGAGCTTAAAGGGTTTTGGTTGGAATAATGTTGGCCCGGCGTCGCAGACGGTGGCCTAGGATTACAATTTATCGTGTTTTTTGGTGTTTCTGGCACCGGGATGTTAAAGGTCACTAGCATAATGCAGCAGTCAGAAAACTCGTACAATCACTCAATGCTGTTTCAATGACAGGCCAGCGTCGAATACTGTGGGTCAACATTGAAACAGCATTGGTTGAATGCCACGTGTTTGCATACAACAGACCCGGTGATAGATTAGTGTTGGGCCAGCGTCGTAGATGATTGACTGGCATTGAACCAGCAATGGGCTGCAATGCTGGCCCAACATTGAACCGGAATTTGGCAGCTAGGCCTACATCCTCTGTACAAGGTACATCGTAGGCAAGTATTGAATAAATGTTGGCCAGCTCCGGCGACGGAGGTGGAAGGAATACATCTAAGATATATTTGAACTTGTCTCCTTGGTTCTTTCCTTAATTATATCCTGAACATTTAGGATTCTGGCCCATGAGGATGAACAATACACTGATTTTTTGTCTATAGCACTCAAACAGACTAAAGCCTGGCCTCGGAATTCGGGAACTCCTTTTCTAATTATTGTTGTGATTACTACATGTCTGAACATAACATATGCGCCGACCTATTCTTTTTTATGTGGCTGGTTATTAATTCGCCGTATAATGTGTAAACCCCTAATTATATCCACATTATCTGCACGTCGATGTGGTCGATGTGGTTGCTAGATGACGTTTATCTGGTCGTCAAGATAAATGACCCTGATTATCACCTTATCACTATGACAATGTATAATGGTTCACACTGCACACCAACCCCTGACTCCCATGTAGCTTACAATACACCCCGGCATGAATAGGGCCTTACTGGCACAATTTTGTTTGAAAATTATTGGTTAGTGATTTTCCTCCTCTATTCTTGATTCACGTATTATCCTCAATAATTATGTGTAAATATTTGGCTAACCAAATTCAAATTTGATTAGCAAATGACCAGAATTGCAAAGCTTCATGATACCAAGGAAAATAGAATCAGAATATATTTCCTATTCTGTGAAACGCAGTGACGTCACTCGGTGAAAACAAGGTTATATAAGACCCCCTCCCCCATACTTTATTCTGTGAAACGCAGTGACGTCACTCGGTGAAAACGAGGTTATATGGGGGTATGGGGGTTTTATTTTCCTTGACGACACTAAACACATGTATCGCTGTCTTAGCCAGAAAAAACAAAACATAATCCTAAATTATTTGGGGGCGGCGAAACAAAAATTGCCAAATCATCACTAGGGGAGGATTTGGCAATTTTTTGTTTCAAAAATAAGAGTTGTTGGATATTTAGTTTTGATTTTGTGGCATTTCGTGAGAGTTCACGAGTCAAATCTGTTAGTGGATGTGCTGTTCGGGTCTGTATTTGATCAATCTGCGTAAAAACAGAACAATATGGCATCCATTTCGGGAAATTTTACTATTTTTTTGTCTGTCCATGTCAGAACATTTCCGCCCAAAAGACGGGTGGACACGTCTCTGGCTATTAAGTCACTGCCGAGATGTACTAGCTAGCAAAAGCCACCCTCACAACGTGTTCCGGTGAAGGGCAAAACCCTAATCTATACCGCTTTGTCAATCGGTATAATAGCCCTTGAGATTGCTATAACAATCTGAAGTGCTAGTATACAGATTGACGCGATGCATTTAACCCTTGTCGCAATATGCAGATCATATATTATTCTGCATGACCTGGCTGCCTGACTCACTCCGCGACAGGCCCGGCCACAGTGACCTCCATTTTATTTACACAGAAAGCTGTGCAAAAATGACACTAGCGCCTCGGATGCCATGATATTTCAACTCGGGCTTATTAATACTAGTCCATTTTCAGCTGGCGAAATCTAGTGATCGTATTAGCAACTGATTAGGGGGCTACCATTTAATATCCGGGGGGGGGGGGGCAAGGATATTGGGATGGACCAAAATATTTTTTTCAATATGATCCAGCTCATGGTTATTTTTTTCCAGCTGTACGGTTAACAAATTATTTATTTCAACCACTTTTGGAACGACTTTCATAAATTGCCAATGTATTATTTAAAAAGCTATATAATATGATATTAGCCTAATATTTTGCAATGTGTGAAACTGAATATCTCCAGAATCTTCATAATTTCATCGGCTAGAAAATAGTTTAGTACGTCAAAACATGTAAGCTTGCCCGATATGCCATAAATTATTTATTTCAAATGGGATCGACATCAAATTATCTATTTCACCTTCTCCCTGCCTTTAATTATTTATTTCGAAAATATCCCTGCCCCCCCCCCCCCCCCCCTGGATATTGAATGGTTGCCCCCTTAGAAGAATTCCATTTAAAAATGAAGGACTCCGTGTCAGAGTCTTGCGATGTCATCAGGGTACACATATATGTCATATTTGGAATAAAATTCATTGAATAAAGAGCATGGTATAACAGTGGCCGATACTGAGGGGGGGGGGGGTGTACTTACCACCATTTTCGGAAACCGAATTGTGAAAAAAATTATCTAATCTTGTTAGATATGCATCTCAAAATTTTCTTGGGTTGTGCCCGGAAACCACCGTTTATGGTCGTTCCCACCTGAGCAGATTAGATGTTTTAATTCTTTCAGTGGGGGGACCGTTTTTATACGTCAGAATCTGACGTCTACAGACGTCAGATGCTGACGTATAAAGACAGTCTAAGCAGCACAAGGGTTACCTTATCTCAAGGATACTTATCCACCCTGGTCCTCTCAGGGTGTGCATGGTTATTTGCGTAGGTCTGATCTGGAGGACGATAGCGGATATAAAACGGCGGGAAACGAGATAAAATGGCGGGAAACGAGCGTGACCCATAGATAGCGACACCTGCTGACATTTCCTGTACTGTGAAGGGGTCACGTGATAGCAACAAGTACACATGCATGTGAAACCAAGGGATACTGCTGGTTGCTTAGTGGATTCAGTGTAATCTTCCTCTATTTTTGTGTAAATATTTTTTTTTGTGGTAAAACGTGCAGTGACAAAGCTAGCCGTGTCGTTTTCTCCGAGGCCGTGGATTAAAGTATTTGCTTCACCCTAAAAATTCAACATGGCAGTGACTGAGAGCGATCCCGACGCCAAGGTCCGAAAAATGTCCACACCTTTTTAATGACTGTGCGGGCTGTGAGCTGAGCATGCGGGCATGGAACTGAAATGTTACTGAGTCTAAAAAAACAACTATTTTGACCTGATTATTCGGGACAACTCATCAGTAGGTATGACCGTCCAGAAAATGTCCCACGATTTTGTGCGAGGTCAATCTGTGGCTAAACTTGTTTTAGCCACTGAGGCTACTACAAAGCCACACGATGTAACCTAAAAAAAAAGTTGTGCCAACCTGAAGAAATCTAAATATTTTGTGCACATAATATAGGCTAAATTGGTCCAGGAAACCTCATGAGGATCATGAGATAAAGGTAAAGGTGCAGCCTTATAGTCTGATATCATCAGGTCTGAAGACCTATCATCCGACTTTACATTTTACCCCCTGGTCACTGGACCTGTTTATTTATGTGCCATTTCAACTCTACGGAGAGCATACAGTCCTACAACCATTTCGGAAAGTGAAGAAAATCTCGCTATAATACCTGATGAGGCTAAACATAGGTGGTGGTCAGGGGCGGATCCAGCTTTTCAGTAAGGGGGGAGGGTGGGGGGTTTGGTTTAAAATTTGACAAACAAATGTTTCACTGTAAAGGGGTCGAGGGGCCCGCCCCTGGGGAAATTTTTGATTTGCAAAGATTTTGTCATGCCAATCTAAGGCATATTGGGCACTGTTTCTCACTCAGTATATCACCAAATCATAAGGAAACCCCTAAAAAAACCCTAAAAAAGGTGATGATTTTTTTCTAACCCCCCCCCCCCCTTGGATCCGCCACTGTTGGTGTAGTCCCTTCAAGGAGCCTGATTTGGATTTGCAGCTCCTCTGAGCTCGGGACACTGAGGATTAAGGCGAGTTAAAACTTTTTTATTCCAATGGGGATAATTCGCTTGAGATGAAACCTGCATTAAAACCATTAATCCTACGTACTCCTCCTCTGGATTTCAAAAGGTGAGCTGTTGAAATATGGAGATAATTTTCATTAACTGAAACCATGGGATGATTTGTGTGGGCGTGGCGTCCTTTGAGTCTGGGAGGGTTGTTTCTAGGGGTGACTAACACCCCTTGACCTCACCCCTGGACGCCGCGGGGTGACAAACGTGCTGACCCCGGGGTCACCCTATGCACATGCGCACTCATTAATCTGGCGCGTGGCACAGCGCCACCTGTTGGTAATTTCCTGCATCAGCTGACCCCGCCGTTTCACCCCCAGACCTAATAACAGTAGCCATGGTAACCCATTAGCTACCAGAGAGAGAAAAATATGTCACGTTTTATAAGCTGGGCACCGACAAAAACATCATTTGAAATGGAACTAATTAGGCACTTTTATCGCATTTATCATGTTTATGCATACTTAAAAAATAAAGGAAATAAAAATGACGGTCTATTTATTTGGAATATTGCACTTTATAATTTTATAAAATATGGATATGATTATCCACCTTGATGCGCCGCTATTAAAAAATGCCGATGTTGATATTTTCAAGCTTATAACACTAGCTCTGTGTATTTCTCAGTGAATATAATATACTGTAGCGTTCGTCAGAGAAACTTGTGGGGGGTATATAACTTACTATATAATAATACTGAACATGCTGAAGGGACAAAGTCTGGGCCGATCTCAATACAAATATGTTTGAGGATATTGTCCTGGTTTTCTCTGATTTCCATCAGTAAAGTTGAGAGCATCTTCACTTTTCTAATGAGAAAAAATAGGATGATCTTAAGTTTTTTGCTGGTATGGCCTCAGATTGCAGCTTCCTTCTGTCTTTATGTTTTTATTAAAAAAGAGATTGTATCTAATGATTTACCATGTTTACCCAACTAATGTCTAGCCAGCTATTAACTATTTTTCTATCGCGATATTGCCGCAAAATACAGAAAGCGACGCACACTCTTTCATTCTCAACCCTTCCAGAGCAGGGACCGTCTTTATACATCAGAATCTGACGTATGTGGACGTCAGATTCTGACGTATAAAGACGGTCCCCGCACTGTAAGAATTAAAATAATTCTAATAGCCGTAGACCCATAACCATGATAACCTGATAACATAGGTATTCAAATAAAGCGGAAAGAGCTAACTAAGACATTTATGATGATTTGCAAATTGAAAAAACCCTTTGGTCTCCATGTTTTGTACAAAGTTATAAGGGTCAATACTTGCGGGTGGTCCATCGTGCTCCAGCCGCCCCTGGAGTGAGTCATTCCGTTAGGACCTTGTTACGACCTTGTTATGACCCTCACAATGTCGTCAAGTGCTGAAGCCAAACAACAGGAAACGTGTTTGATGGCTTAGAAATTGATCTTTTATTGGTAATAACACCCGGGGTGACACTATTCACCGGGACGTGGGAATAACCCGGAACGTCCTGAGATATTGTCATCTCCAGGACAGTTTGATGGCTATTTACAATGCGGCACTATATCTGAGCTTCTATTCACGTATAATTGGTACTAACTATAAAATTTTGCTAGAATTGTAGAACAACCTCGTCTTTGTAAGCGTATGTCAGTTAAAGGGATATGCCCAGGTCTAAAATCATCAAAAAATCGGTGATTTTATTTTAGCCTGATAATATGACCATATGATGTAAACATGTCCATAGACTAGAACTGCAAAAGTTTTTTAATTTTTGTTCTGCGCATGCACCAAATTTCTGATTTCTAATTAATGACAACCATGTCAAAAATAAGAAGTACGGGTAATTCGTATCTATATCTAGCCTAACTGGTAAGTGCGCGGCACAAAAATTAAAAAACTTGTGCAGTTTCTAGTCTATGGACATGTTTACATCATATGGTTATATTAGGAAGCCAAAATAAAATCTCCCGATTTTTTGATGATTTTAGACCTCGGCATGTCCCTTTTAAACCAAGGAGGTTATATGGATCTAAGCTCTTTGGTTAAACTATTTATCTGCTGGCGACGCATATTGGCCTATATTTACCACCCCCTTAGATTTGAAAGGGTGTATCTGCCACTTCACAAAGTGGCAAATACACCCTTTTATATCCAACGGGTGGGGGAATTATCATGTGCGTCATTGAACGTATTTTTTTAAAGAGAATGATTTCATAGAAATTAATGCCAACCATCAAAATGACAAAGCCTTCCTTTTCATATGTTGTCATGGTTCCTGTGGTACTAGTATATTTAATAAAATTTGCTAATTTTTATCATTTTGAGATGGTGAAAGAAAATGTGTTTAATTTATCTTGTGCCACAAGAGAAATTAAACACATTTTCTTTCACCATACAGTGCTGCTTTATTGTTTACTTCTATTGTTCACTCATTTGAAGCTACAATTGCTAGCGCATTGAAATATAAAAAAATATTACTATTAATGAAAAAATATTGAAAATTAACATCTATCAAATCTATTTTATCAAGTTTAATGTTATTTCTATTGATCTAAAACATGCTTGAACACGTATATAGGGTTCCAGCACAGTACTCCAAATCTCCAAATGTGTTGGTGCTATTAGAAGTACAACCAGGCCTCTAGCCCTGAACACAAGTCTATTCCGTGCTAGCTGCATATGCAGCTCGGGCGGAATAGACTTGTGTTCAGGGCTAGAGGCCTCCTACCTCCAACCTGATTAAAATCCATACGTCAAACCAAATACAAGAGCTTATAATAAATAAAACACATCTTTTAATACAAATGGTATTTTTTTCAATCAACTTTTAACAAGATGCATCGAGTTTCAACATAGATGACAGTACAAGCAAATATGTATATCTATAATAATCCTGATG
Organism: Flabesymbios commensalis; assembly: GCA_964017125.1. Taxonomy (NCBI): domain Eukaryota; kingdom Metazoa; phylum Annelida; class Polychaeta; order Terebellida; family Flabelligeridae; genus Flabesymbios; species Flabesymbios commensalis. The sequence goes on along the minus strand of OZ024904.1, from coordinate 4,979,564 downwards.
TTATATACTTAAATGATATAGACGTTATAAGTTTTGCACACTTTGTCATATTCTGTTGTTTTTTCTGTTACAGAACTGATCGGGTCAACGAAAAAGCTGAATGTCAACTATCAAGATGGTGACGGGTGAGTGGCTCTCTTATGTAATCCGTAAATACTTTTAATTAAAATAAATCTCAAATTTAATAAATACTTTTAATTTTCACCCACATCAAGTTGTGTCTCGCTACTGCGACTCACAACTTCAAGTGGGTTACTCATATTTATTAAATTTGAGATCTAAGTCTAACAGCGGTAGCCGCTCACCTTTCAAGTAAGCAATTACTGCTGTTCACACTGCATACTGTATTCCTATCAGGCCTTTATGTCGCACACAAACAGCAGTGATCTGGTAATGTTTGTTTATAATAGCCTCACACTGCAAAGATAAACGCCCGTAACTGCTTACTTTTCAAGGAAGCAGTTACGGTTGTTTACGTCGAAGGCTGATTAATTTTTATATTTTTGACAAACATTTTAAATACGCAGTTTTTGCTTTTTTCGTTTGAAATGGAACCATTATTATAAAGATATAGGCCTACGCTGCTCCTAATCGAAATAAACCCAAACATGTCGATGATTTGGAAATCTTTCGAGTAGCCCAAGCTCAAGCTTGAAGGTACTCAGAAACCATATTGAGCCGAAAACGTTTGCAAACGTATTTACAAAATACAATCGGGACCGGTGGTTAAAGGGTTTAGATCTCTAGTTTGCTGGGTGTGCTATTCTAGAATACAGTTTACAGATATAATTCCCGCAAATATTTTGAAAGTGAATTCCGCTGTTTGTTATCTCGTCTGTGGTTGATACCGCCCTAAAATAACGGTCTCCACACCACCTACCGATCTACTGGTAAACTAAACCAACAATCGGACGAGGGGGAGAAAGATGAAAGTAACCATAGTAACGAGTGCCTGGATGCCCAATGATGACCCATTGCTGTTTTAATGTTGGGCCACCGTCTGCGACTCTGGCCCAACATTAGATTAACATTGGTTTAAAGTATCTTATTTGCTGAGTGGAAGGTTTATCCTCGTTCAAATATCTGGCAGTGATCGCACCTCGGCGTCTTGATAGAGAAAGCTTAGGCCATAGTTAAGATCGACAGCACGTGTGCAAATAGATACTATGACGTCATATATACTATGACGTCACAGATACGATATATGACACTGCACGCGCACAAGTATATATATATAATAGATATTGCACATGAACTAGTGTATACTGTGACGTCATTATTGAACACAAACCAATGTATAGTAATACTGTGACGTCATAGATGAGACGTACATCATGCTGACCAGAGTCATCTTGTCCAAACAGGCCAGACACGGCAGACCGCTAGTGACATACAACGTGATAGCTGAAGGTGACCAGAGTGTGTGTATTTATGATGACATTTACCTAATCATTTACCACACTACGCTAATCATGTAATATGATGGTGTTTTAGAAACGCATTTTTGCAAAATAAAAATGTGTAGAATTGACTTCATGCACGAACAGACTAAGCGGCATAATTTGGGACATTTAATTCCAACAGGCACTTGTCTCTAGTAAAGATAAACATGTATTTCTAGCCCTATAGGTTTGAACCCCGCCCTCTCGCATTACAAATTAATACATGCCCATATTTACCAACTCCTCTCTATTATCTTGATTATCCTGAGATCAGTCATGCCCAACAGACCCAATACGTTGAATCAACGTTGGTTTCACCAACGTTGATTCAAGGTATTGCGTCCGCTGGGTAACCTCCTTGGTCTAGCTGCCAACAAATCTCATGTTTCTGTAATCATGGCCAATTAGCCAGCTAAATGTGGCTGTGTTGTCAGAAGTCCCTGTGCTGTTTATTTACCTTCTCCTGAATGATGACCCAGTCAAACCAACACACAGCAATACTGCCGGACAAAGGCAAACAGCAGTAACTACTTACTTGAAAAGAAAACACTTACTCCTGTTTGCATTTGCGCTTTTCTGTCACTACGGCAGTACTGACTATTGACTTTGTTTTATACTGCCATGTCAAAGATAAATAGAAGTAACTGCTTATTTTTAACCTTTGACATACAATGCAAAGACAAATACAAAGACAAATAACAGCAACTGGATGAAAAGTAAGCATTTAGTGCTATTTGTATTTCAGTAAACATGATTGTAAACTGCTTGCTTGTAAATTAAAAAGTTAATAATTTGCATCGATAAACTTGATAAAGAGCAGTAACTACTTATTTAAAAGTAATCAGTTGTTGAATGTTGGCGTAAGTAAGCATTACTGTCCTTTGAAGACAAATAACAGTATCAGCTTACTTGAAAAGTAAACAGATACTGTTTCTCTGTTTTTGTACTATACTCCCGAACAAAAACAAACGTTAGAATCCGCTTCGTATATATAATATTTTATTATATTTGTCAGAACATGGTCTGTTGGCCATATTATTGATGAGTAATCTTTTTTAAACGCCTGACTGTTATGACAACTGCCGTCTGAGTTATTTGTAAAAAAGAAATTCTGCCAAGAAAAACAAAGCTCTTAACCCTTTAACCGCCGGTGCCGCATATATTCGGGTTTTCATTTTTTTATTGGCACATTAAGTATCACCTTTCAAACATGTTAAAGATAAAATGTGACAGCAATCAGCAATATTTGAAAACAGTTGACCTCCTCGTTGTCAAATCTGAATATTTTTTACTCACTTGAAGTTGTGGATCGCGTCAGCGAAACACAACTTCAAGTGGGTGAAAATTCGGACTGAATAATTTGGCGGTTAAAGGGTTGAGTGTCTTGTTGTTTATTTAACCCTTGAAGCGTTGAAATATTTGGATAAACCACGGAGACCAAAGTTCATTTTTTAATTTCAAATCATCATAAATGTCTCAGTTAGCTCTTTCTGCCTCATTTGAATACCTATGCTATGGGTCTACGGCCATTTAATTGTTATTATTTTACTCTTTCAGTGAGGGGATCGTCTTTAGACGTCGAAATCTGACGTCTATAAACACTGATAGACGTCAGGTTTTGACGTCTAAAGTCGGTCCCTGCACCGAAAAGGTTAACAGGTCTTATTGTCTATTTAGTACATTTTAATGACAACAGCTGACTGGACCCTGAACAGGCTGAAATGTTTTGTACATTAACTTTCTCACTTTCTGGTCGTTTAGAGCGCATGACTGTCTACGGTATGAATAACAAACACATAAAAAGTTTGACGATTTATTGCTACTCTGCCAATAAACATATTTCCTTTGACAACGTGCCGAAAACCCCGTTAACTGTTATTCTAGTATTTCTTATTTTGGACATGCATGTCTGAAATTAAATCTCGTCTTTATTTCCCTTTTAACTGGTAAATGCGCAAGACAAAATTAAAAAAAAAATTTGCGCAATTCTAGTCTAGGGACATGTTGACATATCATGGATATATATATCATGGGGCCAAAATAAAATGATGATTTTAACCTGATTGTGTCGCTTTAAGTCTCCTTAATTATATATGGACGTTTCATTCAGTGAGATGTGAGAGGTTTTGGTCCTGGACTCCAAAGAGTTGATTTGTTAACTCTTTCAGCGCGGGTACTGTCTTTATACGTCAAAATCTGACGTCTGTAGACGTCAGATTCTGACGTATAAAGACGCTCCCCGCGCTGAAAGAATTAAAATATTTATAATGGTCGTAGAACCATAACACCATAACAGGTATTCAAATTAATAGGAAAGAGCTAACTAAGGCATTGAAGATGATTTCAAATTGATAAAAAACGCTTTAGTCTCCATGGTTTAAGCAAAAATAATTCAGCGTTCTAAGAGTTGAGGGGTGTATTTGTTAATGACCCTGTTTGTTTCCTCTCTTTAATGTCATTGTCAGATTACATCAAGGATGTAACGACTTCTAAATGGAGTACAAAACAAAGTATACTTAGTTTATAGGAGGTTTATAGCACCGATTAACTAAATGTACCATAGAATGAGAAAAGATCTTTCCTAACCTTATGCTAAGACGAGATTAACGTGTATTTTAATTTACGAGCCCTCCATCCTCAACCCTTTAGGTGCGGGGACCGTCTTTATACGTCAAAATCTGATGTCTGTATCAAGACGATCCCGCAGTGAAAGAATTCAAATATTTATAACGGCCGTAGACCCATATCATACGTATATTCAAATGAGCCGGAAAGAGCTAACGAAGACATTTATGATGATTTCTAAATGAAAAAACCCTCAAATGTTCTCCATGGTTTATACAAAAATATTTCCGCGTTGTAGGGGTTAAAATGAGGGAGGGGGGACGTGGCGCTTTGGCGGTCTCCGGTCAAAATAGTGGGGAGTCTCCGTGACCGAGAGTGCTCGGCCTCAGACCGTCAGGGATCGAGTTTCGAATCCTGGCTCAGTTTAGCCTATATGTGCACAAAGGTGGACTAAAACCCCATTCATTTCATTTTTCTTTCACAAGGGTTAAGCATGTTAAATGAATAAACCTGGACGCTGACACATTCGATGTACCATCTTGCAGGGTATTGGCCACATCCAGGATCGATAAACATGATAAATGACATGGCCTGCCGGGGACTTTCATCTGAATCTTGAAGATGAGTCAGCGATAGTAAACATTGCTTGACCTTGACGTGACCCCTGAGACAGCCAAGCAGACTGACATTGTCATTGGATGACTCAATATGACCTCTGGGGCAGTGTATGGTAAACGTGCTGCAGCCGGCTGTTACCTGATCACCTGACGGGAATGTCAGATTATATGACCTTGTGACGTGACCTGGTGACATTGTCAGGACAAATAACCACCTTCTCATTTGACATAATGACCTTCATATGTAACACGTTGTCCAGATAGCAGCATATTGTGACGTGACGTCAGACGACCTTGTGTGAATGACGATGACCCCGGATATTATTCTCAACCACTTGAGGTAGTGAATCGCGGTAGCGAGACACAACCTCAAGTGTTTCAGGGCATATGTAGGCCTACACTCTACTAAAACACAACAATTCATCCATAAATTTATTCACTTATTCATTCATTCATTCGTGCATTATTTCATTAATTCATTCAATTATTCATTCATTCATTCATTTATTCATTCATCCATCCATCCATCCATCCATCCATCCATCCATCCGTTCACCCATTCACCCATTCACCCATTCATTCATTCATTCATTCATTCATTCATTCATTCATTCATTCATTCATTCATTCATTCATTCATTCATTCAATCATTCATTCATTCATTCATTCATTTAGTCTTTCATTTCACTCACATTAAGTTGTTTCGCTAACGGGATTCGCGATTTCGAGTGAATGGAAATTATTCGTCCAAGCAAAGAGAATATAAGTTCATATGGTCCTCACTCAAAATCATCTCAGACAGATGTGTGTGGCCGGACGAAATGACTCGTGACCCCTGTAACCCCGCCCTCTGACCTCTGTGGCCCCGCCCTCTGACCCCGTCATCAGACATTAACCTACTGGTCGGTTACCACACCGATCAGACGGGTGACAGATGACGGACCCCCCCCCCCCCGCCCGAGGAGCGAGTCAGAACAACGCGGGAAAGAAAACCCCTCAGACAAATTTAAACAAGACACATTGAAACAACGTTGGTTTAATACATGTTATAAGGTGGCTTGCAAAGCAACCTGTAACATCTTTCAAAATCGATAAAATAGACGGAGTTGATAAAACAAATAGAATTGATCAACTAGATCAAATATGTTACAGTAGTCTGCGGTTGATGCACAGTTTACCAAATAATATACCGACCTGGAAATTTTATCAATGATGTTTAGGCCACTATGTTTTTTTCTCCGTTTTAGATGAGCGCGCGCATTAGATTTAGGCCGCGCATCACCAAAAAAACATGTGTTTTTTTTCTGCCCAGCGCGCGCATTGAATTGTTGGCGATTTAAAAATAACACATTTAATTTCGGTATATAAAAAAACTTTTTTCCGGCTATGTTCTTTTTTGCTTGTTTTTTTCGTCGCTCTTATTAACTTTATTTAAAATAGGTCAAAAGTTTTTTTTATTTCGTCGCTCTCATTAACTTTTCCAGAAATTTGTCCAATGTTTTTTTTTTGGTCGCCCTCATTAATTTTTCCGAAAATAGGTTGAATGTTTTTTTTCCCTAATTTTTTTTTTACCGCCCCCCTCATTAATTTTGGACTTTTTTTGATCTAAAGCAGAGAAATAAAACACAGTGGCCTTAGCTGGAAATTTTCATCCCTGTGATGTCCATTAACCCTTTAACCGCCAAATTATTCAATTTGAATTTTCACTCACTTGAAGTTGTGTCTCGCTGACGCGATCCACAACTTCAAGCGAGTGAAAATTATTCAGATTTGACAAAATGGAGCTCAACAAATTTCAAATTTTGCTGATTATTAACACTTTTTATCTCTAACAGGTTTAAAAGCTGATATGTAATGTGCTGATAAAAAATTTAAAAAACGATTATGGACGGCACCGGCGGTTAAAGGGTTAAGCCTGATGTTCTCCATGTTCTCCCTGTCAACGTGACAGGCTTTGGATAAAATTACTTGAAAAAAATTGTTGCCCCCCCCCCCTCCCAATAATATATATATAAACTAATGACATGTATGTACATGTCATCAGTAATATTTGAAATAAACTGCACCTTTTGAAGATGGGATGACTTCGTTGGCGCATGGAGATAGTAAGTAGCCTACTATCTCCATGGTTGGCTTAATACCTTGATTATCATAAATTGGCGTATATTACCTCATTTCAGGCGGTAATTGACGCTGACATTTCAGTTTAAAAAGCGTGAGAATACCAAAAAAATAAATAAATTTTCCACGAAATTAGATTATGTGTTGCTTGCAGCGTGACTCTGAGTCTGAGTCAACACATGTAAAATTGTTTTGTTTATTTTGTTTAAATCCAAACTATGGAACATAAAAAATGTTGTTTTAATCATTTCAAGCCTGGTCTGAGTCAACACATGTAAAATTTTTTTGTTTATTTTGTTTAAATCCAAACTATGGAACATAAAAAATGTTGTTTTAATCATTTCAAGCCTGAATGTACCGATGTAATTTGTCAATGTCATTTGCATCCACTACAAGGGCCACGATTTGTTTGTGGTGGGTGAAGATGACTTGAACATGTTGAAGTGGGTGGCAAATGAAAAAAATCGTAGGTTTAGGAAAATTAAGTCATAATTCAAACGTGTAGTTTTAACCAGTATATCAAGCTCTCGCAATTAACAAGATTGAGGTTGGTGGAAAAGAAAACCACATCCCATCAAACAAGAGACGTTCACTCAACGTTGGGTCAATGTTGGCCCACCGTCTGCGACGCTGGCCCAACATTGATACAACCTTGGGTGAATGTCTCTTGTTTGTTGGACATAGTTATTGTGGCAATCCCTGTGGAATGAGAAAAAAAACAAATACAGTATGAACTGATTTTTTCATTCCCCAGGTATTGCTACAATAGCTATTTCCCAGCAAACACGAGACATTGAGCCGATGTTGTCTTAATGTTGGGCCAGCGTCGCAGGCGGTGGGCCAACATTAAGCCAACATCGGCTTAATGTCTACTGTTTGATAGGATGTCACTCATTCCTCCATCCCTGGACAGATAGGCCGCCAGACTGCTGTCATCCGCGCTTCTCGGGGACACGGGGGAATTCCGGAGGTTAGACTCACCCCTGGGTGTGGAGATTCTGACGTATTCTGGGATTATTGTGATGCGCCTCCGGGCGAAGTAAAGTTATCACGAATCGGGTTGTAAGAGGGTAAATATCGCCGATTGATTATTTTTGCCGTTCTTGTGTGACACTTGTATAACGGCAGCAGTATTCTGTGAAACCTTGACCTCCTTCGTTTTCACCGAGCTGGCTAATACAATGAAGTATGGGGGAGGGGGTCTGAGTGACGTCACTGCGTTTCACAGAATAGTAGTATCACTATAATAAATGTAGAAGTAGGAGAGTATGGCATCTGAGCTTGGTTCTCCACATAATTTAGGCGCATTAGAAATTATTTAACCAATTTATTGAGAATGCGAATGCGATGTATCCAAATAAATAGAAGAGAACAATTTAGAGGTCCACTGTAGTCAGATTCACATCAAATTGATCCACCATGAATTTCCATAAACTTTCAAACTATACGACATTTGTCAATGAAATTTTCAGGGTAGTCGTCCCATCGCTAGAAAATAGTGCTTGTAAAATTGCATGACAATTGGTTGAGAATCGACTGAGAAATCGGCGAACATCATTCACCACGGTTAATGTGAATCCAACTATAGATATTAGCTGTAGCTGTGTGGGGTGCGGTGTTACCCCAGCTTGAATCAAACCTTGCGGCTAAACACGTGTTTTGACAGGACAGAATACGATAAATATGAATATAACAGTACTATGAATGACATCTCAAGGCGTGGAAATAATAAACAGAACATAAAAATACAATAAACACAACGCAGTCAGAACAGGCGCTTTACTAGTTGACAATGAACAGTACTCGCGTCTGAGACTAGTGCTCGCGAGGAACCATTCCGCCGGACTGGTGCAGTGTCAAAAGGCATGTGTGCCAACTACACAGACAACGCTAAATTGAGTAATTTAAATTTTCACCCACTTGAAGATGTGTCTCGCTACCGCGATCCACAACTTCAAGTGGGTGGAAATTTCTCATATTTGTTTAATTCGAAACTAAACATTTGCAAATCTTGATGTTTAAACACTCATTTATTTCCCAATAACACTGATGTGGTCTAATAAACAAATAATAACCATTATAGTCGTGTGTAGCGCCTTTAGGGTCAATGCTCAATTATTAGGACTATTTGACACACATAAGTATAGGGCCTGTGTGACTAGTACAGGAGTTCTGTGAAACGCAGTTACGTCACTCGGTGAAAACAAGGTTATATAACACCCCTCCCCTATACTTCATTTTGTCAAACGCAGTGACGTCACTCGGTGAAAACAAGGTTATATAACACCCCTCCCCTATACTTCATTTTGTGAAACGCAGTGACGTCACTCGGTGAAAACAAGGTTATATAACACCCCTCCCCTATACTTCATTCTGTGAAGCGCAGTGACGTCACTCGGTGAAAACAGTGTTATATAAGAACCCTATCTCATACTTCATTGTATTAGCCAGCTCGATGCAAACAAAGGAGGTCAAGGTCATTGAGTTTCACAGAATATGACTCTAAACAATATAGGTTATCAGGTTATTCAGAAGAAACCCTACAGTACTATCACCACGCAACCCCAGGAGGTTCTCCTGGGGTTGCGTGGTGATTGTACTGAAGGGTTCTTTTTAAAGAACCTATATTGTTTAGAGTGTAGAGATGAACCATACAAATGCTCTCTTCTGCTTTGGCAAACAACACTAACAGCTTAATGTGATTATTCAGTTGCTGCTGTTTGTATTTCAAGAAAAATACTTCTATATTAAATGGTATATCTAAACTTTGCCATTACATGCCTTTTTGGCCATGAAACATAATTATCTCTTCTGAAAGCTGGAAAGTGTTAATTTGATTTACTGATAATAACGATTAAAATCGATTAAAACAATTATAACCAGAACGGGTCAACACAATATGATAGGATTGGCTTCGATGTAGTCTGCAATTGGATGTAAAAATAGAGACAAGGGTTTCCCATAATTAGAAACACTTGACAGTAGTCACTCAGGGGACTACATTATTTTTAGTCCACAATTGATACGACACTCCGGATGAGTACAGCTGACCGACTGACCGACCGACCGACCAACCGACCGACCGACGGATGGCTGATCGACCCACTGGTCCTGAATAACTTTAACCCTTTCAGCACGGGGACCGACTTTAGACGTCAGAAACTGAAGTCTGCAGACGTCAGATTCAGACGTGTTAAAGTCGAGCCCCTACTGAAATATAAAATATTTATATTGGCCGTAGACCCATAACATAGGTATTCAAATGAAGCGGAATGAGCTATATAACTAAGACATTTATGAAGGTTTCAGTTTGAAAAAAACCAGTTGGTCTCCATGGATTATACAAGAGCATTTCAGCGATTTAGGGTTAACTGAAACTAATTACATGGGCAGTATTATATCTGCCGTTCAAAGGCAAACAGCAGTAACGGCTTACTTTCCAAGTAAGCCGTTACTGCAGTTTGTCTCTGAGCTGCAGGATTCTCTTCTGCCATCGAGTACTGGCATACTGACCGCCGTGCAAAGACAAACAGCAGTAACTGCTTACTTCCCAAGTAAGCAGTTACTGCTGTTTGTCTTTGAGCTGCAGGATTCTCTTCTGCCATCGAGTACTGCCATGCTGACCGCCGCTCAAAGACAAACAGCTGTAACTGCTAACTTTACAATTAAGCAGTTACTGCTGTTTGTCTTTGAGCTGCAGGATTCTCTTCTGCCATCGACTACTGGCATACTGACCGCCGTGCAAAGACAAACAGCAGTAACTGCTTACTTTCTAAGTAAGCAGTTACTGCTGTTTGTCTTCAAGCTGCAGGTTTCTCTTCTGCCATCGAGTACTGCCATGCTGACCTCCGCTCAAAGACAAACAGCAGTAACCGCTAACTTTACAATTAAACAGTTACTGCTGTTTGTCTTTGAGCTGCAGGATTCTCTTCTGCCATCGAGTACTGGCATACTGACCACCGTGCAAAGACAAACAGCTGTAACTGCTAACTTTACAAGTAAGCAGTTACTGCTGTTTGTCATTGCAGTGTATCCCTTAAAGCGCTAAAATATTTTCACATAAACCAAGAGACCCAAGGTTTTTTTCAATTTGAAATCAGCATAAATTTCTTAGTTAGCTCTTTCTGCTCCATTTTAATACCTATGTTGTGGGTCTATTATACTTTTTCGTTGCAGGGATCGACTTTAGACGTCAATATGGGACGTCAATATGCGTCAGATTATGACGTCTAAAGTCGGTCCCCGCAGAGTGTGCCAAAGGCAAACAGCATTAACTGTTTCCTTTTCAAGTAAGGAGTTACTGCTGTTCGTCTTTGCTCTCACACCCGTCATAATATCGTCGTCCCCTGAGCATGCTGAGTGCACCCTGAACTAACAAACGTTTCCCGCGTTCTCTAATAACAGATAATATTATCTGTCCACCTATTGTTCAGCTTTGGGTGCTCATCAACCTGGATCAACTCAGCTAATATTGACCAGGGCTGATTTCCTCAGTGCTGTAAACATGCCAAATATCTGCAGTTTTCACGTATTGATTAAAAATTGTCATTTTATCTAATATTTTGGTTAAATGTCATTTTTTAATGTCATTTTCACCCCCCCCCCGGCAGCACACATAGCCTGCATCTCACATTTTCACGACATTCACACATCTCTCCCATTTTCCCTATTTACGGCAGATATTGACTCGTGCTATCGTCCATTACAGGTGAGGAGGTGGATGATTCGGCCCTCCTTAACTCAACCCTCCACCAACTCGTCCCAGCGTCATCTCGTCCTGCGTCTGTTTGTTCTTCTTTTGTCGGCTCCATCACTGTCAGTGTGTAGCCGATTCTGGAGTAGTGATTCCAATCCTTTGAGCGCAAGTGTCGTTTGTCAAATGTCCGCATGAGTCCCAGTGGCAGCCCCTGTTACCAGTTAATCGCGCCCGCTTCTGCGGCAGAACTGACTGAGACACTGGATTTTAATCTGTAAATGGTAACTAGGTAACATGTGCCATATTCGTCTAATAAGAATATTTGACCACAGAGATTTAAATAAAAAATATGCCACATGCGGCAATTTTGAAATTTTATATGATTGATAGTGTTTTTTTCTTATTTATTGCTTACTTAGAGTTTTTGTTAATTGCATTTTTTCGGGGGAGGGGTGGGGGATGAAGAACGGTAATATCAGTATTTTGTCGTATGCCTCCGTCAACAGCCTTTTTTCGGCTCACATTTTCAATAAACTTTTACCATTTTCCGACTGTTGTGGCGACCATTTTTTTCATGTCTCTTCCAGCACAATTACTCGTCAGATAACCTTTAACCGCCAAATTAGTTAATTGGAATTTTAACCCACTTGAAGTTGTTTATCGCTGACGCGATTCACCACTTCAAGTGCGTGAGAAGTATTCAGATTTGAAAAAAAATACATAATTTAAATTATGACCGCTGAAAGAATAAAAATATTTATTATGGCCTTACACCCATAACATAGGTATTCAAATGAATCAGAAAGAGCTAACTAAGATATTTATGATGATTTCAAATTGAAAAAACCCTTTGGTCTCCATGGTGTATGCAGCACTATTTCAGCGTTGTGAGGGTTAAAGGGTGAATCCATTCAGCCTCTCTGTTCCTGCTCTATACATGATGGCTACACTTCAGACATCTGACAGCTGTGTTGTGACTGGAAATGTCCCTGTCATTGCAAAAAACAATCCTGTAATGCTGTATAATGTATATCCAACAAACAGGTCTACCGAGGTAGCCCTTTTCTTTTCACAATGAACTTGCTTCTTGGAGATACTGGGATCACATCCCATCCCGACCGAGCCGGATGTTTGTCATGGTGGTTGTGCACGAACAGCGCTCCAAACTGTTCGAGGTTTGATGTGTATAGTATTGTCTAGATGGTACTGTATTGCATGTTCTGTTCCAACCTGTTCAGGTCTGTTCCGTTCTGCGCCATGTCCTGCCCTGTTTTGTTCTAAAACATTCTGCTCTGCTCTGCTCTGCTCTGCTCTGCTCTGCTCTGCTCTGCTCTGTTCTGTTCTGTTCTGCTCTTAAATGTTCTGTTCTGTTCTGCTCCGCTCTGCTCTGCTCTGCTCTGCTCTGTTCTGCTCTGCTCTGCTCTGCTCTGCTCTGCTCTGCTCTGCTCTGTTCTGCTCTGTTCTGTTCTGCTCTGCTCTGCTCTGCTCTGCTCTGCTCTGCTCTGTTCTGCTCTGTTCTGCTCTGCTCTGCTCTGCTCTGCTCTGCTCTGCTCTGCTCTGCTCTGCTCTGTTCTGTTCTGCTCTGCTCTGCTCTGCTCTGTTCTGTTCTGCTCTGCTCTGCTCTGCTCTGCTCTGCTCTGCTCTGCTCTGTTCTGCTCTGCTCTGCTCTGCTCTGCTCTGTTCTGTTCTGTTCTGCTCTGCTCTGCTCTGCTCTGCTCTGCTCTGCTCTGTTCTGTTCTGCTCTGCTCTGCTCTGCTCTGCTCTGCTCTGTTCTTATATGTTCTTATATGTTCTGTTCTGTTCTGTTCTGTTCTGTTCTGTTCTGTTCCGTTCTGTTCTGTTCTGTTCTGTTCTGTTCTGTTCTGTTCTGTTCTGTTCTGTTCTGTTCTGTTCTGTTCTGTTCTGTTCTGTTCTGTCCTGTTCTGTCCTGTTCTGTTCTGTTCTGTTCTGTTCTGTTCTTTTCTGTTCTGTTCTGTTCTGTTCTGTTCTGTTCTGTTCTGTTCTGCTATACTTTGTCCTGTCCTATCCTGTCCTGTCCGGCCCTGCCCTGTGCTGTTCTGTTGTGTTATATTATGTTCTCTGTTCGAGTCTACTCTGCTCTGTTCTGTTGTTTTCTGTTGTTTTCTGTTCTTTTCTGTTCTGTTCTTTTCTGTTCTGCTCTATTTGATCTGTTCTGTTCGACTTCTGCTCTGCTCTGCTTTGCTCTGTTATGTTGTGTTGAGTTGTACTCTATTATGATCTGTTCTGCTCTGCTCTATTTTGTTATGTTCTTCTCTGCTTTGCCCTGTTCTTTTTTGTTATATTATGTTCCGCTCTGTTTTATTCTGCCCTGTTTTGTTCTACTCTGCCCCAGTCTGCTCCGCCTTGTTAACCCTTTCAAGCCTGAATTTACCATTGTCATCTTCATCCACTACAAGCCGCGAATTGCTGTCGTAATTCTCGACTTGTAGTGGATGAAGATGATTTGAAGTGGGTGGAAAATTAAAGAAAATTACCATGTATTGGTAAACCAGTTTCATGGAAATTTTCATTCTAAAATCATTGGTTGTTGGAAAATTAAGTGTGTTTTCAGGGATGTAAAATTATGCTTTATTGCATCGTGAGGGTTTAAAGGGTTAATGGCCTATGTAGAATCCCGAACCATCCGATCTTTCATAATACAATAAGAGAGTAAACATATCATTACGCTCTGGTGATTTTCATTGATACTGTACAGACCACGCCGCCGTCATAGTCAGCCGCGGCTCACTATGAGGGCGGCGCGATCTGCAGGAATAGCCACGTGCTGAGCGAAAAGTCCAGCTGTGTATTTATTGCAGTCATTCCTTTCACTACAATGACCAGTGCTTGTCGCCGCTGTCAGAGAATCCAGTTCAATTCTATGGGATGTTTCCCATCGTCCCCTTTTCACCGTTTTAAGCTCATCCGGCATTTGGGCAATTAGGACATTCTGTCCACAATTCACAAGAAATGTTTCCCCTCCCTCAATTCTCAGCCAATTTTGTTCGGTTTGTTTGAAACAGCTTGTGCCTGTGCATAAAACTTTCTCATGGATTTCAGAAATTTCAATTCCTAATAACTATGCCCTAATTAGGAACTAATGAGGACCATTCACAAGAAATACTCCCTTAATTTTCCGCCAATTTTAAATTTTGGTTTGTTTGAAAGAGTTCGTGCCTGTACATAGAGCTTTCTCACAGATTTCTGAAATTTTAATTCGTAATTAACTTATGCCCTAATTAAGGATGAGCTCCTGTGTCATTGACGTTCTGGTTCTCTGGTCTCCTCCTGATACAATACTTGTGTAATACCCCCCCCCCCCCCCCTATCACGCAGTAGCTGTGTGTACATCTCCCACTTTTAATATTCAATTTTCAAAGGACATACTGTTTCTTCCAGTCTCTGTGGAGAGATTCATAATTTTAGGGAGTTAGATGACGTACTCATTGTTCTGTTCTGTTTTGTTTTGTTCTGTTGATATGTCATGTTCCATTCTGTTTCACTTTGTTCCTTTCTATTATGTTATATCCAATTGTCTGTTCTGCTCTGTGCCGCACCGTTTCGTTCTTTTCTGTTCTGTTCGGTTCGGTTCGGCTCTGTTTTGCTCTGTTCCGTTTCGTTCTGTTCTGTTCTGGTCTGTTCCGTTTCGTTCTGTTCTGCTCTGATCTGTTCTGTTCCGCACCGTTTCGTTCTGTTCTGCTCTGATCTGTTCTGTTCCGCACCGTTTCGTTCTGTTCTGTTCTGGTCTGTTCCGTTTCGTTCTGTTCTGCTCTGATCTGTTCTGTTCCGCACCGTTTCGTTCTGTTCTGTTCCGTTTAGTTCTGCTCTGAACATTCTGTTTCGTTCTGTTCTGCTCTGATCTGTTCTGTTCCGCACCGTTTCGTTCTGTTCTGTTCTGGTCTGTTCCGTTTCGTTCTGTTCTGCTCTGATCTGTTCTGTTCCGCACCGTTTCGTTCTGTTCTGTTCCGTTTAGTTCTGCTCTGCTCTGTTCTGTTCCGCACCGTTTCGTTCTGTTCTGTTCCGTTTAGTTCTGTTCTGCTCTAAACAGTCTGTCTCGTTCTGTTCTGCTCTGATCTGTTCTGTTCCGCACCGTTTCGTTCTGTTCTGTTCCGTTTAGTTCTGTTCTGTTCTCTTCTGTTCTGCTCTGCTCTGCTCTGCTCTGCTCTGCTCTGCTCTGCTCCGTTTCGTTCTGTTCTGTTCTCTTCTGTTCTGCTCTGCTCTGCTCTGCTCTGCTCTGCTCTGCTCTGCTCTGCTCCGTTTAGTTCTGTTCTGTTCTGTTCTGTTCTGCTCTGCTCTGCTCTGCTCTGCTCTGCTCTGCTCTGCTCCGTTTCGTTCTGTTCTGTTCTGACCTGCTTTCTGTTCAGCTCTACTATCAGACCAAGAACCTCCTTGATCAGACTATGATTTTCTCTAATCCTTGTCGCTCCCTGTTCCCTTCCTAGCCGTTTTACCCCCATCTCCTCGGGGAGTTTGATGGATGCGCACACTGACTGGACTCAGTGAAGTATACGGCAATATCAGGCGCTGGCGCCGCGATGCTGGGGGTCTAGCGCCGCGATGCTGGGGGTCCAGTCAACTCTGTGAAATATCCCCCTAATACGCTCCTAATAAAGAAAGTCTATATCGTTTATATGTAAAGGCAAACAGCCGTAACTGCTGATTTCCCAGGTAAAGAGTTACTTCTGTTTGCCTCTGTTTGTCCTTTTGCAGCGTGAAGGAGGTAAATACAAGTAACTGCTTGTTTTTCAAGTAATAACCAATAACCCTAAATATTTTGTATAAACCATGGAGAACAAAGGCTTATTTTCAATTTGAAATCGTCATAAATGTCTTACTTAGCTCTTTCCGTTTCATTTGAATACCTCTGTTAAGGGTCTATATATTTTACTCTTTCAGTGCGGGGATCGACTATAGACGTCATAATCTGACGTTATCAGACGTCAGATTCTGTCTCTACGCTGAAATATTTAAGTAAGCAGAGCTTCATTGTTGTTTGCTCTTTCAGTGCGGGGATCGACTATAGACGTCATAATCTGACGTCTATAAGCAGAACTTTGCTGTTGTTTGCTTTGTTCTGCTTATCGTATCAGGAGGGTGACTGAGGAAGGGAGAAGTGGTCACCGGGTTACCCTCCTGTTACACTTACTTAACCCTTTCAACCCTCACGATGCATTAAAGCATCATTTACATCCCAGAAAACACACCTAATTATCCTACAACTAGGGGTTTTAAAATGAAAATTTCCATGAAACTGGTTTACTGATACATGGTAATTTTTTTCAATTTTTCACCCCCTTAAAATCATCTTCATCCACTACAAGTCGAGAATTGCGACAGCAATTCGCGGCTTGTAGTGGATGAAGATGACAACGGTAAATTCAGGCTTGAAAGGGTTAACCATGTTAACTATTCACACACGAGCAGCAGTGACTGCTTTCTTTTCCAGCGATCAATAACTGATCTTAGTCTTTTCATAACAGAAAAGATAAACAAATGCAAACTGCAGTAACCTGGTAACTACTTACTTCCTGTTTGCCCATTGCTTGGCAGAGTATCAGTCAATTTCCAGGGTTATGGGGCATCCCGTCTAGAGAAACACATCCCTACAATGAAATATCACTCAAATGCAAACATGTCTAAGAGGAGGAATGTCACCCATTACAAAAGTTGCTTTCCCAACCACGCATGCAGTTTTTTTTTTTTTTTCTTAATTTCAAGAAACTTGCTTCTGCTCCTGCTGTTGATTCTGCTGCTGCTGCTATTGTACAAAACGTATTGTTTGTACATGTTTGAGGAGGCTCCCTGTAGACAGTTAGGATTAAAAATCCACTAAAGCAGTTTAAGAAATAGTGTCAATATCTTCAGAAAAAAACATGCCCCCCCCCCCCAGTGTCTTGCTCATTCTACACAACTTATTAATTAGTTGCTTACATTGCCATGTCTGGCTTGTAACAGGCTGTCTCAGGTTGTCCACGTGGTAATCCATCCCCTAACGGTCTATCCGCGCATGCGCAAAATGAGCGCACTAGATTAAACCACTTCCGTCGACGTCACACTACCGTTCTGTTAACCCTCTGTGGACTAGATCCGCGCCATTGCAGAGAACTAACCCTCTAAGTGCTGAATTCAACTTTATACATTTAATTTCCAGCTTTAAGTGAATACTTTTATAATTATAATTGTATATTTTCCATTACAAAATTATTATTAATTATATAATTATAATATAATAATTATAGTAAGTTGAAATTTTTATAATCATATGATTTTATTTTAACAATTACAGCACTCGTCAATTGAATAAAGTGTTCGCCTAAAGGCTCACACCTTATTCATTGGACAAGTGTTCTGTTCTCCATCAGAATGTGGCACCGTTTGCATCATATTTTCGGAAATTTCAACTACCGATTCCCAGTGGTTGAAAATTTACAAAAAAGTGATTTAACTGTTGGCTTGCTAGGAAGTGTGTGCCAGTTACGTATGTGAATAAAATGTCACAACATGCTGGGTGTGAATGTGATATTCTGTGTTGATCTTGATCACGCAATGAATACAATTCTCTTCTAAGAAATCATTGTTCAAACTGCTTGGAAGTCGGAGATCGCGGGTGCAAACCTCCCTCTGGCCTTCAAGTTTCAAAGAAAAACTGTTTCTTCCCCGCTCACTCGTAAAGATTCAATATCGTGGGGAGCTTCCGTGACCGAGAAGTAGCGTGCTCGGCCTCAGACCGCCAGGGCGCGAATTTTCGAATTCTGCATCTGGAGGGCAGTGCCATCTCATTCATCTCACCATCCTTAGAAGGTTCATCCTGGCTCAGTTTAGCCTATATGTGCACATAGGTGGACTAAAACCCCACTCATTCATACCACGGGATCATGGCATTCAAAACTCAATGGTTAATAATTTCTTAGATTAGTGATTTAACAGTTGGTGATTTCATCTCCTGGCTGCAATATTTGTCTGTCTCTGCCAGTAGCAATGCTGGCCAGAGGGTGGTCTGCCAATTGACCTCTATTTCCCATTGTCTCACGCATGACTGACCACGCTGATTTACAATCACGCCTGGGTGTACTCTATGAACTTCCGGTGACGTCATAATATGACCTTGACATTTTTCAGTAGCCATCCCGTTCCGTGTCATTCCCAGCAAACACGAGAGAGATCACCCAATGCAGGGTCAATGTTGGTCAGGCGTTTTAGACGTTGGACCAGCATTTTTGTGTTTGCTGGGTTGCGTCCTGTCATGCTGGATTCTCAGTTAACAGTAAAGCGCCGCAAAATTAAATTTTTTAAATTTTCACCCACTTGAAGTTGTGTCTCGCTATCAATTAGGTGAAAACTATTCATGTTTGTTCAATTTCAGACCACAAATTTGCAAATCTTGATTGTTAAACACTCATTTCGTTCCCAATAACAGTTATTTGATCGGTAATAAAAATGATTCAAACCGACTACAGTCGTGCTTATCGCTTTGAAGGTCGATAGTGTTCGTCAGTTGAAGCTAGAATAAAACTGACGAAAGTTTCAAATGACGAACAAATATATTTCTCCCAAAATTGAATTATTTGCTCAGAACATCCACCAATCCCAGTGCCGTTTTTTTGCCTAGAACCATGATTTCATTTTCGAGAGCCTCTCCTCAGCAATCGATTATAGTGAGTCACCCTTTCGTTCGTTCGTTCGTTCGTTCGTTCGTTCGTTCGTTCGTTCGTTCGTTCGTTCGTTCGTTCGTTCGTTCGTTCGTTCGTTCGTTCGTTCGTTCGTTCGTTCGTTCGTTCGTTCGTTCGTTCGTTCGTTCGTTCGTTCTGCTATCCATTCATTATTCCATCCATTCGCTCATTCATTCTGCTATACATCCATCTCTTTATTCATTCATTCATTCATTCATTCATTCATTCATTCATTCATTTATTCATTCATTCATTCATTCATCAAACAACTCATTTATTAAATCACTTAAAAAATATTCGTCGCTCATTCGATCGTTTGTGCACACTGATTCGTTCGCTCGCTCATCTATTTATCTGACCCAGTTTAGCCTATATGCGCACCACGGTGACCTGAAGCCATTAATGTATTGCCGACAGTGAGGTCGACTGGTCAATTCCCCCAGAGCCGTCATAATAACCGTGTTATTAATCACAAACACACCCGTTTAGTGGCTCCCATTTATTTCATGAAATCACAATGCACGAGAGCTAAATGACCAATTGCCCGCCTAACCCTGCTAACCCTGCCAGCACTGATGTCCACTATAATAGTATTTTCCACTGCATATTGTACTCTTATAACTCCTATATACAACGCCGTTTATGCAAACCATAGAGAGCAAAGGGTCTTTTTTTATTTGAAATCATTATAAATGTCTTAGTTGGATCTTTCCGCTGCATTTAAATATCTACATATGTTATGATTATAATGTGACTTACACAAATATAACTATTTGTCGCGGTAGCGAGTTATAACTTCAAGTGTCTGAAAAATTACATTTATTGGTTCAGAACTCATAAGGTTTAATCATTAAATCCCTATCGTCGCAATAACGAACCACGTAGATATCTTGAACAAATTCAATAAAATAAACGATTGCATATATATCATATTCCACCACAACAGGACTGTTCTGAGTTGTGATTTGATTTGTTTTACCTTCACGCTAAAATATAGAATTTATATTTTCACCCACTTGAAGTTGTGTCTCGCTGCCGCGACCCATAAATTCAAGCGGGTGAAAAATACTCATATTTGATGATTTGAGACCTAACACTTTTAGATATTGTGGTTTTAACACTCAATTCATCCCCAATAACTAACCAATGATTTGACCTGCTCTTTTGTTAACAACTATTGTGCTGAGCGCCTTAATTTCTTTTCGACATTTTTATACACAAGATCCACAGACAGATACAACGCGGAATTATTTTCAACCATTGAGAGCTTTTTTTCAATTTTCTGCTCTATTTGAATACCTATGTTATGGGACTACGACCCTTTTAAATATTTCAATTCTCTCAGTGCGAGGATCGTTTTTATACGTCAGAATCTGACGTCTGTAGACGTCAGATTCTGACGTATAAAGACGGACCCAGTGCTGAAAAGGTTAGGACACTATGTTGATTTATTCTTCCATTCATGTAGGATAGAAATGAAAATAAAAAAGACTATGTTTTATTACCATTTTTATGTTGAAATCACGTTTAATTAAATCCTGTTTAATTAGTTATTTTTTCTTGATTATTTAGTTCTGTGATGTACACATTTCTTAGTTATCCAATGATATTTATGTACTGATGTTATTATTTTTTTGTTTCATTTTATTTATTGTCTTTGCGAAGTTAATCTTTTCATAGAAAACATCTTACATGTCGAACAACTCCAGCAAACACAAGACTTAATATTTCATTAGAAAAATTAAGATAAATCCTAATTCTGCTAATGGAATTAAGAGTTAAGATAATATAATTCCACAAAGAATCTTAAAATTGGGATTATCTTAACTTTCTTTTATTTTCATTAGAAAGTTAAATAAATCTTAGTTTTTCTAATGAAATTAAAAGAAAGTTAAGATAATCTTAAACCACAAAGAATCTTAAAATTAAGATTATCTTAACTTTCTCTTATTTTCATTAAAAAATTAAAATAAATCTTAGTTTTTCTAATGAAAATATGAAAAAGTTAAGATAATCTGGTCTATAATCTAGTGCGACACATGCAATATTAAAACTATTTTTCTGGGAAGAATGAACATTGATTTTGTAATTCCATATTGATATAGTATCATATAGTATGTATTGCTGAACATAAAAGCTGATTGTGAATATTGGTATCCATCGTGACTTACTGTGATGAGAACCCGTGCTATCAACAGGAGCGCTGAGACTACGCGGTAATTGTTCTTTCCCCTGGAGGGATCGAACCCGTAACCCGCGGGTTAATTGTGCTGGGGCCACAGTCTCGTAATGGTGGCCAGATTACGCCATTAACACTTTCATCGCCGGTCCCCATTACATTCGTTTTTATTTTATTTTTTATTAACATATCAAATACCAGCTTTTAATGTTAAAGATAAAACGTGTCAGCAAGGAAAATAGAATCAGATTATTTTCCTTGGTGCCCGAATCAACAAGATTTGAAAATAATCGACCTCCATTTTGTCAAATCTGAATAACCCGCCGGTCCCCATTATTTTAGTTTTTTGTTTATTTTTTATTAACACAATCGATACCTGCTTTTAAACAGGACATTAACCCTTTAAACCTTCAAGATGCATCAAAGCATCATTTTACATTATTATATCCGAAGAATGACTTAATTTCTTAAAATGCAGGGTTTAGAACGAAATTTTTTATGGAACTGGTTTATTATTAACAATATTTTTTTTCATTCGCCACCCACTTTATGTCATCTTCATCCGCTACAAGTCGAGAATTGCGACAGCAATTCTCGACTTGTAGTGGATGAAGATGACAGCGATAAATTCAGGCTTGAAAGGGTCAAGCATGGCCCGCCGGTTATATTTTTTATTATTTTTATTTTTTATTAACACAATAAATACCAGCTTGTAAACATGTTAAAGATAAAACGTGACGACAATCAACAAGATTTGAAAATAATCCAGCTCCATTTTGTAAAATCTGAGTAATACACCTTTCCCAATAGCAACACGCCACACACTACAGTGACTAAAAGCTGAACTATTTTGTTGGGAGTCCTGTCACACTTCAATTACAACACGCCACACAGTGATTAAAACTGAACTATTTAGTTGGGAGTCCTGCTTATGCGCAAAATCGTGCAAACAGTGTATTTTCACCCACTTGAAGTTGTGGATCGCGTTTCAAGTGGGTGAAAAATTAAATGGCAAAATGTCACCTGTACCACGACCCATCAACCCTTACGACGCTGAATTAATGGTGTATAAATCATGGAGACCAAAGGGTTTTAATTAATTCGAAATCTTCATAAACACCTGATAAACACTGATAAATGTCTCAGTCAGCTCTTTTTGATTCATTTGAATACCTGTGTTATGGGGTTACGGCCATTATAAATATTTTTACTGTTGCAGCGCGGGGAATGAATTTAGTTGTCAGAATCTGACGTCTAATCTGACGGACGTCAGATTTTGACGACTAAAGTTGGTCCCCGCACTGTAAGGGTTAAAATCATTGGCAATTTGGTTTAACCCTTTGAGTGCGGGCGACGCTTTTAAGCGCATTCATACTGTTTTTCCACAACTAAAATTTGACAGAAATTGAACAAATATGCATGTATAAATCTTGAGTAAAGCCCTCATTGTGAAATTTAGCAGGTTTAATTTTTAAGTGAGGAGGTATTTTCCTTTCATTTGAAGTTGGCAATTGCGTGAGCAATGCCAACTTCAAATGAAAGGAAAATGTTAAGTGGTAATGAAGCGCTTAAAGAGTTAAATGTTGGTTCAGCGTCGCACACGATCTACCAACATCGGCCTTATTATTATGACGTGGGTCTACGGCCGTTATAAATATTTAACCTTTTCACTACCATACATGACGGAAATTTCCGTCGTCATTCGTCAATGAACGTAACCATAAAATGACACAAATTTTCGTCAAATATATACTACATTTATGTATTTTTCGTCATTTGAAGCTGAAAATTGCGTTAGCAATTCCAGCTTCAAATGACGAAAAATAAAACTCCTACACCAGTATATCTGGATCCTGGCATGCACGCCGGCCTGGAAGTCAAAGGGTTAACCCTATCAGTGCGGGGACCGAATATAGACGCTGGAATCTGACGTCTAAAGTCGGTCCCCGCACTGAAAGGGTTAAATCATGCGCAATACTGATATAATGCTGGGCTAGAGTCGCAGACGATTGGCCAGCACTAGACCAACATTAAAATCGTGATGTTTTGAGCTTTTTATTAATACTTTTTTTGACGATTTTGATTCCCAATAAGATGGGAATGGCTGTGGCTAACTCACAATCAATAAATCTTAAAGCCACTATGTTTAATTTCTCTGTTTTAGATCAGAAAAACTCTAATGAAGGAAGGTGGTTAAAAAACATTTAAGAAAAAAACATTGAACCTATTTTTGTAAAAGTTAATCAGGGCGACGAAATAAATAAAAAACATTGGACAAATTTCTAGAAAAGTTAATGAGGGCGACAAAAAAAACGAGCAGAAAAAGCATAGCTGGAAAAATGTTTTTTATCTCCTGAAATAAACTTTTTTTTCGGAACGTTTTTTAGCTCCAGAAATTAACTGAGCTCTTTCGGAAATCGGCAACAATCCAATTCGCGCCCTAGGCGGAAAAAAATCCCACCTTTTTTCTGGTAATGCACTATAATCTAATGCACTCATATAAAACAGAAAAAAAAACATAGTGGCCTAATGCATGGAAATAGCTGACTAAAACAATGTAATTTCGTCGTCTACAGTTGGAAATAACTATTTCAGCTTTGTTAACTGAATAAAATATGAAGTACTTCTGCATTGTGAGGGTTATAGACATCAGAGCTGAAAGGGTTGAGTAACAAGTCCCTGTAAAGTTTGTACTCAAAGTCTAAGCTGCTCATTCAGCTGACTTAGAGACTGTATGTGGCTGGTTTAATTGTTATATACGGGCGCCTCACGTACTTGACTTAGAGACTGTATGTGGCTGGTTTAATTGTTATATACGGGCGCCTCACGTACTTGACTTAGAGACTGTCTGTGGCTGGTTTAATTGTTATATACGGGCGCCTCACGTACTTGACATTTCTCGTACTGCAGCAACAAACCAAAGTTGATCATGAATACCTGTGCATGACATAGCTGTATCTAGTCAACAGATCAGATTCAAAATGGCCGCCGCTCGAGCATATCTTGTTTATTTTAAGAACGATTGCTTAGCGGGTTTCTTTTCCAATTTTTTATACGTAAGTTATTTGGCGCTGAGGGCTATTTGAAATTTTCCGTATGTGATTGTTTGTTTTGCATCTATTTTCAACTATTCTGTGAAACGCGGTGACGTCACCGGAAACCCTTTTGAATGGCTACTCGATGAAGAGAATGTTATATAAGACCCCCTCCCCCATTATATGATTAGCTAGCTCGATTAAAACATTCGAAGTCAAAGCTATTGATACTCCTTGAAAACAATGTTATATAAGCCCCCCTCCCCCATACTTCATTGTATTAGCTAGCTCGGTGAAAACATTGGAGGTCAAGGCTATTGAGTTTCACATAATTATGAATTGGAATAAGTGACGTTGTCACGAATGTTTGTTGCATGCTGCAATCTTCAGATGTATTCGTTCTCACTTTAGTGTAAACTATAAGTCTGCCTTTGTCAAGATGGTTTGTTGCAGCCAAAGGTCACCTGTGAACGAATAGCTAGTTCCACCACAAAGGTATTTGTGAAAAGTCTTTATGTGTAGGAACACTGCCGTGCAAAGGCAAACGGCAGTAACTGCTTACTTGAAAAGTAAGCAGTTACTGCTGTTTGCCTGCACGGCGGTCAGTATGCCAGTACTCGATGGCAGAAGAGAATCCTGCAGCTCAAAGACAAACAGCAGTAACTGCTTACTTGAAAAGTAAGCAGTTACTGCTGTTTGTCTGCACGGCGGTCAGTATGCCAGGACTCGATGGCAGAAGAGAATCCTGCAGCTCAAAGACAAACAGCAGTAACTGCTTACTTTTCAAGTAAGTAGTTATTGCTGTTTGTCTTTGCACGGCGGTCAGTATGCCAGGACTCGATGGCAGACGAGAATCCTGCAGCTCAAAGACAAACAGCAGTAACTGCTTACTTTTCAAGTAAGCAGTTACTGCTGTTTGTCTTTGCACGGCGGTCAGTATGCCAGTACTCGATGGCAGAAGAGAATCCTGCAGCTCAAAGACAAACAGCAGTAGCTGCTAATTACTGCTATATGCCTTTGTTTGGACGTCAATGGCAAGCAGCGGTAGCTGTTGACTTTTCAAATAAGCAGTTACTGCTGTTTGCCTTTGCTCGCCAGTAAAGCACGTGTTTTTACGGCCTGTAGTAATTCCAGGAAGAAATAGAGAAGTGTTGCGCTGTTTGGTTTCACCGGAAGTTATCAGATATCCCTCGCCACATGGCTTCCGCTATTTCCGTTTTATAACTTCCGGTGGGGAGATTAGGTTGCGCGCGCAGCTTGCCATAAACGGACACGGTCAAGGTCGCCCGTCGTCTTTGGCTGAGTGCGAGGCGAGGATTATCGTGTGTTATCGCGCGAGATTATCGCTCTACTGCAAGAAAATACTACGAACATCACAAACTGGGGTGACGCTTTAGCCTCTGGAACTCTCTAAAACTTCCTTGGACCCTTTAGCATCACAAACCTCAAATTAATGAAAATGGAATACTAAAACGAACTACCAAAAACATACACATTGTTGTGTGGTGAGTCGTTTTACTGCAAGACAATATGGTGACGTTTAACCCTTTCAGTGCGGGAGTTGATGGCCGTAGACCTATGACATAGGTATTCAAATGAAGCGGAAAGAGCTTGGTCTCCATGGTTTATACAAAGATATTTCAGTGTTGTAAGGGTTAAATATTCTCTGATATTCTGTAAAACTTTAGTGGACCCTTTAGCTTCTAAAGCTCCAAACGACGCAACAAAATATTACTAAAGTCACAAATTGGAAAGTAGGGAATGCCGTATAACATTTTAAGAGAAGTATGAATTGTTTTAATCCCTGCAGCCCTGATGTCGACTACAGTAGCCTTCTGTGTTTTTATTAGCACTAAGAAAAACTGATGTATGTTGGGACTTAAATTTCACAAATCACATACATTTTCAGTCAATTGAAGTTGTGGATCGCGGTAGCTAAAGCACTAAAGCTGCATGTTCGTCCGTGTTAGTTACTGTTCATGAATGACGTTAGTATGTGAGAATTCTCCTGACGCGACGTCAAATAAGACGTGGGCTCCATCATTTATCTCAAACACAATAAACACAATGCTCTCAATACAGCCTCCTGCAAAATGACCCGAGTGTTCTGCCGAGATTAGGGGGCCATCATTCAATATCCATGGGGGCTGGAGTTTTTGTCGCGGACAAATTATTTTTTTCAACCCGACGCGGCGGCGCGCCGAAAATTTCAAATTTTATTACATGTTTATATAAAACAGTTCTTGAAGTAAATTATTTATTTCAAAAAAACTCAAGCCCTCCCCCCTGGAGATTGAATGGTGGCCCCCTTAACCCTACTTGATCCAAAATGAAAGTTAGCTTTTCCTTGATTACTCATTTAATTCTCAATCGATTTTCATGAAATTGTGTAAACTCTTTTTTCTAGTAATATATTGTATGTAGTAAATGTGTAATTATAATGCTCCTCTATGAACTCATTAACTTCTTTCCGGTCGATTCTCAGAATTTTGTTACGTGCCAAATGGTCTAACTTTTATCAAATGACTCGATAAAAATGATTACAAAATTTCGTAGAAATCACTTACCTTCAAACTTAATATACAATTTAATTCAGTTTATTCAGTGTACAAAATACAATTTTAATAACAGTTTGATAACATATACAAATACCATGAAAATATAGACATGCGATACATAATAATAAGTAATAGTAGGCTATCACTGGTATATAAAAAAAGTAAATGTACACCTGGTAGAAAAGCTAAACACGTACACGTAAACTCGTAATATTTTAAAGGTGATGATCTATCATCCCTTATATGTTATGAATAATGATATCCTTATATCATGTGACCCTCTCAGAGGGTCACATGATAGCCAATCACCCCATATAAGAAAACACTTGTGCCCCATCTTGTGGCATATTTGATTTATTTGTCACAAAATTATTCATACTATATAAGGGGTGATAGATCATCTTTAAATATTGAAAGTCTATCACAGCGCAGCGTTTGTTTTAAACATGATAAATATAAGCATACTTTTAAAATATATATTGGTTTCTCTACGTTCTGGAGGTTTGATTTTTTAGTGGTGGAATTGTTGTTTCGTTTTTAAACCATTAAAATTATTTGAAGATGCAACTGCTAGCAAAATTTACAGAGTACGTTTGGCCGTATATTGCATTTTACGATGTTGGAATATTATCAGAAATATATATTACGTCTTGTATATTTCTGGTATTATGTATTTCTGAACTAAACTTAACTGAACTGAACTGAAATTGATTTATTTGACACGAGGTAACAAAAAGTACATACATTATAAAAACAATAAACAAAGCGTGTGCGTTTGGAGACCTCATTAAGACCAAACTTAAGGTCACTTGCATAAGGCCATCATTACAAAAACGATTTTTTTATTATATAGCCATGATAAACAGTAAATGGAAGTTAAGTTATTGTTGTGCGCTCGAATTTGTGATGGTGACGCATGAAATTATTCAAGTACATGTGTGAACATTTTCATTTTCTCATTCAGGGCCACGAATGTTAATCTTGACCACAATCCTTCTGCCCATTCACCTAATCCTTCCCAGCTCTCCATGGACACCGCAGCATCGCGCCTTTGTCTCCAGATCCACAATGTCACGTGAGTGGTCACGTGAGGTCACATGACTGGCCGTGCAGATTGCGCATGCGCACGGCGCCAGCATGTTGCTGTCACAGACCTCCTGCGATGATCTGTCACCTCTATTGACACTGTCAATGACACTGTCAACTCTGCTATCGCTCTCCCTTTTGCTGCCCGCCCTTCCCTTTGAAGTATTTAATTAATTAGGAAGTTTCCCTTTCATTGTCCAGTGTTATCTGGTTTCGAGTCTCATCGTCTACGGTTCGCTGGTTTAACATGTTTAACCCTCTGAGGGATATTTTCAAAAGTTTACAAATTCTTACAAATACCACCTTTACTTCTTAAAGCAAGGGTTCTCCTGGGGTTGCATGGTGATAGTACTGAATGGTTCCTTCTAAAGAACCTATATTGTTTCGAGTGTATTATCTTTGTGTATTATACATAGTAGCTATTTGATTTATCTCTGGTTTTGGTGCGAGAAAACATATGTCTTCATATCTTGTTAATGCCATATAATTTTATTTTAAAGGTGATCTATCACCCCTTATATGGTATGAATAATTATGTCCTTATATGGGGTGATTGGCTATCATGTGACCTTCTGAGAGGGTCACATGATAGCCAATCACCCCATATATGGGGTATTGGCTATCATGTGACCCTCTGAGACGGTCACATGATAGCCGATCACCCCATATAAAGAAACACTTGTGCCCCATCTTGTGGCAACTTTGATTTATTTGTCACAAAATTATTCATACTATATATAAGGGGTGATGGATCACCTTTAAGTAGGCATCATTCACATTTTCAAAATATCCAGTTTTATTATGGCAATGCCACTAATGATTTTAATTCTGTATGTGATTTTACAAAACTAACCATCTTGTAAATACATGTAGATATATTACTATGGCAAATAAGTCTGTAAAGAGTTTGTATTTATGTCGATAAAATATCTGTCTGGTAGCGTGTTCGACCTCAGACCTCCAGGGCGCGAATTTCTAATCCTGTGTCTGAAGGTCAGTGTCACCTGATTCATCTCACCATTCTCGGGAGGTTCTCCTGTCCCAGTTTAGCCTATATGTGAAATAAATATGACTATAATTAATACAGAACAAATATCTGTAAGATGATAAATGATTGATACATAAGGCCTGAGATTCACTCCTCATACATTGGTGATGTCAACAAGGCTAGAGTGTCTTTGTTAAAATGACCTTCACCCTGGCTCAATGTCATAAAGCGACATTACCGACCACGGAACTCTTCACAGGCAGAGATGGAGGAGGGAATGTTTGGTTATCACTTATTATTTGGTGAAGATGGAAAATGATGATTTTCTTTGCAGTAACAGCTGTGCAGCGAACTTGTAGCGCCATAACCCGATAACTAATAGGCTACTTAACCCTTAGAGCACTGATGTCGACTGCAGTAGACATTCTGTGTTTTAACCCTTAGAACACTGATGTCGACTGCAGTAGACATTCTGTGTTTTAACCCTTAGAGCACTGATGTCGTCTGCAGTAGACATTCTGTGTTTTAACCCTTAGAGCACTGATGTCGTCTGCAGTAGACATTCTGTGTTTTAACCCTTAGAGCACTGATGTCGTCTGCAGTAGACATTCTGTGTTTTAACCCTTAGAACACTGATGTCGTCTGCAGTAGACATTCTGTGATTTAACCCTTAGAGCACTGATGTCGACTGCAGTAGACATTCTGTGATTTAACCCTTAGAGCACTGATGTCGACTGCAGTAGACATTCTGTGTTTTAACCCCCAGAGCACTGATGTCGACTGCAGTAGCCATTCTGTGTTTCAACCCTTAGAGCACTGATGTCGACTGCAGTAGACATTCTGTGTTTTAACCCTTAGAGCACTGATGTCGTCTGCAGTAGACATTCTGTGTTTTAACCCTTAGAGCACTGATGTCGTCTGCAGTAGACATTCTGTGTTTTAACCCTTAGAACACTGATGTCGACTGCAGTAGACATTCTGTGTTTTAACCCTTAGAGCACTGATGTCGTCTGCAGTAGACATTCTGTGTTTTAACCCTTAGAGCACTGATGTCGTCTGCAGTAGACATTCTGTGTTTTAACCCTTAGAACACTGATGTCGACTGCAGTAGACATTCTGTGTTTTAACCCTTAGAGCACTGATGTCGACTGCAGTAGACATTCTGTGTTTTAACCCTTAGAGCACTGATGTCGTCTGCAGTAGACATTCTGTGTTTTAACCCTTAGAGCACTGATGTCGACTGCAGTAGACATTCTGTGTTTTAACCCTTAGAACACTGATGTCGTCTGCAGTAGACATTCTGTTTTTTAACCCTTGGAGCACTGATGTCGACTGCAGTAGACATTCTGTGTTTTAACCCCTAGATCACTGATATCGACTGCAGTAGACATTCTGTGTTTTAACCCTTAGAGCACTGATGTCGACTACAGTAGAAATTCTGTGCTTAACCCTTAGAACACTGATGTCGACTACAGTAGACATTCTGTGTTTAACCCTTAGAACACTGATGTCGACTGCAGTAGACATTCTGTGTTTTAACCCTTAGAACACTGATGTCGACTGCAGTAGACATTCTGTGTTTTAACCCTTGGAGCACTGATGTCGACTGCAGTAGCCATTCTGTGTTTTAACCCCCAGAGCACTGATGTCGACTGCAGTAGACATTCTGTGTTTTAACCCTTAGAGCACTGATGTCGACTGCAGTAGCCATTCTGTGTTTTAACCCTTAGAGCACTGATGTCGTCTGCAGTAGCCATTCTGTGTTTTAACCCTTAAAGCACTGATGTCGACTGCAGTAGAAATTTTGTGTTTTAACCCTTAGAGCAATGATGTTGACTACAGTAGACATTCTGTGTCTCAACCCTTAGAGCACTGATGTCGACTGCAGTAGACATTCTGTGTTTTAACCCTTAGAGCACTGATGTCGACTACAGTAGACATTCTGTGTTTTATTAGCACCTGTATAACCCCTGATAACGACCTGTTCACAGTAAAATATTCCTTCAATCTTGATGCACTGATATATATTGGGACTTAAATTTCACAAATCTCACAAATTTTCAGTCACTTGAAGCTGTGGATCGCGGTAGCGAGACACAACTTCAAGTGACTGAAAATTTAAATTGAATAGCTCAGTACTCTCTTCAAGCGCCAGAGAATTTAAATTTTCACCCACTTGAAATAAAAAATGTTTGTCAATTGAAGAACGTATATGCCCGTGGTGCTCAAAATTTATGTGCTTGGCGGCTGTATCCTCGAGCAGTCTACATTCTGGTTGGCTTGTCACCTGCTTATGGTGTGGCATTGTTTTATGTATGAGGCGGGAGTGGTTAGACGCTGTGGTCCTCAAAGCGTACTATTTTCTGCTGTGGCTCTCAGAGCGTCTTAAGTATGATTTTCGCTGTGGTTCTCAAAGCGTCTTAACCCTGTCAAATTCGAGTTTACCAATGTAATCTTCATCTACTGCAAGCCGCGATTTGCTGTTGCAATTCTCCACTTGTAGTGGGTGAAGATAACTTGAAGTGGGTGACAAAATATAGCATATATTATTAAAACAGCTTGACGAAAATTTCCAGTCGGACACATTTCGGTGTTGGAAATAAAACAATGTAATTTTTCATCCACTTGAAGTTGTGTTTCGCTACCGCGACCCACAACTTCAAGTGGGTGAAAATTACTCATATTTGTTCTATTTGAGATCAAACATTTACGAATCTGGACGTCCAAACACTCATTGTGCTCCAAATAATATTTGGTTCGATCGTCTATTAAAATGGATTAAAAATGAGTATGGTCGCTCCTAGCGGCTTAAGGGTTTAGTTAGTGTTCAGGGATGTACATCCCAGCAAACACGAGACATTGACCCAATGCTGGGTCAATGTTGGGCCGACGTCGTAGACGGCGGGCTACCATTGACCCAGCATTGGGTCAATGTCTCGTGTTTGCCGGGATAATACTTTGAGTGATCATGAGGGTTTAGAGGGTGCACTAGATTGTCCCTGTGGTGTGGTATTGTTTGATGTAGAAGGAGTGGTTGTAGAAACAACAGACTGAGTCATAATCATGATAATAGATCCTGCTATCAAACAATAGACATGATAATCACAAGAAGACTGAGACAGTACAATCAGTTAACCCACTCAGGTCTGAGACAGGAAATTATGAAATTGTGTCTCGCTATTACGATCCATAACTTCAAGTGACTAAAAATTATTGATTGATTGATTGATTGATTGATTGATTGATTGATTGATTGATTGATTGATTGATTGATTGATTGATTGATTGATTGATTGATTGATTGATTGATTGATTGATTGATTCATCCATCCATCCATCCATCCATCCATCCATTCTTCGTTCGTTCGTTCGTTCGTTCGTTCGTTCGTTCGTTCGTTCGTTCGTTCGTTCGTTCGTTCGTTCGTTCGTTCGTTCGCTTGCTCGCTCGTTCGTTCGTTCGTTCGTTCGTTCGTTCATTCGAGATTTGTTGAAACTTAAGCCACGATGACGCAGATCATGCAGATTGTGACTTAATGATCTGACATTTAAAAATTGATCACAATAAGAACAGTCTCAAATTAGTTTCACGTGTATTATATTATGTATCACATTATGTCTTACATTATGTACTGCGAACCCACAACCTGGAGATATATACTTAAAGCATCTCTGTCAGGCCAAAAATCATTAAAAAAATCATTATTCTGGCTTCTTTATATGTCCAGAATATGTGAAGTTTATTCAAAATCTGACGTCTAAAGTCGGTCTTCGCGCTGTAATGGTTAAACACCACTCCCGATTATATTCGGATTTGTTTATTAACACATTAATTACCAGCTTTTGAACTTGTTAAAGATAAAAAGTGACATCAATCCGCAACATTTCAAAATCGTTGACCTCCCTTTTGTCAAATCTTAATAATTTTCACTCACTTGGGAGTTGTGGATCGCGACAGCGAGACACAAGTGGGTGAAAATTACAATTCAATAATTTGGCTATCAAAAGGTCGTATCTGCCACTTTACAAAGGTGTAGATACGACTCTTTAACACCAATATAACATTGTCACTATACCCAAAGTCACAATAACAATGATCAACCAGGATCGCATGATTTTCGCCGGTTTCTCCGTCAATTTTGCACAGATTTCCTTGAAATTTTGTAAAGGCTATTTTCTATTCAAATCCGTAAAAAATCCGCAAAATTATATTCAATATTTTAAAAGTTCTAGAATTTTTTTAATGGGCTGTAGATTGACGTCGTAATTTCAATCAATTTACTACATGTCAATATAATATATAATTTTATGAAATATTCAGGGCTGTTAGGGTTTGAATTAAAATTGCCTTTATAAAATTTCAAGGACATTGGCTCGGAATTGACGGAGAAACCGACGAAAATCATGCGATAGGCGGTAAATATTTAGTTTCACCCAGATAAAGGATGGACAGAAATATCTGTTTCCCAGAAAGGAAGTATGATAATCAGATAATGGTTTGTTCTAAATATATCCAACAATTTCCGTCTCTTATTCTTATACAGTAGTATGCATTGCTTGAAAATTGTGATAAAAATTATAATTAATTATGTTATATTCTGATTGACACAGGCATTTGTTTGTTCATATATTTAAAAGATTCTACGTGAATTTTGCTAATTATATATTTTAACGTGAAATAAAATATGAGATATGTTAACAGTCGTAAATCTATTATAGGCTTAGGTCTGAAATATATCTCCCAGGATTCAGTATGTCAAGGGTTAGTACGACGCTGAAATATTTTTGTATAAACCATGGAGACCAAAGGGTTTTTTCAATTTGAAATCATCATAAATGTCTTAGTTAGCTTTTTCCGTATCATTTGAATACATATGTTACGGGTCAACGAACATTAGAAATACTTTATTTCTTTCAGTATGGTGGGGACCGCCTTTATACGTCAGAATCTAACGTCTACAGACAGTCAGAATCTGACGTAGAAAGACGATCCCAGCAATGAAAGGGTTAAAATATTTCTGCTCTAGGTCTCAATATGTCTAGTCATACTTTCTATGAATCACTTTTCCTTTGTGCTCTGGTTCGAAGGCTTAACATCTGTAATAATATTTGACCTTTTTTAGTGAACCAGCCCCGTCTAAAGTAGGGTAAATAGTGGCGTCACCTCCTGCTCTACACCCTTGTGATCATGTGTACCCTCGTTGTGATATGTAAACTCAAAAGGCAGTATCTGCTCACTTTTCAAGTAAGCAGATGCTGCGTTTTGGCTTTAGAGAGATCAGTATTTCACCCCGCCCCTCTGTTACCCCCGCCTCTCTGTTACCCTCTACACTGATGTTTACATTGCATTTAGCTGGTTTTTTCGCCGCTCCTTATTGAAATATAGCCAAAATTAGGCCTGTAGCCACCTACTGTATCCAAATCCTGGGCTAGTGTTGTTGTTGCTGAAGGTTTGTGACACAAATATAATGCTCTAATTATATATTATATATTATAACTCATTAACGGCAGCATTACTCATTGGCGTATTTCATTCATTCAAATCATTTACGACATCATTACTCATTGGCGTATTTCATTCATTCAAATCATTTACGTTATCATTACTGACGTATTTCGTTCATTTCAACTCATTTACGACAGCATTACTCATTGGCGTATTTCGTTCATTTCAACTCATTTACCAGTTTACGACAGCATTACTCATTGGCGTATTTCGTTCATTTCAACTCATTTACGACAGCATTACTCATTGGCGTATTTCGTTGATTTCAACTCATTTACGACAGCATTACTCATTGACATATTTCATGTTTTTATCTTGCAACGCAAGCGACACAATCAGGCTGGAATCATAAAAAAATCGGTGATTTTATTTTGGCTTCTTAATATGACCATATTATGTATTTACCAGTTAAGCGAGATATAGATGCAAAACTCCCGTATTTCTTATTTTGGACACGCATGTCCAAAATAAGAAATAAAAAACGATAAGAAATAAGAAACAAGCAAAATGCCTACTAGCACAGCAGCACGAGGGTTAATCCACGCTCGCCATATCTGTGTATTATCGCCCGGCTACAGATGTGACCCAGCATTCACGGACGTTATTATTTCCTAATTGAATTCTCCTAGATTAACCCTTGTCATGCTGAATAATTGTCAGCTGGAATTTTTCGTTATTTGTAACTTGTAACTAACGCAATTTCCAGCTTCAGATGACGAAAAAGATTTATATTTATATATGAAAAATGGACATCTCCCGAATGAAATTATTTTATATATTATTTTATTGAACTTAGCATCTATATACCACATTCCGTTAATTTCAGTGATATTCTATTCAGTTTGAAAGTTATTTTTCATTCACTTAGAATAAAATTATTGCCAACATAATTACCAGCTTCAAATGCATGAAATATCTGAAAATCCACACCTGCCAGACATTTGATTATCAGAGCATGTGCCACAATTTATCACGTTTATGTCATCTATATATCGTATACAGTTACCCTTACAACGCTGAAATATTTTTATATACACCATGAAGATTAAAGGGGTTTTTTCAATTTGAAATCATCATAAATATCTTAGTTAGCTCTTTCTGCTTCATTTGAATAGCTATGTTATGGGCCTACTGTCATTGTATATATGTTTCAGTGCGGGGACCGTCTTAATACGTCAGAATCTGACGTCTATAGACGTCAGATTCTGACGTATTAAGACGGTCCCCGCACTAAAAGGGTTAACTTGTATTTGGTTCTGAAATTCAAAAGACGGGTCGTAGCAGCACAAGGGTCAATTCAATTGACACAATGCCCATCTAATTCATTCAGATAAATATCTTGCGACCTCTGGCGACTGTCAGTGGCACCATTCAGTGATGGGATTAGGGAGATTATGGGATGGAGGAGCCGCCGTGATGAGCGATAATAAGGCAGGGTTATGTTTGTCGGCCGTGTTTAAGCATCAGCCGAGACAAGGACCTGTTACAGAAAGCGCCATGGGTGATAATAAGACGAATTATGTGTGTCGTTCATGTTCGAGCATCGTCGATGACAAGAACTTATTACAGAAAGAAGCATGCCATGAGCTATTTTTGTCGACCGTGTTTAAGCATCGGCAATTATAAAGGACATGTTACAGAAAGCGTCATGAGCGATAATAAAGCGAGTTATGTTTGTCAGTCGTTTTAAATCCTTTAAGCGCGAGGACGTCAGATTCTGACGTCTAAAGTCGTCAGATTCTGACGTCTAAAGTCGTCATATTCTGATGTCTAAAGTCGATCCCCGCACTGAAAGAGTAAACATATGTTTAAGGCCTATTGGCTGTAGATCCATGACATAGGTATGCAAATGAAGCAGAACGACATTTATGTTGATTGAAAACAACCTTTGTCTCTTGGTGTGAATACAAATATTTTAGCGCTGTAGGGGTTATTTATATGATCTTATCTTTTCTCTATTGATTTTTCTTTTTTCTTCACGCCGGTCAATGGTTCAACCCTTTTATTGTCCGTTAATAACGTCAACAACTGTTCGATGTTGTCAAATGAACGTATAGATGCACTACCAATTACAGGGATACTCTACTTTCTATTCATTGTCCAGGATGTAATAACCTCAACTAAATAACTCACCCGTTCAACTCCACACACATATCTTATTTCTGTGCTCTTTTTCAATCGCAATCTTTGACAGCTTCGAATGAAATGAAATAAAATGAATGAGGTTTTAGGCCACCTTTGTGCACATGTAGGCTAAAATGGGTCAGTAACGTTAGAACACCCTGAGGATGGTATGATGACACTGCCCTCCAGACACAGGATTCGAAATTCGAAACCTGGAAGTCTGAGGCCGAGTTCGCTACTTATCGGTCACTACTTACGAGTGAGCAGGGAAGAAACATTTTGTTTCTTTGAAACTTGAAGGCAAGAGTGGGGTTCGTACCCGCGATCCCCAACTTTTCAAGCAGCCAGCTTTAACCACTGCACCAGGGCTCCGCCCTTTGACAAGTTACTTCAAACTGACTTTGACTATTGTGATTGTAGACATTTTATTCTAGACATTTATTACATGTGATTTTATTTTTGTGTTGTAGTATGTGCGCGCTGCACCAGGCGGCGTTGGTGGGCAGTGTAGACATGATGCGGCTTCTGATGGAGTATGGCGCAGCTACGGACACACAGGACTGTAAAGGTGGGTGGAACAATCCGTCACCTACCATCACTTACATGTTTTAGAATTTGTTTATTTTTCGTGGGATATTGGAAAATACAGCACTCGTTTAATGAATAAGATGCTCGCCTAAAGGCTCACACCTTATTCATTAAACGAGTGTTGGTGGGCAGTGTAGACATGATGCGGCTTCTGATGGAATACGAGGCAGCTACAGACACACAGGACTGTAAAGGTGGGTGGAACAATGATACGGGGCAGCTACAGACACACAGGACTGTAAAGGTGGGTGGAACAATGATACGGGGCAGCTACAGACACACAGGACTGTAAAGGTGGGTGGAACAATCTGCCACTTACAAGTTTATACGGAAGCGTTGAAACGACATTTCGATATAACGACTTATAAGTCGTTAAATCGACTTCAGCTAATTCGTTAAAGCGACTTATAAGTCGTTATAACGACTTGGCATAAATCGATTTAACGACTAAGTCGTTATAACCACTTATACTCAGTCGATTTACTGACTTATAAGCCGTTATAACGAGATGAAAAATATTTTTGTCATCTCGTTTCAACGCTTCCGTATGTTTATAAGCCTCATCGGGTAGACATAATGAGACTTCAACAGGAATACGCAGCCCTCACATACAAATAGGACTATGTAATAGAACACAAACACTCTCTGAGCCCGCATTCTCATACATCGTAACTTGTATGAGAATGCGCGCCCTGTACCTTCATTTGCAGCAGAGAATCTCACGCTCTGTTCATTGAGCGATGTATATCGGTATCAGCACAAATGCATAATATAGCATTTCTAGTATCAGCCTATATAGCACGATGTCGCATGGTTCGAATAGCGATCAATGGCTGTTCTCTGCATTTGATAGAGTGAGGATATACAGAATTTGTTCATTTTTCGTGCGATATGGTGAAATACAGAGCTGAATAAGGTGCTTGCCTAAAGGTTCACACCACGAGTGTTGGTAGGCAGTGTAGACATTATGAGACTACTGATGGAGTAAGGAGCACCCACATTATACACATCACTGTATAGGTGGGCGGAACAATGAAATAAATGCGTCCTCTCAATTCTTTTCCTCACATTTTGTTCAGTGTGTGATAGTTCCCGGTGGATTATCAGATTATTGAGAGCGTTTTCTTTCACTCGCCCGATAAGGAGTTCTGGGCATGTCTTCGGGATGTACCGCAAACATGACCATGCAGACGGTCTGATACTGGGTTTCGTTGTGCAATTTAATGCTGAAAACCCATCGCCTTTCGCACAGCTCCGCTATCCTCGGGGCATTTTTTCAACAGCAACAATCTGCTAAATAGGCAGAGGTGAAAATCTATTCATCACCAGAAGACTGATTTTGATATTGCAATGTCAAACATTTTTCCATTTTTTTGCCATCTGCAACTTTAGCCCATTCGCCAAGTATCAGGCCGTCTTAGTATAAACCATTAACCTTTATACAAACTTTGCGAGATCACAATAAGTCTTGGAGGTGAACGTTTCTTTGTAGTCAATTATGATTATAAAGTTGTCTCCCTGAAAAATACATCAAATACATGTGATATAATTACCAAATATGAAAAGTAGGCCATATAGGATACACATGCAAATTAGTCAACCTGATTACTGCTGGAAAATGGGTTATACTAATGAAAAAAATGTAGTTTAATTTGAAGTTTTTGGGCCTATTTTAGTTTTAAAAAGGTAGATTAGATTAAATTAGCATGCGATCCAGATTAATTATGACTTTGGGTATAGAGTCACTGCTGACTGCAAAGCACGTGTCAGCAATGCATGTCTCCCATTGGCATTGGCATTAATAAGCAAGGACCATCTTCTTAGTTCAGAGTCACGCCAATAGACTACTAGTCTACTAGTCTTATTAAAATGAATGCCTAAACACCAAACCGTGGAACGTCAGCTAAACACGTTGATTGAAAACATGTCTCATGACATGTGCTTGAAGTTGAGGCCTTATCGCCCACTGTTGTTTGTAGTCTACACTAAAAACATCCAGAAAGGTCTTACAACAAACTACTTTGGGAAAATTAATCTCATAAAGTTAGGCCTCACCAATTTCATTCCCTCCATCTTCTGCTGGATTTCTTTTGCCACACCAGGCGGCGTGCGTCAGTGTTTCTGTCATTCACCAGATGGCGCTCATTTTGGAGACGCGTCTAATTACAACACGTTTGCAATTTAAACGGCAGCAAAGATCCTGGTATTTAATTTCTAATCATGTGTAATTTCAACATGTTTATACATCGTGGTGTTTATAATTTAAACATAATACTAATCATGTTTTGTTGAAAACACGTTTCCGAGCCATTTCAAACACAAGCACTGTTTTTACAGTGTATGAATCCATTGTTATAGTCATTGATTAATACATACATTTTTTAAATCGCCCCCCCCCTTTTTTGAACCCCCCTCTTTCTATAAATGTTAGATCCGCCCCTTATGGGGGTGTGTGTCACTTATTAATTGTTATATATCTTACCACGTAAGGGTCAAGGTCACTCATCTCCTGAGATCACACCACCTGCTTCTTATCACCGAATCACACACGATATGTTGACCCAATGTTGGTTTAATGTTGGCCCAACGTCGCAGACGGTGAGCCAACATTGGGACAACGTTTCACGTTAGCAGCCGCGTCACATTCTGTTGTGACTCTCTACAATCACCACAAACTGACAATTAAAATTTAATTACGCAATTCGGTAATTCTCATCACATGCTACATTGTAAACCTACATGCTTCGCGACGTCATAATATGTGATCTCGGCTCGGGGTCAGGAGCATTTCCTAATACACAACACTTAAACCGCCACGTTATTTATTTTGAATTTTCAGCCACTTTAATTTTTGTCTAGCTGACGCGATTCACAAATTACAAGTGGGTGAAAAATTATTCAGATTTGACAAAATGTAGGTCAACGATTATCAAATCTTGCTGATTTATGTCGCGTTTTACCTTTAACATGTTAATAATAAATTAAATAGAATATTAAAGTGATAATAAAAATGAAAACAAAAAGAATATAATCGTTTTAGTTTGTTTTATTGGCTGATTAAATCACTGTAATTGAGAAGGAATGGAGTGTTTTTATTTTTAAAAGCGTCAAATTAACCCTTTAAGCCCCTACGATGCATTAAAGCATCATTTTACATCCCTGAAAACATAATTAATTTTCCCAAAACTGAGGGTTTTAGACCGAAAATTTCCATGAAACTTGTTTAACACTACGTGGTAATTTTCTGTAATTTTTAAACCACATCATGTCATCTTCATTCACTACAAGTCGAGAATTGCGGCAGCAATTCGCGGCTTGTAGTGGATGAAGATGACTATGGTAAATTCAGGATTGAAAGGGTTAAACAAATATCAGTAATTTTCACCCGCTTGTTCACATCTTATGGCCATATTGAAAAGCCAAAATAAAAATACTGATTTTATGATGATTTTAGCCTGTTTGTGTCATGATTACGTAACCAGACCTGAGCTGATGTCACAAGAACTATTTGCCCTCTAGGTGCGGTGATCGACTCAAGACGTCAGAATCTGACGTCTCTACTGACGGTCTCCGCACTGAAAAAACTAAACCTTATATTGGTCTTAAACCCATAACATAGGTATTCAAATGAAGCAGAATGAGCTAACATTTATGATGATTTCAAATTGGAAAAAATCTTTTTTCTCCTTGTTTTGTATAACAATATTTGAATGTTAAAAGTGTTAATGGTAGATATACCGTTTTCTACTCGTTGGATTCAAATTGTCTGTTAATTCATCACCACATTTGATCATCAGTTTAAGGATTTCAAATTTACCATAATCACGATAATCTTGATAATTCAGCAAAAGAAAAAAATTATATGGCTCTTGTTTTGTGTATTGAGGCAATTTATTAGATGATTTACTTCTATCAATGTCACATCTCTACCGAAGCGTTGAAACGACATGACAAAGATATTTTATCTCGTTATAACGAATTATAAATCTTTATTTGACTGATGCTAAGTCGTTATAACGACGTTTAAGTCGGTAAATCGACTTAGTATTAGTCGTTATAACGACTTACATGTCTTTTACTCGACTTAGTAAGTCGTTAAATCGATTGATCATAATAAGTCGTTAAATCTGCTTATGTGAAGTCGTTGTAACGACATATATGTTATTATAACGACTTATATTAATTCGATTGAATCGACTTATAAGTCGTTATAACGACCTATAGCCTACTAAGTCGATTTAAGGATTTATAACTCTTATACTAAGTCGACTTAACGACTTCTTAGTCGTCATAACATATAGGATTATGTCATAAGTCGATTTAGATACAAAATAGTTTTGACATGTCGTTTCAACGCTTCCGTACATCTAGAATCCGCATGATTTGCATAATTTGCATCCTCAACATCATCATTAGATCAGGGGCTTGTCTCACAAAGAAAATCTTATCTTAACTTTGACCTATTTTAGGTCTTTTATCATTAAAAAGTTAAGATCATCTTAAGATCCTCTTAACTTTTTAATGATAAATGACCTAAACTAGGTCAAAGTTAAGATAAGATTTTCGTTGTGAAACGAGCCCCAGATCTCGCTACCTTTGCCCCTCCCTCCCCCCCCCCCATCTCTCTTGTGGAGTACCTTGTTGTCCAGAACTGGTTTTCCATGTTTAAGTAGACATCACGTGGGTGTATTATACCTGGATCTATCACACACATCCTCTTGACAC
Source organism: Flabesymbios commensalis (assembly GCA_964017125.1). Lineage (NCBI taxonomy): Eukaryota > Metazoa > Annelida > Polychaeta > Terebellida > Flabelligeridae > Flabesymbios > Flabesymbios commensalis. The sequence goes on along the minus strand of OZ024904.1, from coordinate 4,937,666 downwards.
AGTTTAGGTGTCAGGGTCTGACCCAGCAAACACAGACGTTGAGCCAATGTTGTTTTAATTAAAACAGCATTGGCTCAACGTCTCGTGTTTGCTGGGGATATATTGTTAAAGCGCTAAAATATTTTATGCAAACCATGGAGATAAAAGGGTTATTGGAGATAAAAGGGTTATTGGAGATAAAAGGGGTTTTTTCAATTTAAAATCATCATAAATGTCTTAGTCAGCTCTTTCTGATTCATTTGAATACCTATATGTTATGGCTCTACGACCATTAGACCCTACACATATTTTACTCTTTGAGACGTCAGATTCTGACGTCTAATGTGAATCCCGGCTCTGAAAGGGTTATACGCGTAAACCGTTATAATAGCTACTAATAAGCACCAGTGTCGGAGACGTTGGGCCGGCAATAAATCAACATTGAGTGAACGTCTTGTGTTTTTCTATGGGCTTTATGTGTGTTTTATCTACACACGGCCCTTTGTCGAATTGGCGATAATGGCTCATTGTCAATTTGTCAATTAAAAAAATGTATATCGGAAATAAGTGTGACTCATTGTCAATTTGTCAATTAAAAAAAATATATCGGAATTAAGTGTGATTCATTGTCAATTTGTCAATTAAAAAAATATATATCGGAAATAAGTGTCCAGGTCTGTTCACCGCCAATTTTTTTCAATTTTTTGCCGAGGTAAAATACAAATCTGCAACCGAACTCTACCCCCCCCCCCCCGATATATCTGAAGGTGCGTCCCTAAGTGTCCAGGTCTGTGACAAAGTACAAACACGTCACTATTTTGACGTCTTATATCTCTGATAAGTGAACCTCATTGCAAACATGAAACATTAACCTATAATGTCTGTACAATGTTGGCCAACCGTCTGCGACGCTGGCCCATCATTGTACAGACATTTGATGAATGTCTCGCTGTGTTATGTCAAGTCACGGTACAAACTCCGCTACTTACAGGTGTGTATATATAGGCCTACCTGTGTGTACCTGACAACGGCGTCAACACGTCAGTGACTGCCTGAAGACGCTGGACAATCACACAGATCACTGGATGAAATACTGAATAACAACAGGTTAAACAACATGTCTGAGACTGGAGAATAGGTGAAAGAACACGTTAGGGACTGGTTTATAAGTGATAATGAAATATTTATCCATAAACTAAACTGCCTGGTCTGAACGCGGTGAACAATCACATAGATAGTCTGATCACTTGGTGAAATACTGAATAATAAGGGGTCAAACAACAAGTCTGAGACTGGAAAATAGTAGGAAGAACACGTTAGAGTTATAACTGATAATGTTATATTTATCTATAACCTAAACTAATACATCATCGCCATGGCAACTGCGTCAGGTATGCCGGATAGACAACAGAGGTTGCTACAGTTAATAGAGTGTCCTATTTGTCTGAATGAACTACAGGATCCTAGACTTCTGTCATGTCATCACATCTATTGTTACAAGTGTCTTAAAGATTATCATAAGAAGGGAAACTATAGACACGCTCTGCCCTGTCCACAATGTAGAGAGCTTACTACTTTATATCAAGGTGGTGTGGATAATCTACCAAAGTTTTTCTTCATAAATGAGTTAAAAGAAGTGGTCATGTCAGAAGAAGAAGTGAGCAAAGATAAACCACAGAAACATGGAGGTGTGGTTTGTTCTACAGAGGATTGTGGTCAACCCGGTCTGAAATACTGTAAGCAATGTGAATATCTCTGTAAGCAATGTTATGATGATCATAGCAAATCTAAATTCACCAAATCTCACCAAGTTATTCCAGCCAGTGAAGGGGAGGCATTCACCAAGGCTAAGGTTCCCCCTTACCCACCATGTCACCGTCACAATCATTATGTGATGGATTTGTACTGTCGTACATGTAACATGCCTGTATGTGTTACTTGTTCTCAAGGTGACCATCGAGGTCATGAGTGCTGTGACCTTGATAAACAGGCAGAAGTATGTAAAGCAAAACTAGAACAGATCTGTGAAGACACGGATGGACTTATTGATGTTGTGAAAAGAGCCATAGATAAAACTAAAAGTCAAGAAAAACAGGCTGAGGCAGATATTGATGACGCATGTGATACTGTGAAGTCTACCTTTAAGATAATGCACGAGAAGCTAAATAAGGAAGAGAAGAAAATGTTGGCCAATTTACAAGCTGTACAGAAACGTGTGAAAAAAACTATTGATGTCACTCTAGACAGCCAAATGATGAGCCTTGCAAGTGTGGAGAGTCTTAAATCATGTCAAGTAAAACTGTCCGATAAAAATAGTCCTTATGATTATTCTACAGTTACTGACTCTATACAGAGAGATTTGGAAAATCACTTTCTCAATGAATTACCAGGTATTATTTGGAAAAGTGAGAAATTAAAGAAAAATCAATCCGATGAGTTACGTTTTCAAGGGAAAATTGATTTAGTGGAATCTGCGGAGACAGAAAAAGTAGAGGTGACAGGTTCTGTGGCGTCAGATAAACAGGTAGAGGTGAAGGAGGTGAGTAGGATCCGCTTACATGACCAGAATAAAGGTGATGTACGGGGTATGGTGGTGCACCATCAGCGTGTTTATGTTGTACATTGGATAGGTTTAATAGTGTACTGTTATACACCTGATGGTTCACTCAGTCACAAGTATGAACATAAAGGTGGAGCAAATGCTGCTATCAGAGGAATGTGCCTGATGAAGGATGGAGACACTGCCATGCTGGTTGTCTGTGATGTTAATAATTTAGATTTAGTTTGGATCAGCATAAGTGATGACGTCACCATGAATCACCACCACACACAGCGCCTTGATTATAGTCCTTATGGATCATACAATGACAGAGGTGTTCTAATGGTGTGTGATCCTGACAACCTCAAGATTCACCGCTACACACATGACGGTCAGACACTGGCCGTCATCAACCTGCCTGGTGACGTCTGGCCGTGTAGGGTAACACGTCATGGTGACGGTGACCAGTATGTCGTCAGTGACGGGAGTAATCAACAGGTTGTGATGATTGACGAGAGAGGACAGCTGAAGACACGATACAAGGGTGGCATACACGATGTGAAGCTGGGCTGGCCACATGACGTCATCACTGACCCTCACAGAGGTGTCCTGATTGCTGACTACCATCACAACCAGGTGCTGCTGCTGAGGAGGACAGGAGATGTGGTAAAGATACTAGATCAACACGTTATATCACCAGACAGCCTTTATCTGGATACTGACCATCACAGACTGTATGTCTCTGGTAAAGACCAGCATAAAATACGTCATGTGTTTATATTCAACTATACACTACTCACAAGCTGCAAGGAGCTCACCATGAAAATCACCAAACTAGACATGAAAGTTGAAATGTGATCATTTCTTAAATATTACATGAAGAAAACAGGTTGTCATCAATATTTTAAAAATATATTATATATATTGTATATAATTATATACATTATGTGACTAATTCATTTCTCTTCATTTTCATTCATCCCGAGCTGTGAATTGCTTCTGCAATTCCCAGCTGGGGATGAATGAAAATTACCCGAATTTTATAAAATAACCCAAGTGTTAAATCTCAGAAGAAAGTTGAACTTTGTTATTGTGATGGAGTATACTGTTTTTTATTCAATGAGTTCTATTCAAAATATCTTGATTTATTTGTTTTTATTTCAATCTTTAATTTGTACGTCAGACACATTCACCTATTAAAATGTATAGCTGTGACATGTGGCATTTTGACCAATATTATAATTTTATGGGAATGCCTAATAATTGTGTTGATGTTTAAACACAAATTTTATTCACAATATTAGTGATTTAACCTAACAAAATGGATTAAAAACGACTATTGTTGAGCTCAGTGCTTAAAGGGTTACTTTGTAATTGAAGGTTCATACTATTTTTCAAATATTCAGATTGTACTTTGCACTACAATCGTGTTACCTATTGTGCCTGTATTGTATTCTTGCGAGATATCACCCTGCTATTTTGACAAGTGATAGTATATTTAAATTTTACGGGGTCATATTAATATATAGTTTCAACACCGTTCTGCTTGGTGAAACCCGTTCATCAACCATGATTAGCGCCTTCTGCTGTAAATAAATCCTGAATAATTTTGTATGTAGCCTTCTTGTCACATCTAACAGAAAGACATGACTGCGTGTAATATTTGTATTCTAACATGTGGTATAAAGCATGTGGTATAAATCATGTGGTATAAAGCATGTGGTATAAATCATGTGGTATAAAGCATGTGATGTAAAGTGTGTGTTGTAAAGTATGTGGTATAGACATGTAGTATAAAGTATGTGGTATAATGTACATTGTATAAATTATGCGGTATAAATTATATGGTGTAAACATGTGGTATAAAGCATGAGGTGTAAAGCATGTGTCATAAAGCATGTGATATAAAGCATGTGCTGTAAACCATGTGTCATAAAGCATGTGATATAAAGCATGTGATATAAACCATGTGGTATAAAGCATGTGATATAAAGCATGTGGTGTAAAGCATGTGTCATAAAGCATGTGATATAAAGCATGTGGTGTAAAGCATGTGTCATAAAGCATGTGATATAAAGTATGAGGTGTAAGCCATGTGTCATAAAGCATGTGATATAAAGTATGAGGTGTAAGCCATGTGTCCTAAAGCATGTGATATAAAGCATGTGGTGTAAGCCATGTGTCATAAAGCATGTGATATAAAGCATGTGGTGTAAACCATGTGTCATAAAGCATGTGATATAAAGTATGAGGTGTAAGCCATGTGTCATAAAGCATGTGATATAAAGCATGAGGTGTAAGCCATGTGTCATAAAGCATGTGATATAAAGCATGTGGTGTAAGCCATGTGTCATAAAGCATGTGATATAAAGCATGTGGTGTAAACCATGTGTCATAAAGCATGTGATATAAAGCATGTGCTGTAAACCATGTGGTATAAAGCATGTGGTATAAAGCATGTGCTGTAAACCATATGGTATAAATCATGTGGTATACACATGTGGTATAAAACATGTGGTATAAAACATGCGGTAGGCCTATAAAGCATGTGGTATAAAGCATGTGATATAAAGCATGTGCTGTAAACCATGTGGTATAAATCATGTGGTATACACATGTGGTATAAACATGTGGTATAAAACATGCGGTAGGCCTATAAAGCATGTGGTATAAAGCATGTGGTATAAAGCACGTGGTGTAAAAGAATATGGTATACAGTATATGGTATAACGCATATGGTATAACGCATGTGGTATAAATAATGTGGTATAAATTATGTGGTGTAAAACATGTGGTATGAACATGTGGTATAATACATGTGGTATACAACATATGGTATAAAACATGTGGTATTAAAGGTATTATTTAACTGACAATAAAATTATACAATCATAAAACTCTCATTAATTTTAAGCTCCATTTTTTACTGTTCGATTCATTAGTTTTATCTGTCATATTGTATATTTGTGAGATATGCTATTTCGGCGAATATTACTGCGGTAAAAATATTACATTTAAATTTCCTAAATGTATTGTATATTTGTCTTCTGATATAATCTGGCAACAATCACTAAATACACGCATGTCTTTAATCATGTTAATAACTCGTTGATTTTTTCACTATATAATATTTATTTTTTGTAAATGATTGACATTGATAAATGAATGGCTATTTTCAATATACAGCATGTACCATCGATCTTATCTTACAAACCCTAGCAATCAAAGTGTCATATATACATATACATTCTCATTGCTGGGGGTCGTTATGCAACAATAAATACATGTGCATAATGTTATTGAAGGTGTTTATTTTCAATTTTTAATTATATTGAATTTCACATTTTCATTGGTATGTCGATTTTTCTTTTTTTTATTTCGGTATAAATCGTATAAATATGAAGCGCTGATTGGCTGTAATAGTTCAATTTTATGCTCGTATTTTGTCGTCCTGTCGCCTCTCCTTTTGGATACTTCAGAAAGATTCGTCCACTCCGTTATTATAATTTCTCGTCCTGTTTAACCCTTTTACCGCTGAAGCCCGTTTTTATGTGCTGAATGCTATGGCATTCAGCACATAAAAACGGGCTTCAGTGATAAAAGGGTTAACCCTTACAGCGCTGAAATAACTTGTATAAATCATGTTGTCCAATTTGAAATCGTCATGAATGATTTATTCAGTTCTCTCCGCTTCATTTGAATACCTATGCTATGGGTCTATCGGCCATTATAAATATTTTAGTTCTTCCAGTGCGAGGATCGACTTTAGAAGTCAGAATCTGACCCAAATTTCGTCCTCATTTTTGTTGAAGGGCTGTAATATAAATGCTGAAATCTGCTCTAGACGTAGCTCTTTGAACCAATCAGTTACCAAACGGTAGGGTCAGATCTCGACCCCTCTGACCCATCTCTGGATCCGTCACTGTGGAGGGGGGGGGGGGTTGAGTCAGCGCTATTAGTCTATTATTCTAATAATGACGTGGCATTATATAAAGCTATCACTGTCCATTGATATCTTGTTATCATAGACACCTGCCTTCTCACAGATAACACTATCACGAGTAGACCGCCGCCATGTTAACCCTTAATGCGCTAAAATATTTGTATGCAAACCTTGGTGACCAAAAGGTTTTTTAGGCCTCAGCCAAAATTTTGGCGGATGCCTATTGTCGGCACTAGGCGCGTCCGTCCGTCTGTCTGTCCGCCACTTTTAGCACTATAACTTGTTCCGCATAGCTGGAATGCACATTAAACTTCACATACAGGTTGCTCGACTAATTACACTTTTGACCTTTCTGTGACTTTTTTCCGATCGACAATTTTTCTCGTTAACGCGATTCACTCAACATTTTTTTATGTATCGCTCCAAAATTTATACCATATATCCATTACACTAATAGCTCGGATGAGTTCGAAATTGGGCAAGATTCGGACAGAAACTAGGTCATGGCGGCCAAAATGGCCGATTATCGGTCATTATGTTTTTAATATGTGTAAATATCTGTAAAACCGGACCAGATAGCTAGACCATCACTACAGAGCAAAATGTGCTGTTCCAGGTTGGGATATACCATGACAAATTTCAACATGATAAAATTCAAAATGGCCGACCCGCGGCCACTTCCGATTGACAAATTTTCTCGTTAACGCGATTCCCTCAACATTTTTTATGTTTCGTTTCCAAAATTTATACCATATATCCATTTCACTAATCGCTCGGATGAGTTCGAAATTGGGCAAGATTCGGACATTTAATTATGATATGTTTACCAATAATTATTATCACTTACAATACAGGGGTATTCTTAAACGCTTTAAAACTTTTTCCTAACAAAGACTGAAATCCAATGTCGCTTGTCCTTGTCTGTCATAGGCCCGGGATATTCTAGTTTTGTAGCCAACACGGTTTCTGTAAAAAATGCATGGGGAACAACAGATAATTCAATCCGCAGTGTGTTGAATTTTTCTCGGGGACCAGCAGAGATTTGAGAGGGGGGTCGGGTGTGCTGTGTGTATGGCGGACTGGAGGTATAACCACTCTTCGGTAAAACTCATGCATTAGGATGGCACGCAGGCTTGGGGTGGTTCGATCCCCGAGCTTGGCACTTTCAACAATGTTACATTTATATATCGTTTCGTTGTATTTTGTTTGCTTCATGACCGTGTCCATGACGACGACGGAGAAAACGTCAGTGTATGACAAATCACCATGGTGATGAAAGTCATGTTAAGGCCATCTATCTATTCACCCTGCCGTCACATTGATGGTCATTATCTTAATAAAACCACATTATCTGTCAGCGACTCAGCGGGAACGTAAACATTATCCTGCTAAGTTAATGTATTTTATTTTTCACCTACTTGAAGTTGTGTCTCGCTACCGCGACCCACAACTTCAAGTGGCTGAAAATTACTCATATTTGTTTAATTTGAGATCAAATATTTGCAAATATTGATGTTTTGACATACTTTTATTCCTATTAACGACTAATAAAGGACTAATAAAACAGATAAAAACGACAAAAGTCGTGATCAGCAGGATAAGAGTTAACAGTGATATCAAATAACAAAACAGAACAAGTTCACAAAGGAGAGGTGGAAATTTGGTCAATTTTGTTTTCAGGTTGAATAAGCCTACCACTATAGCATCAACAAACAATCACGGGGCGATAATATGGGGTCCAGTGATTAATATCTGAGTGTTTTGGAAATTGCTAATCACGAATATAAAGATTTGTAATATTTTTAGTGTATTTTTTCAGTGTATGCATTAACCCTTAAGGCGCTAATATATTTTTGTAAAAACATCAAAAACTGAGGGGTTGTTTTCAACTTGAAATCATCATACATGTCTTAAGTAGTCAGCTCTTTCCGCTCCATTTGAATACCTATGTTATGAGTCTAAGGCCATCATATATAGTTTATCAGTGCGACGATCGACTATAGAAGACATCTAGCCTATATAAACGTCAGATTCTAGCGTCTGAAGCCAATCTCCGCACTGAAAGGGTTAAATGACGTCAACCATTGCAAATGATGAAAATAGCCCTCCAAATTGAATTATTTGATCTAACTGAGCATCCACAGAATCGCAATTTAAATATTTCAAAGGAATTTTATTGCGTTTGCAACCTGTTTCAAGCACGCATAGAAACAGACCAGAAGAACAAGTGAAACCGTTTCGGTTTGTGGGAGCCAAATTTGTGTTTCGTGTACAATAATTGCAAATAATTGGTATTTTTACACACGTAGAGTTGTGACTTGCAGTAGCTAGACGTAGTCCTAACTTCGGATGGGCTAACCTGTGTTTAGTTTTCTTGAAAAGGGCTAGTGAATCACCATGCTAAAAACGGAGACGATGATCAGTGATTTTTACGGGAATGGTTTTATTACCATTAGGTGTCTTCGTGAGTGATTTGTAAAGTGTTAATATGACCTTGATTTGTGAAGTGTTAAGATGACTTTGGCTTGCTATTAGAAAGTCCTAAATCCCCAGAAACACGGTACATTTTTCTAATGTTGTTTTAATGTTGGGACGACGTCGAAGACGGAGGGCCAGAATTAAAACAACATTGGGTCAACGCCTCGTGTTTGCTGGTATGTGACCTTGTTTTCTTGGAACAATGCTAACTAACTCTAGCACCTTCGCCTGGTAATGAAATGAATCGGACTTTAGGCCACTTTTGTGCACATACAGGCTAAATTGGGCCAGGAGAACCTCCTGAGGATGGTGAGATGATTGAGATGACACTGCCCTCCAGACACAGGATTCGAAATTCAAACCCTGGTGGCCGAGGCCGAGCACGCTACCTCTCGGTCACGGAGGCACCCCACAATACTGAGTTTTACGAGTGGATGGGGAAAAAACATTTTCGTTTCTTTCAAATCGCCGAGACCGGGAAATGAGACATTGGGCCATCATTATGGCAACATTGGATCAACGTAGTGTGCTTGCTGGGTTAAGACCTTGTTTAGATCTTAAGTTAATGAAGCAGCATGTGTTGAAGGTGGAATGGAGGTCACGGGTGACCTTGTTAGGTCAGATATATAGATCACAGAGCTACATAATATTATGACGTCACACTATATCAACGCCTGCTTGAAAAGTCGGAGATCGCGGGTTCGAACCCCACTTTGGCCTTCCAAGTTTCAAAGAAACAAAATATTTCTTTCCGGCTCACTCATAGCATATTCGGCCTCAGACCGCCAGGACTCGAATTTCGAATCCTGTGTCTGGAAGACAGTGTCATCTCATTAATCTCACCATCCTCAGGAGAATCTCCTAGCCCAGTTTAGCCTATATGTGCACACGGGTGGCCTAAAGCCCATTTCATTTCATTTATCAACAGTTTCACGTGAGTGTTAAAGCAACTGGGTCGTTTTGCTTCACTGATGCATAATATTTACATTATGGCAGACCCCACTCCTGTGGACGTTGACCATGCTGCGCATGCGTGCCATTGCATTGTACGCCCACAATATTTACTCAGCGGATCATAACGACACACCTAATTTAATGTTTATAAAACGGTTTATAAAACCCTGTCAAATAAGCCGTAAACATTATATACTGGTCTATACACCACATTCATCTAAAAATACGCTGTTATCTGGTTATATTTTTCGGAGCCCGCATATTTCGCTTTAATCTCGACACCGAAATGCTCAAAGCATATACGCTATATATATATATAGTTACACAAACTTTAAGTATAGCATATCGGTACCTGGGTGTTAAGGTATCACTGAACACTTTATAATACGCTGTTAAATTAGCCATACCCATTATATACCTATATATCAATGCTTATTCTGACAGGTCAATGATGCTCATGTGAAAACAAAGTACGGCATACAGTTACCATATCGTATTATTGAGTCCGCGGGGATCGACTTTAGTCGTCAGAATCTGACGTCTGTAGACGTCAGATTCTGACGACTAAAGTCAATCCCCGCACTGTAAGAGCTATACGCCCGTGTAAAGCCAAAAGGCAGTAAATGCTTACTCTTCAATTTTTAATAAAATTCGTCTTGGCGATTGCTTCCTTTACGATCACTTACATTTTGAATAACATATTTAAAACCGTTTATTTGTGGTTCTGATATTCAAAAGGTTAATGTATTGACATAAATGACCTGTTAATAACCCTTTGAGAACCATATCTTATTTTTATAAATGAACGATTTTTGTCAACTAAAATCCTCACTGAAATAAAAATATAATATAATAAGCTCTTATTTTGACGTCGTCGTAATTCAGATTGCACGCTGTACTCTCTATGTCTCCTTATGTATCTTTTTTAATGCTTATGCATGATACCATGTGTATTTAAAAAATAACTTTTCTACTACAAGTCAATAGCCTACAACATAGTTATGTCTGTCTGTCTGTCTGTCTGTCTGTCTGTCTGTCTGTCTGTATGTGTGACGACTGCCCCTGATACAAAAAAATGGGTTATATATCACATCGCGCCCCCCCCCCCCCCACTCTGTCAAATCTTGTGCTGTTAAATCCATCGGCCCTATATCATCCATCGGCCCTATATGTGCGATTTATATACTGAAAATAACAATATTATATATTTTTTGGTCAGTTAATCAAATCATTCAATTTAGGTTTACTTTTCATTATATATTTCATTAATTTTTTTCGTCATTTGAAGCTGGAAATTTCGAATGAAAGGTATTACAAATCGAGAATAACACATGTGTAAATATCATTTCCTGTGTTAATTATTCACCAGGCTATTGTGGCGCACCCATGCGGCGCTACGCCTCACTTCCGGCAGTTCACGCCTCAGCGCGCGTAGTAATCTACACTGGACATCTACAGCACTTTTATCATGGCGGGGATTATCCCTCGTCGCGGAGGGGGCATCATCTGCCTTTGATATTTGCCGTCCACTTCACTCGTGTCGCCAATCGCCATGCTCTGTTGCGTTGAAAAACGAATAAATAACATTTTTGTTTGCGGAAACACATAATACCTGGCCGCACAATTTGCATTATTTTTTGTAAGGGAAACGAGCATCCGAGCGAGTGAGCGAGCGAGCGAGCGAGCGAGTGAATGTACAGTAGGCCTACCGTAGTCATCGCTACACACTTGCACGCATTTGAACAGTTCGGAGCCCTGTATATGCACTGTATATGCCCGACCGGGATTCAAACCCGATACCTCCAGGTTACGAGCCACAAGCCACCTTCCCAGCAAACACTCAATGTCGCTTTCACCCTTTCAGCGCGGGGACCGACTTCAGTCGTCAGAATCTGACGTCTGTAGACTTTACCCCTTTCAGTGCGGAGACCGTCTTTCATAGACGTCAGAATCGCCGTCGTAGTCAGACGTCTAAAGTCGATCCCCGCGGTGAAAGAGGAAAATATTTATAACAGCCGTAGACCCACAACATAGGTATTCAAATGAAAGAGCTGACTAAGACATTGATGATGATTTCGAATTGAAAAAACCCTTAGGTTTCTTGGTTTATTAAAAAAAATATTTCGGCGCTTTAAAGGTGAATGCTGGCGCAACTATGTGTAAACTAATCGTATTTGCTGTGTTGATTGACGTATCGTATTATCCTTTGTATTACCAAGGAATCTCAGTCTCTATTGAGTTTATTCAATAGAGATTCCTTGGTATTACACAGCAGCAAACACTAGAAACTGACCCAATGATGGCTTAATGTTGGTCCACCGTCTGCGACGCTGGCCCAACATTAACCGTTGAAATATGTTTAAATAAACCGAGAGAACAGGTTTTTTCAATTTAAAATCATCATAAATGTCTTAGTTACACCTTTCTGCTTCATTTGAATACCTACATGTTATGGGTCTACGGTCATTATATATATTTTGCTCTTGGGTCGCCTTTGGACGTCAGACTCTGACGTCTATTGACGTCAGAATCTGACGTCTGGAGTCGGTCCCGGGACTGAAATCGTTGAGCCACCCAGCAAACACGAGCCGCTGAACCAATGTTGATTTAATGTTGGCCCATCGTCTGCGACTCTGGGCCAACATTAAATCAACATTGTTTCAACGTCTCGTTGCTGGACAGCTTTAGATTACCGTTTCGTGTTTTCCGGGATATTACACATACAACATCACTATACATGTCTGAACGAGAGTGTAGTGATCCCGGCGCATGAAGCATCAATATTTAAAGCTACAGCAAATAAAGTCCATGGTACAACCACAATGTAACATTCTGCAAACCCTTAACTTGCTAGGACCGAATAAATAAGATTCAAACCAAATAATAATAATAATAATGCCCCTGAAGTTGATGAGTGGCAGATCATGTCTATTAACCGAATCATTCAATAATAATTGGAGATGTTCAAGCTATTTTTAAACTAATTTTCGTAATTTCAAGTTGGAAATTGCGTCAACAATTCTAGTTTTAAAAGAATGACAAAATTGAACTGCCTGCCATCTCGAGATGAGAAAATACAGCTCTCGTCCAATGAATAACACCTTATTCATGGGACATGTTCTGTATTTTGCAATATCACAAGAAAAGAATTCAGGATTTCATCAAATGGTTTAACTTTTGAAATACTTAATATGATTTTGTGAATGTTTACAGCTGTTAGGATAAGACAAGAACATAGCCTTTACAAAATTTCATGAAAATCGGAATTTAATTCACTGTGAAATTAGCGAAAGCCATGGGCTACAAATTCACCTTAATAATTGTTGCCTAGACTGTAATAACATGAATAATTAAAATAAGAATTTAAACTAGGAAAGGGGAAATTTAACTAGTTTTCTTCATTTGAAGCTGGAATTGCTGACGCAATTTCCAGCTTCAAATGATGAAAACTAGAAACAAACAATTCAATAAATATAACAACGATCACACATTCAGCCTCGTCCTGGTATCGCCATCGTATTCATCCCTCAGTTTTACAGCGCGGTAAATTCATGTTGTCATGACAACTGATGTGTTTACAAGCCCTTCACGCTCGACAATCGAGGAGAGGAATTAATAATTAATAGTTTATTGTTGAAGGTAGTATATAATACTTGGATTTTTATGGTATTAACGTTAGCAATATCGTGATATGTCTACCTATTGACGTGGGAGGGTGTACTTCACAGCCCAGGTGACATATTTTTTAGATATGTGGCTATAGATGTAACAGGACGAGTTATTTCCTAGAAAAAGTGGATTTTTTTGTAGCTGGGCTTTCAGCCCAGGTACATTATTATCAGAATCTGGTCTCTGAATTTGGGACAAAAAGTGACGTCATTTCATTCATAAAACTGTTACATGGTTGAATTCCATTCATAAATCTGACCATTGGCCTTAGTTTTGGGGACCCTATCAATAGATACATATACGCATAAAACTTCTTATATCAGTTTGATACAAAACTAGACTGTTTGATGTTGACGGTCCCTTATCTACTGGTAGTAGGTCAGTACTCAAGTCTGTCCAAACAGAAATGTTATTGGCTGATCAGCAATGGCCCTTGTTCAGCATAATTAATCAGCTATGTTCTGATTGGGCGCAACTTATGCAAATTACAGGGCCCGGTAACAAGCATTATTCTGGGGAGAAGGGTTTGTATCATGATCAGTGATTAGCCAGCGATGACATCATTTAAAATGTGACACAATAGCTGACATCCATCTCCAAATATGCTATGCCCTATTGGTGTCAAGGATTTCCCCTCCTGGAACATACTGATTGACCAGCAATGACATCATTTATAAAACATGTCTGACCTTAATAGCTGACCTAACCTCTGAGGTCAGAATTATCTGTACATAGGGTCCCACTGCAGATGAACTGAGGGAGGGGTGGTATTCAGTTATCATTAATATCGTTATCCCGCAAGGTTTCAGGTCAACCCAGCAACCGCGATGCGTTGACCCAATACCGATACTCTATTGGTCCGATGTCGCAGACGCTGGGCCAACATTGAATCGCATTGGGTCTGCTGAGCACCTGTAATTAATGTTGTGTTGTTCATCTGGTCTCAACACACATTAGCCTATAGTCTACACAGCATACACAAGACAGTGAATCAATGTTGGTTTAACGTTGGTCCAGCGTCGTAGACTGGGGTATAGGCACTACACACCACAGCTGATCAGCATGATCTTTGCGTCTGATTGTCACCTCATAGACATATCCACACCTTGTTTCCCGATTTTTCTGTCGTAGGCCTACATAATACATTGTAAATAAGTTGTAAACCCCAATACAACACAACGTAGCAAAAAAAAATTGCAACTGAAGGTTGTGGACAGACCTTGGGTTGTCACTGTTGGTGACCTACCAGTTAACGTTACTAATGCACAAAGTCAACGTTTGTCCGGGTAGGCTACTGGCAGACTTAATTCAGCGCCACATGGTTAGGGGGCTACTATTTAATATCCAGGGGGGGGCAGGGATATTGGGATGGACCAAAATATTTTTTTCAATATGATCCAGCTCATGGTTATTTTTTTCAAGCTGTACGGTTAACAAATTATTTATTTCAACCACTTTTGGAACGACTTTCATAAATTGCCAATGTATTTATTAAGGCTATATAATATGATATTAGCCTGATATTTGCCATGTGAGAAACTGAATATCTCCAGAAACTTCATAATTTAATCCGCTAGAAAATAGTTTAGGCTTGCCCGATATGCCACAAATTATTTATTTCAAATGGGATCGACATCAAATTATTTATTTCACCTTCTCCCTGCCTTTAATTATTTATTTCAAAAATATCCCTGCCCTCCCCCTGGATATTGAATGGTTGCCCCCTTACCCCTGCATCACATTCAATTGGAGTAGGCCGGCTTATCAAGCTGGAAGGGGGAGAGTCTGGTTGACATACAAAACCATCTGATGGGCGCACCAATTATTATAGAGAATTTTTTTTAAAAAAAAGTTTGTTGAAAATGTGGTCAGAAAAAAAAGTTTGTTGTCTAAATTGATGAAAAATATGTTGACCAGAAAAACCACCAAATGGTAACGTACGTAATAGGAAAGGCATACGACAAAAATATATATTTCAGTTCTTCAACGGAAATTTTAAAATTGTCGGAAGCTGCCAGTGCCAAGATAGCAGAAATTCAGTGGGCTGTCGGCGGTCCACTAGTGAAGCCTTCAGCAGACCCGCCAGCTGATGTATATGGCAGTGGATGAAATGGTGCTAAGCTGCTAGCAGCCCGCCGGGGGTGCACTGTCAGAGATGGCTGTAGTCAGTGAGTCGCTAGTCAATGCCTTTGACACATTCATGAGGCCTTTGGGCAGAGCTAATTCTTGATGTTGATGGATAGAGCCTACAGCCGAGGGGTTCTGCCATCAATTGATAGCTATTTTTCTGTCAAGACAAGACCTGACAGTGTCACCATGGAAGTTGCAACTGAGACTAGAAATTCAAGTTCAATGCAGACTTGCAGACATATTATTCTGTTTATGGTTAAGATAGTGATATGAATGAATGATATAATCTCATAGTAAAGTATCCCATATCTGCAAAAAATGATGTTCAAGACATGCCACCCCTTGCCATGCTACTTGATAACTGTGGGGTATGATTTTCTGCTCATTGTAGTCTAGTTATGGAATGCGCTAGATGTAACCAGGTAAAAGGCTTGCAAATTTTTTTGGTATCTGTCCAGATAATCTCATCTGCTACAAGTGATTGGTTTATTTCAGCAATTTCCTTATTTCAGATGCGCCATCATATTTTACGTAGGCTCCATTAAAACACTGCTTCTGATTGGTTTATTTCAGGGATGCGCCCTATCCACTGCGTGGCAGCTAATCAGCTCATCTGTCACATGTATTATAACCCTGTTTCTGATTGGTTTGTTCCAGGCATGCGCCCTTTGCATTACGCCGCGTGGCAGCCAATCAGCTCATTTTTACGTGTATTATAACCCTGTTTCTGATTGGTTTGTTCCAGGTATGCGCCCTCTGCATTACGCCGCGTGGCAGGGACACGAGGGACCTGTGAAGTTGTTACTAAACGGCAAATCCTGTCCTAACAACC
Source organism: Flabesymbios commensalis (assembly GCA_964017125.1). Classification (NCBI taxonomy): domain Eukaryota; kingdom Metazoa; phylum Annelida; class Polychaeta; order Terebellida; family Flabelligeridae; genus Flabesymbios; species Flabesymbios commensalis. The sequence continues at coordinate 4,921,142 of OZ024904.1, read as the reverse complement.
CGTGCACTCAGGGAGTGACCCCCCTACACCTGGCGGGAGAACATGGTCACGTGTCTGTGGTAGGTCACGTTATATATGTCACATATAGTATCTCTTATATAGGTCACATAATGATAATATACCCTCTGCATATCACATTATATTGTATAATGGAGCACCCCCGTCATGATAGATAAATTATATAATTATGTTTTATTGATAGAATTCAGTCATTGACTTACATGTCATAAACAATATTATATGTATGTGTATACAACTTGTACATGTTATGGCGAATGCTAACTGTTTTAGACATTAGACGTCCGCCGCCGCCACCGCCGCCAACACCACCACCTTTTCCACGTATTTGTCCTGAAAATTAGGTCGTAAAGAGGTCAGACGTATAATGACCGTCGCTCTGACGTAACAGTTTTTTCCTTTATCCTTGAATGACTCGCGAATTTTGATTTCTTATCAATTTTGTTGAAGTAAGCAGTTATTACTGTTTGTCTACCTGTGGGTGGACAATAGCAAACGGGTAGTAACTGCTTACTTTTCAAGTGAACAGTTAATGCTGCTCGCTTTTGTGGAGTCTAAACATTCCCATCAAACGCGAGGAATTTAACCAATGTTGGGTTAATGTTGGCCCACCGTCTGCGACGCTGGCCCAGCAATAACTCAACATTGTTTCAATGCATTCTTGTTTGCTGGGACACACTATATGATATCCAGCTGTCGGGATTATGTGACAATAATTCCAGCCCTTTCTCAGTAAACACAAAACATTTGTATAAATATTATAGATAGAGATTTATAGACGACGGAAAGTCTGTGTGGACTTAATTCTTCACACATAGATGTCGCTCAGGACAACCCCCCGCTCTCTGAGGTCAGAATGAGTAGACTTATGCGTCAATAAAATCAATTCTACATTATATTATACAGTGCATGATATGATAAAGTAGAAAGTGGTGTGAATATATGTACAAGTATTAAATGATTTTATAATTAAAAGAAATATACATGTTAATATTATGGTAAAGTTCGAAACTCTAATTAATATTCTACGATTTTGATCTTTAACAATTATATACTTGATATATATATGTCTCCCGCACCAAAATATAAATAGTATACAAGTGTTTTGTGTTTACTGGGTTATTCTGATTTTAACTCCATGCTAGACTTACCCATAATTAGCACTATGTTGTCTCCTTGGAGATGACCATATAAACAAGTACTAGTAAGCGGTTACCGGTGCTATTGGAGTGGATGTTCGTCTTGAAAACTATGCCTTTGCACTATGTGACCTCATAAATGTACATTTTGACACCACAAATAAAATCTTTTTTTTTTGTCTTTTTGTGGACATTTTGATTTTTGTTTTAAATGTTAGTCCGATTTAACTTGTGAGTTTGAATAAGTAAGTTCAATCCCCGTCATAATAATCCTTTATTTTAAGAAGTCAAAGGTCACTTCAAGTAAACAGGGTAGAGGCTTTAGTTTGGCTTTTCGCTAGATATTGCTGGCGACAGCCAGTATGTAGTCCAGGAGCCAATTTTCAAAAGAGGCTTATTTAACCCTTTGACTTCCAGGCCGGAGTGCATGCCAGGATCCAGATATACTGGTGTAGGAGTTCTATTTTTCGTCATTTGAAGCTGGAATTGCTAACGCAATTTCCAGCTCCAAATGACGAAAAATACATAAATGTAGTATATATTTGACGAAAATTTGTGTCATTTTATGGTTACGTTCATTGACGAATGACGACGGAAATTTCCGTCATGTATGGTAGTGAAAAGGTTAAAGTTTTGGTTTACCTCCCTCCTCACATTCAGTTTGTTGATTTCATGAGGTACGTTGGTATATGTGTGACATTACTAGACCTGATGTAGTGCAAAATTGTGGTATCACTAATTATATAAAACAAGTATTTCCTGTATAATGTTTTTGTAATAATTCCAAGGAAAGTGTTTTTTCCAAGATGGCCGCCAATAAAACAAAATAACACTCAATCTTCGTCGCCGTTTATCCGATTGTCCTCGAAATTGATTTGGTGAGACCTGCGACTGTGCGCAATATCGGCTGAAATTTTGATAAAGATTCATTAAAAACAACATGCGCCCCAGTTGTCATTAAAAAATCTCTCTCACCCCAAAGCAGTTGTCTTGTTGTGGCACTGAACCCGATTGGAGTAGATGTTCGGAATAGTTTGTTTTTGGGGGTATGTAGTCTAGTGAATAATTACTGTATACTATTTTTGTAAATATTCAGAAAACGTAATAACACGATATATTCATCACTGTTTATCCGATTGTCTTCAAAATGAAATGGGTAAGACCTGAGACAGCGTGCAATCTTTGGTATACTTTTGAGGAAAATCCATTGAAAATTAATGCGTCCAGGTTGTCATTAAAAAAATATATATTCGAGTCTAAATCAGTTTTCTAAGTATTGTACTAGACCGGATGGGCGTGTGTGTTTGGATTAGTTTGTTAATTAGCTCCCGCCGTCACCGTAGGTGAGCGAAGGGAGCTATGGATTCTACCTCCGTTTTTTTTTGGCCTCTTCTTTTGCCTATAACTTTGTGAGAAAATAAGCTAGGATAACAATTTTTGGTATGTGGGTTACTTCCAGGTGGCTAATGGACGGGTTAAAATATTTTTAATCTGAATTCAATACGCAAGGTTGCAGAGGAGAAAATGATGATGTGACGGCGTTGGGCCGTTGGGCCGTTGGGCCGTTGGGCCGTTGGGCCGTTGGGCCGTTGGGCCGTCCGTAAACAATTCGTTTCCGGAGCATATCTCTGAAAGTACTTGTCCGATTGTCTTCAAATTTTACACACAACACCCCTAGGGGGTCTAGTTGTGCCTTTTGGGGTATTTGAACTTTGACCTACTTCTGGTTCAGAACTATGACCTATTTAGACGTTTTGACGCGCACTTCGTTTCCGGAGCAGATCTCGAAAAGTACTGGGCCGATGACAGTCATACTGCACATACATGTTCTCTAAGGTCCCTAGTTGTGCCTTTTCAGGTTTTTGGACTTTGACCTTGAAGTTGACCCAGCACTTTGACCTAATTTATAACATCGGTAAATCCGACTGAAAGATTTTGCGGAATATCATGAAAACCGCTCAAGATAGCTACACCATTACTATAAAACAAATTGTGAGGTTTCAGGAGAGGATGCATCTTGAAAAATTTCAAGTCAATAAAATTAAAAATGGCCGCCTATCGGCCATTATTCACCTTGACAGGCCTGATATTGCGGAATATCATGAAAACCGCTCAAGATAGCTACACCACTAATATCAAATAAATTGTAAGGTTTCAGGAGAGGATGCATCCTGAAAAATTTGAAGTTGATAAAATTCAAAATGGCCGCCTATCAGCCATTATTCACCTCGACAGGCCTGATATTGTGGAATATCATAAAAACCGCTCAAGATATCTAAACCATTACTATAAAACAAATTGTAAGGCTTCAGGAGAGGATGTATTTTGAAAAAATTCATTTTGTCAAAGTTTAAAATGGCCGCCAATCGGCCATTATTCACTTTCACATGGCCGTTATTTGGTAAACCGTGCTAGATGGCTAGACCATTACTATAAAACAAAATGTGTGATTTCAGGAGAGGATGCATCTTGAAAAAATTTGACTCAATAAAATTCAAAATGGCCGCTTATCGGCCATAATCCACTTTCACATGGCCGTTATTTGGTAAACCGTGCTAGATGGCTAGACCATTACTATAAAACAAAATGTGTGATTTCAGGAGAGGATGCATCTTGAAAAAAATTGACTCGATAAAATTCAAAATGGCCGCTTATCGGCCATTATTCACTTTCACATGGCCGTTATTTGGTAAGCCGTGCTAGATGGCTAGACCATTACTATAAAACAAAATGTGTGATTTCAGGAGAGGATGCATCTTGAAAAAATTCGACTCTATAAAATTCAAAATGGCCGCTTATCGGCCATTATTCACTTTCACATGGCCGTTATTTGGTAAACCGTGCTAGATGGCTAGACCATTACTATAAAACAAAATGTGTGATTTCAGGAGAGGATGCATCTTGAAAAAATTAGACTCGATAAAATTCAAAATGGCCGCTTATCGGCCATTATTCACTTTCACATGGCCGTTATTTGGTCAACCGTGCTAGATGGCTAGACCATTACTGTAAAACGAAATGTGAGATTTCAGATGAGGATGCATCTTGAAAAAAATTGACTTGATCAAATTTAAAATGGCCGCCTTTTCGCCCATTATTCATTTTCACATGGCTGATATTTGGTAAACCGTGCTAGATGGCTAGACCATTACCTGATTACTATAAAACAAAGTGTGAGTTTTCGGGGGAGGATGCACCCTGAAAATTTTTAATTTACGAATTCAAAATGGCCGACAATCAGCATTATTTACCTCGATAGGCCTGATATCAGGTAAACCGTGCTAGATAGCTAGACCATTACTATAAAACAAAATGTGACGTTTAGAGAGAGGATGCCTTTAAAAAACTTTCGACTCAATCGAATTCAAAATGGCCGCCTATCGGCCACTATTTACTTTCACATTGCTGATATTTGGTAAACCGTGTTAGATAGCTGGGCCATTACTATAAAACAAAATGTGAGATTACAAGAGAGGTTGCATCTTGAAAAAAATTGACTCGATCAAATTCAAAATGGCCGCCTATCGGCCATTATTTACTTTCACATAGCCGGTTTTTAGTAACCGTACTAGATGGCTAGACCATTACTATAAAACAAAATGTGAGATTTCAGGAGAGGATGCATCTTGAAAAATTTTGACTTGATCAAATTCAAAATGGCCCCCTATCGGCCATTATTTACTTTCACATGCCCAATATTTTGCAAACTGTGTTAGATGTTAGTCTATTACTATAAAACAAAATATGAGGTTTCGGGGGAGGGATGCACCCTAAGTTTTTAACTAGTTTATATCGAATTCAAAATGACCGTAAATCAGCTATTAGTTACCTCGATTGGCCTGATATCGGGTAAACCATGCCAGATAGGTAGACCATTACTGGGATACTGATTAGGATCATTGAGATTGAGGTTTGCAATCTCTGACAAAAACTGTCTAGTTCTTATCTTACTCTTAGACTGAGCTTCTTAGACCTAGTTGTCTTGCGTCTTGATTTTTGACCTAGCCTAGTACTACATTAAAAACCCTACACAAAATTGCTTAAATCAAATTCTAATTCGTCGCGGGAGCTCCTGGACTTATGTAGTCTTGTTTTATGAGGTATGTTGGAATATAATAAAGCATATACTATATATGTGGTATTTCTAGACCAAAAACACTTTATTATTGGGGCGTCACTAATTCTATAGCCTTGTAAGTAGTAGTGTAATATGGTGCTATTTATTTTTATTTTTGGGGAAGCAAACTACTGATCTTTATCTATTTTTAAGGTATGATTTATATAATCTAATCAATAATTCATGTATATTATTATGTGTGATTATATCAAGATGGCCGCCAAATCATAATGAACATTGACATATTAATTCAACTCAATTGTGACAGTATAATAATATTTATTCAAATTTCCGAGGGATCTTCATCTTCGTCATCATCGTTATCATCGCCACCAACTGAGTCGTTCAAGGAATCTTTATGTGGGTTTTGATATTTCTTTTCATGTGCCAATACTTTCCAGGCCTCTTTACAGGATAGTCCGTTCATGTTACATCTGTTACAAAAAACGTTTTTGTAAACAAGCTGACTTCTGATTTCTTACATGTCATCCACGACAACCTGACATGATTCACTCAAATGCTCAGATACAGCTTCCACAGCCAACTTGCAGTCACGGATGTGTTCTGTGATACACGTCTGATCGGGTAAATGTATATCAATCCACTTACACAATTCTTGATATTGTATCCTGGATAGAGCTTCCATGACAAGTTTGTGACATCTTACTCCACGGTTGTATGTTCTACCTTTAAGCAAATGTGACGCTGTGCTACATCCATAAATATCTGACTCAATTATGAGATCTGAAAGTCCTGAGTCTCTAAACATCTTGCCAATTACCACAAGGTAGTGAAGGGAAATGTGGAATCCACCCATCCGGATTACTGTGTCATCAAACTCCTCTGGGTGACGCCATTGTATTTACTTTGTTTTCATGTAAATCTCCAAATCAAATGTTACAACACTGTACTCCTGACCAAGACTTGACATCATTTGTTGTACTTGCTTCATGAATGTGTAAACCGTATTGTAATCAGTTGATGTACTATTGATCATTGGACAACATCTTACTTCAGTGGTAGATGGTGCTCCACAAGATACCATAGTATTGAATGCTCTCCAGCGCGGTATCTGCTGATCAGCAGTCATAGGTTCAAGTTCAACCTCAAATAACTTTGTGGATAACAAACGTGTTAAAACCCAAGCCAAATCCCGCTTGTTCGCATCTTTATCTTGAGAAGTGTTGGCATGATACCAATACTGTTTTATCTGGTTGAGGTATTGTATAACAGAAGGTTTTTTTTTTACCGTATATATGACAATTAAGCATTGTTTGGCACGACACAGGTGTTTCTAATGCCCGCTGTTTTTTGGAATGGTCACCACACAAGATTCGCTTTTGCTTTGTGCCAAATTGTCCTGTTTGATACAAAACCACTTTTGTCGAATGGGTTGTGTGTTTGCCATAAAATGTTTCTTCATTAATGTCAATATTATCCGCAGCAGCTTGTAAAAATGCACCTGGAGAAGTACTCGATGGTGTGATGACACCAAGATGATTATTGGACCGGGCAATCATCTACCTCGCTTTGCTTGTGTCAACAGCTTCCACATCTTCAAAAGATGAACAGTGACTCATTATGTTAAATATGTTTATTAGCTGTTTTGAACCTATTAAGTAGCGCTCTTTAGTTCTTCACAACATAGGTATCTACATCTTTGCAAACAGCCCAATGCAAAAACTTTTACAGACTGTCAGACATCATCTCCCTTGATCGACCCGGATTGATGTCTTCATGGCTGACTGGGTTAATATCAATACCGGTACCGTTTTTAATATCGGATTTTATCATCTGAGCTGCATGATATAGAGTACCCTTTGCATGGTAGTATTATCAGAAAAACAATGCATAGTTAAATTAGCCTCACTTGCTGTATACATTCGCGACAGTTTGCTAAATGGACGTATTCGTATATGGTTAAGTTTAGAAAAATGTATTTTGTAATGGTAATTGCACATGACATGCCTAAATTATAGTTAATATATGTTATGTATTTACCCTGGGAACACAGAGTGTTGTATAATTCCTACCTACAAATGCAGAGGTCACGAATGAAGATGAATCGATTTCATGCCTCGTTAATATCCATATCATCCAAGTACATTGCATTTTCTACGTTACATATATATATGTAATTATATCGATCTATTAGCCTCAATTATTTCAGTTTGTCTTCATAATTCTAAAACGCTAAGAAAGGATACTAAGTCGTCACTTCAAAACATATGTCATACCATGCCACACAAAACATTAATTGGTGTATATTTATTTATTAGAATATTCGAAAAAAAAATTAATCAAACGTTGTTTGGCGACCATTTTGTTTTTGAAATTGAAAAATAACCAGTTGCATTTCACTTTACCATATCCGATAACTTATGTACACCAAATTATGGGCCATTGTGGGCTAATTTGATTTGTTTCGTGAAATCACGGTATATAATTTTCTTATATTACTGCTTGGACGGGTTTACAATATTTTTGGCGGCCATTCTGGAAAAATGAATTCTATTTGCACAGTGCCAAAAATATTACGTAGGAAGTATTACTCAGATTATATATACCATATACCTAACAAAATTATTTAAAAAAATATATCGCAATGTAAGTTTTTTCATGATCGAAAGTATTGATCAAAATGCCCCTGGGGCTTAAAATGTGCCTCAACTATTTAGTGATACCACAATTTGGAACTACATCAGGTCAGAAATTGTTCTAGACATGTCCCCAAAGATGTTACAATTCACGAAACAAATGTGTGGAAGGTGGTAAACGAAAATGTTTTTTTTTTACTTGGCTCTTGGACTAATGTGACAATAATTCCACTCCCTTTACTTCTGGTTGTAACTTCATACTACGAGATGATTGGCCAGGAGTCACGTGATGAAAGCCCCCCGGGTCACAGAGGTCAAACGTAACAATCGACAGTTACAGGCTGTTAGAACTTCAAAGTGAGCGAGGAAGATCACAGGGCGAGATTGTGAAGGTCAACCGAGGTCGACACCCAATTATTACCGAGCACTATTGTCATGAAATGTAATATCACTCCTGCAATAAAGCAGGGTAGCCCAAGGGCGAGAAAAAAGACAGTTTGCGATTTTTTTTTCTTTAAATCCATAGAAGTTACAAAGAAATTACAACAAATACAACATCGGTCCATAATAAGACTATAGTATGGTGAAATGTAATATCACTCCTGCAATAAAGCAGGGTAGCCCAAGGGCGAGAAAAAAGACAGTTTGCGATTTTTTTTTCTTTAAATCCATAGAAGTTACAAAGAAATTACAACAAATACAACATCGGTCCATAATAAGACTATAGTATGGTAAAAATCCGTGAAGGAAAGCAATCCCACAGGCTAGATGTATCTATAGATAATGTTTTCAGCATCGCCATGCTACATTTTTCTCTGTTAAAATGGAAAAAATAACCAGACAGTAGCAGTTCCACCCATTACATCCCGGATTCTCTGTCTGTTGAATTAAAAACTTCAATTTTTTATCCCAAAAGTAGATCACCTTATATATTTGTCTCTGGAGTACCGGTATCAACAATTCTACATATTGAACAGCGAGTTCAAAAGCTCTAGGCTGAAGTTGTCAGCAGGATATAGACTATACCCTGATGATATCTCAAGCTCTGACACATACCTCAATTTTTAAATGGAGTACATGTAGTTCTAATACGATCACTATGGATTTCGCCAGCTGAAAAATGGGTCTAGTTTAAATACTCTAAATATAAATCTCAGTCTAATTGGCCCCGAATGTAGTCTTTATACAGCTTGTTGTGTTAATAAAATGGTGGTCATTGTGACCGGGTCTGTCGCGATGTGAGCAAGGAGGTCAGGTAGCCTGGTCATGTCGGGTAGCTATAGACTGACTGCTTTGATTTTGGTACTGCAATAGTTTATTATATATTCTCTGCGTGTTTCCCCGCGGACGATGGGTTATTGTTACGCAGTAAAACTAGTCCGTTTTTGTTGTGTGATGAGGTGTGATGCTGAGCTGGTGTTTAACCCTTAACGCGCTGAAAAAATATAATATATAAATAATATATAAACCAAAGGCCTATTCTCAATTTGTAATCATTATAAGCGACTTTCTGTTTCATTTGAATACCTATGTTATGGGTTTACGGTCATTATAAATATTGTATTCTTTCAGTGTGGGGATCGATTATAAACGTCAGATTCTGACGTCTATAGACGTCAGGTTCTGACGTTTATAGTCGATCCCCGCGCTGAAGGAGTTAAAATAGAGTGATAAACCTAGCCCTCTGGCAAAGGAAAATTAAACAACTTTCTGAAATAAATTGATTTTTAGGAAGGCTCACAAAAGCAGTGAAATAGCCCTTGTAGCCTATTGGTGAAGGAGCGCACAGCACGTGGCCCTGCGCGAAATAACCTTCGATACACTGGTCTCAAACTTAACTCGACGAGACCGCCATTAACGTGATCGCCTAGTCAAGGGAGAAACAAGGATATTTCTCTGACAACCTCAAGCAGGATCAGCGGGGTTCGAACCCGGGACGCATGCATGACTGGCGAGGCAGTCAGGCGCTCTACCAAAACGCCACATCCCCTTCTCTGTAGCCTCCCAGCAAAGACGGGGTATTCACCCAAAGCCATTCCAACGTTGGCCCACCGTCTTTGACGCTGGCCCAACATTGAAACAGCATTGGGCGAATGCCCCGTGCTGACTGGGCTACTGATCAGGGCATATACCACACGTTTTGATTCGGTGCCAGGAGGGTGTGATGGGAGGGGGTGCCACAAGGCGTCCCGTAGGGGGTACCAGGAGGGGTGATACGCATGGATAGGGGACTCCGGATGGGCGGAGGAGGAGCAGACCGGAAGGGGAGGATAAAACATACACTTCCGGGTCACGCCCTGAGGGAAACAACAGCTACACCTCAATCTCACTCCTTAACTTATACTTAACAGAGAGAGAGACAGAACACGAAACTTCTACAGTCTAGCCCTGAAATATTTCTGTATAAACCAAGAGACCAAAAGGTTTTTTCAATTTGAAATCATCATAAATATCTTGGTTATCTCTTTCCGCTTCATTTGAATACCTATGTATTGTTATGGGTCCACGGCCATTACAACTATTTTTACTTTTGCTCTTACAGTGCGGGGATCGACGGTAAACTAAGCCCACACCTTAACTTACGATACTTAACACTAAACTTATACACATTAACCTTAAGCCTTCTGACAGCAGCTATTTTAATCTCTTTCAAATTCACCTTCCAAAATCAATGTGAAATGAAACTCAAACTATGTAAAACTTTGAGTTTTTTACAGCCCAAAATGGATAATCATTTTTCAATTTAACTCAAGAACAGGTTGAAAACGGGTATTTAAAATACTATTTAAACGTTGTAAGGTTTAGCCATTTATTCGCAAGTGATGTATGTACATGCAGGCCCCTGATTTTATATTAAAGCTGGCCCAACGTCTGCGACGCTGGCCCATCACTTAACCAATATTTGTTAATTTGTTCAAGTAGTAATCAATTATCTGTTATTTTATCGCCATATCCAGTGTTTTACTATGGCAATGCCTTTTAACGTGATTTTAATTCTGTATGTGATACCGTGTAATGTCCATGTCGTGTGATTTTAGCAAATTAACCATCTTGTATATACATGTACATATATTTCTAAGACAAATAAGTCAGTGATGACTTTTCTTTATGTCAATAAAATATCTGTCTGTCTGTCTGTCTGTCTGTCTCTCTGTCTGTCTGTCTGTCTGTCTGTCTGTCTATCTGTGGTGAATGTCTGGTGTATGTTAGATCGCTCCTCCCCCCCCCCCCCACTGTGAAGGGGATGAATGGATACATGATTGATGGCATTTAGAATTATTATAGTAAGAAACTGCTGGGATAAGCTCCTGATTTCATTAACAAGCTTTGATAGTCCTGCAGGAGATCAACACAGAAAATTGGAACAAATGAAAAAGAACAAAACGTTCTGTCTCTTTTTTTTCTATCGACCACCATTTTTAATAGTTATTACATAGAAATGATTATTTGAAGCTTGGTGCAGGAGGTAGAAAAATGTTCCCTATTCTTTCCTATCGAACTGATTTAACGCTATTGTACAATAAACTTGACAAAAATAAATAAATATTGGTATGCTTTTACGGCTTTTCCATAAAAAAATGCAACGACTGCAAAAAATAGCATTTGTATCTGTTTGGGTATAAAGTGTATCAATCCATCAATACCAAAATAGTAGTCGTACCAAAGTCGGGTCAATGTTGTTCCATCGTCTACGACGTTGGACCAACAATCACCCGTCGTTGGATCAATATACCCTGTCTGATGGTTGATTTCCCCTCCCCCCCCCCCCCCCCCCCAACACACCCGATGACCCTGACCCTAGCACGCCGGGAAGAATCAATGTAAGCGACCGCGCACAGCACGCCCCCTGCCGGGGGTGTGGAGTAAGGCCGCGGGGTCGTTACCCAACCAGACATGTACTCCCTCTAGCGGCGGCAACATGTGCTACGGATTTGGGCGGATTAACAGATCAGCCTGGCCCCGACTACTTCCGGTTTCCCTGAGCATTCCCGCCTAAACTGCTCTCTATTTCCCAACACACACTGCACGGTGCCCAATGACAATGTACAGACAAACATTTTGATTTTTTTCGGTCGTTACGAGTTGTATCAGCGTATCAAACAAAATGATAGACCCCCATGTTATCTTGGCAATGCCTTTTAATTTTATTTTAAGAAGTAGCCATTTATATTACCGAAATACCCCGTTTTTATTATGGCAATGCCACTTAACCTGATGTTAACATGATTTTAGTTGATTGTCATACCATGTATATTGTCATATGATTTTAGCAAACTAACATTCTTGTATATACATGTACATATATCTCTCTTATTACTGCGACAAATAAGTCTGTAATGACTTTTATTTCTGTCAATAAAATCTCTGTCTGTCTGTCTGTCTGTCTGTCTGTCTGTCTGTCTGTCTGTCTGTCTGTCTGTCTGTCTGTCTGTCTGTCTGTCTGTCTGTCTGCCTGTCTGTTGGTTCAATGTTGGTCCAGTGTCGTAGACGATGGACCAACGTTGATTCAATGGTCTTGTGTCTGCTGGGTAGCAATTCCAACTGTACACTGAATGAAAACACTAAGCATAGAGATAAGGAAGCACTAAGTAACTCTGGGGACTATCCGACCCGAGAATAGCAGAGCTGCACGAAATGTCACAGAGTTTCAGCAATAAATTTCACAGCGAAACCCAAGTTTCCGGCCGTCTAGGCATGTCTGGGGGTAGATCCCCTAGACATGCCCAGAACCCCTCATCGGGCGAGCGAAGGAATGTGCTCTCAATAACCCACCATGCCCTATCACCCCCACCCTCACATCATCATCTGTACATCATTCATCTCATCAATTGACTACAACGTTTTTATCGTATTACAATGTCACCTAAAAGACCATTTGTGCCGAAACCTGACGTAAAGCAATGATCTACTACTACTACTACTAAGTAACAGTTCAGGAGGACAACGGTGTAAAAGTATTTTCATGCCAACCTAATGTCTGTCCGTGCATGCATCAATCCGGAGAAAAAGGGGGGAATTATTTTGAAAATTCCCTGCAGGAAAAACAGGGAATTCTATAATTTGCGGAAATGCAGGAGAAACACATGGATTTTATCAGTTGGTCCCGTATAGCAGGAAATGGCATGACTTGAGAATGCATTCCCCTCCCCCTAGAAAAAAATCAAAAAATCAGATAATCGTTTTTTAATTCCATTTAATATGTGTTTTTGTTTAAATTGGCATAAACACATTTATTAGGATTTCCAATTTGTTTTAAATAATTAGGTTCATTAATAATGTGTCATTTATGAACATATTTTTACTCACTGGATCTTTGCATGTAGTAATATATTCTATATTAGGATGTGTTCACGTGGCTAAAGAGTTCGGTGCACTGGACATGAAAATATAAGTGATAAATACAGGGAATTTCACGGCTGTTATTCTATGGGTACTGGTCTGTCCCCTTCCTGTCTATCCGCTTTTCTGTCCGTCCGTCTGTCTGTTCGATTGTGCATAACCACTTCAGTAGTGTGGTAAAGCCAATTTTTCTATGGGCTGAAAAAATTGGAAATTCTATAGAAATTATCAAACATTGTTAGAAAAACAAATCGGAATTTTTTTGCAATTTTTTTTTTTAAAGTCATGAAGAAAAATGTGATTGTAAAAAGTCTTTTTTTATAGGTGGTAGCTGTGTTTAGCTTAATTGTAAAAATAAAATGCACCTCCAGATTTTTGAAGCACCGGTTGGAAAACCGAAAAATGATGTTTCACAAGAAAATCCCTCACATTTGGCTGACACTTTTGAACTGTATTTGTGAAACGCTTGACTTTCCATAATTTCAGTTAAAATGCTCATAAATTGTCTAATGGGGAACAGTGAAAGTTAGGATAATTTAAGTATTTATACTTTGATGAGCCCCTGAAGCTTACAATGTTTTCACTTGCCGCTAGTATATGCGGTTGGCTTGTGACGTCACAATGGATTGAGGATATCAGGTGTCACATGATTGGTGTAGGAATCACGTGATAACAGGTTGAGTTACTCACTAATTTATCAATCAGCCACTACAGCTCTGTAAGTAAACGCGATACATTGAGGCAATGTTGGTTTAATGTTGGCCCACCGTCTGCGACGCTGGCCCAACATTAACCCAACATTGGACTAAAGTCTCATGCTTGCGCCTAAAGCTGTGCTAAATAATACCTCCTACTCAGACAACGTAAAGTGGGAAATAAGACTGCCAACCGGGATTTGTGTGTTTTAGATGAAAGTATGAATAAGTTAATGAATGGATGGATGAATGAATGAATGAATGAATGAATCAATGGATGAATGAATTAATGAATGGATGAATGAATGAATGAATGAATGAATGAATGAATGATTATGCACATACAGGCTAAACTGAGTAAGGAAAACAGTGGGGGATCCAGGATCTGAAGAAAGGGGAGGGGGCAATTTTTGAAGCTTTTATCCAACTTATAGGACCTTTTAAAGTATTTGGCGAAAATAGGAGGGGGCGCTACACCCCCCCCCTGCTGGATTCTTAGGATGTTTTGATAATCAGAATTCGAGCATTAACGACTATTTCATCAATCAGCGACAAAAACAGTGAGTAAATCTTGATACGACTGGCCAATAGGATGTTTTTGTTCTGAAATAATGCCAACTTAACCATTACGACATGAATGAATAAATGAATGTGCACATACAGGCTAAACTGGGCAAGAAAAAACTCCTGTTTTAATGAATCAGAATTCGAGCCTTTTATCAACATGATCAATTAGCGACAAATACAGTGAGTGAATCAGGACATACGACTAGCCACTAGGGTGTTCGTGTTTTTAAATAAAGCCAACTCAACTACGACATTACGACATGAATGAATAAATAAATGAATGAATGAATGAATGAATGAATGAATGAATGAATGAATGAATGAATGAATGAATGAATGGATGAATGGATGAATGGATGAATGAATGAATGAATGAATGAATGAATGAATGAATAAATGAATGAATGAATGAATGTATGAATGAATGAATAAATGAATGGATGAGTGGAGGGGTGAACGAATGAATGAATGAATGAATGAACGAATAAATAAATGAATGAATGAATGAATGAATGAATGAATGAATGAATGAATGAATGAATGAATGAATGAATGAATGCGCACATACAGTCTAAATTGAGCCAGTAACATTTCTTGAGCATGGTGATTATACATAGCCCTCCAGACACATGATTCTAAATTCGCACCATGGCGGTCTGAGGCCGAGCACGTTACATCTCGGTTATGTAGTCTAATCAGCCTGAATATTTACTGGAAAAAAATATTCTGTTTTCTTTTGAAAGCGGGAGACGAACCCGCAAGCTCCGCCGCGACAGGCATTCAGCTAGGGCCCTTAGACCGCTGATCGGCCTTACGCAGGACGGAGTGAGGCGCCTGTTTTCACGACTAGAGCCCCTGGTTTGTTTTAGGTATGATGCCTATTGCATTTCTTTACGTGTAATGGCATTGTAATTCTATGAATTGGTGATCTGATAATGTATTGCTCAGCCAACACAAAACATTTGTAGCCTATAGCATTTATACCATGTTGGGCCAACGTCGAAGACGTTGGCCCGGCGTTGTATAAATGTAATACAAATGTTTTGTGTTTACTGGGTGTATTGATATTCATTGTACCATAGTAACCTACATTACATTTCAATGAACGACTTTGCAAAGTATTTATATGCATTGGATTGTATTTCAATAAATTGTATTATTGTACGTCATGACATCAAATTTTTATTGTACATTAGTGCTATTCCACCTGATTTCACAATTGTGATTACCCCCGTATGTTTATGGACGCGCCCTTTAACATCCGGTGTTTCGTAAGCTAAGTACGTACATCCCTGGACCCCGGTGGGCAGACTAAGTGTACACAGTCTACCTTACATAGGAAGCGGATTTGTTTCTTCGCGGGGGGTAGAGTGCCAGATTTCCCCGCATGACGACATCCCATTACGTAATATACAACGTGGACTGGATTAGGTTTACAAAACCAATACTGTAGATCTGGTAATATTCGCAAGGTTTTAATTTTCGCGAGGAGGACAAATTCGCGAATTCAAGAATTTCCCGAAAATTATTATTATAATAGCGCTACAAAAGGAAAATGAAAATTCTCGAATTTTAAACTTCGTGAAAAGTCCCAGAATCAGAAATTCTCGAAAATTTAAACACGCGACAATTACCAGATCTACAGTATTTACATTAACCCTTACAGCGCGGGGATCGCCTTTAGACGTCAGAATCTGACGTCTGTAGATGTCAGATTCTGACATCTAAAGTCGATCCCCGCACTGAAAGAGTAAAAAAATATATGGCCATAGATCCATAACATAGGTATTCAAATGAAGCGGAAAGAGTTAACTAGGACATTTATAATGACTTCAAGTTGAAAAAATCTTTAGTCTCTTGGATTATATATGTCTCTGCACTTCAAAGGTTACAATACCTTCTAATTTCGAACCCTGGTGGTCTGAGGCCGAGCATGCTACCTCCCAAATTCATACAAACAGTTGTTGATTGTACATTTTTATGATACGTAAACAATACTTCTTAAAGGGGATTTAAAAAGTGTAGATAATTTTTTTTTCTTCAAAGTTTTACCCGTCTTTCTCTGTTTGTTGTAGACTCGTCTGTTGCTAGGATACCGTGCTGACCCCACCAAGGTTAACAGACAGAACAAGACGGCGCTGGACCTGGCCTGCGAGTTCGGCCATCTCAGAGTAAGTCACCTTCATATGACATTGACATCACCGCCATCTTTGATTTTACCGTGATTGTTTTTAGTGTTAACACCGTGTTTGTCTCCACATCGACTATAAAGTTGCGTGTTAGTCCACATCCGGCGTGCTAAGGTAAACCTTGCAGTGTAGGTCAAATGCAAAAGGCAACTTATTTCACTTATTAGCTCCCGCCGTCACCGTAGGTGAGACGGAGGGAGCTATGGATTCTACCTCCGTTTTTTTGCCTCTTCTTTTGTCTATAACTTTGTAAGAAAGTAAGCTAGGATAACAATTTTTGGTATGTGGGTTACTTCCAGGTGGATAATGGACAGGTAAAATATTTTTAATCTGAATTCAATACGCAAGGTCGCAGAGGAGAAAATGATGATGTTACGGCGTTGAGCCGTTGGGCCGTCCGTAAACAATTCGTTTCCGGAGCATATCTCTAGAAGTACTTGTCCGATTGTCTTCAAATTTTACACACAACACCCCTAGTTGCTGTTTGCCTTTGACCTCCATACAAAGACAAACGTCAGTAAGTGTTATACTTTTCAGGTAGGTAGCAGCATCGAGTTATGGTAGCAGGCACTGTGTTCTTGTTAATAAGGATTTACTATTGTCTGGGTTTCCCTACCTGAATAGCTTGAGAAATACTCATAATTTTTTTTATTCGGACGGACAGACAAACGGAGAATCCGTCCAAATGATATCTCTGACATTTGGCTAGATGAGGCATCATTACGAGGTTCTTCTCCTGGATATACCTATTTATTGCTTGCTCGCTGGGTGGCGGACTTCAGGTGAGATTGATATAGTATGAATCCACCCCACGTACATCAGCCAGCTGTCTAGTGTAAACTCAAAAAATATTCCTTGTCACGAAAACAAACGTCTAATGCGAAAACCCAGACACAACGACTCTTACCCATAGCCTACTCCAAGTGGCATATGTAGGAGTGAGAGTGAAGTATTAATGATAAGGGGGGGGGGGGGATTATTAGGGCAGGGGAGTGGCTGGAGTTTTTGAATTGGTCAAATTAATTAGTAAATACCACGTTTTCTAAAGATGGCTGAGTCACATGACCACGTGACACGCGTATATTGTAACGCGCCGTGTGACTGGCTGAGAGAGAGCCGCTGGATAGTGTATGCTCTACACAGAAAACACCAGACATCGAACCAATTCTGGTTTAACGTTGCGTCACGTGTTGGCATGGTGACGCCAGATTGTCACCATTATGCAGGGTTAGAATACCTGATGACACGTTATGACGTCACGAGCTGGCAGCGTAGCCCTAAATTACGTGATTAATTCCACGAGCGCTCGTATCGACTATGGTATCGTTTTCGTACGTTTTAATGGGTTTATATAACCAGTCTCATAAAATAAATATATCTCATTCTACGACCATAGACAGTCATATACATTTCGAGTAAATTTTGACAAATAAGGCCTATAACAAATTTTTAGTCACTTGAAATTGTGGATTGCGGCAGCGAGACTTCAAGTCACTGCAAATTTATATTTCTTAGTTTAAGAACTCAAAGTGTTAACGCTTTAGTTACTGCGTTATTAAGACAAGTTACAAGGCTGAAATATTTTTGTATGAACCATGGAGACCAAAGGGTTGTTTTCCATTTGGAAGCATCATAAAATGTCTTAGTTATCTCTTTCCGCTTCATTTGAATACCTATGTTATAGCCATTAATAATATGTAGCATTAACAGGTGCACGAGCAAATATTCCCCTGACCTCACAGAAATAATACTAAGTGTCGTCTGATTGGCTGTCAGCCATTTGCAGTCACGTGACCAGCATGACAGTTGTACTAGAACAAAAACGGTTGTCACTCCCCATACAATAATATCCTCCATTGATACAAGCGACATGTATGGCAAGAAGTTAAGATAAAAAGGTAGATTAGACACTATATAAAAGACGTATAGTGCATTATGTGGAAATAAATTACACGTTTTAAAGTTACATCACATATTTTGGCACTTATCCATAATTAAATACATGTATGCATAGTTAAAATTTGCATTGATAAAGGACCTACGACTATTTCACTCTCAATTAAATAGAGAATGTACTCTCAGGTCATCTCTGAAATTGTTGAGGTCTCTGGTTATTCTCAATGCCTCTGACAATGAGGTCAAGGTTTTGGGGGCCTTAAAGCAACAACTATTTATTCCATGTCGCACTCTCCTAATGAGAAGAATTTCCAGTGTATTTTTTCACATATGGAAATTTTGATGAATAAATCCATAAATTTTTAATTTGTACCGTACTGGGTAATCTTCCTTAGCCCATGAGATACATCTGGATATTTTACCTGCATCAAGCTACGGAGGTGCTATGCACTACACCAAAAATTTACCTATTTTAATGTCCTCTTGTCATATACTGCCAACATTAGGTACTTTCATTTAATTCAGTAATTATGTAAAATTGTAAAAAAAATTGTTATCATGATTACATATTATTAATTAACTTATAGGGCACAATTTACTGTGTATCTATGTCTGTAATTAACTTATTTTGTTTTAAGGAGTGTCCACTGAAATATTATTATGAACTAGGTCATATCTCCAACAGGATGCATTATATTACATCAGACAGTTATCCTGTATTATCGCTCAGTGACCTCGTTTGACCTTCCCACATATCCATGGGATCCCGCATTCCACCATCACTCACACATCACTCAAACACAAGATTTGGATTAAACTTGGTTTAACCCTTTCAATGCGGGGACCGACTTTAAACGTCAGAGTCTGACGACTATATACGTCAGATTCTGACGTCTTGAATCAACCCCCATACTGAAAGAACTACAAATTCACAATGGTCGTAGACCCATAACATTTCAAATGAAGCGGAACGACCTAATGAAGACATTTATCATGTTTATGATGATTTCAAATTAAAAAAACCCTTTGGTTTCCATGGCTTATACAAAAATATTTCAGCGATGGGCCAACACTAGAGCACTGATGATGACTGCAGTAGATATTCTGTCTTTTTACTAGCACCTGTATAACCAGTTGTTAAAAATAAAATATGTCTTAATCTTGAAACACTGATATGTGTTGGGAACAAACTTTCACAAACACCTAAATTTCCAGTTACTTCAAGTTGTGTATCGCGGTAGCGAGACACAACTTGAAGTGACTGAAAACTTGAACTGCTGAAGTTAAGCCAGCATTGGATGAATGTGTAATGCTAGGTGGGATCACTCACACATCACTCAACCCATAGTGTGGGCTTATTATAGGCATTTCAATGATGTCAATTCAATTAATATATGAATGTCGCATTTAATGTACCAAAAACTATGAATGTACACATTATGATGGTTAACTGTGCAGTAAATAATGCGTTGAAGAGCTTTGTGTTCAGCGTGGGAATCGTGGTAAATTTAGCTTACGTAGCTTACGTAGGAATTTACTACGACTACCAGTGTAGTATGTGAGTGTGTGCATTATATACAATCATATCAGTTATTGAATTGATCTGGTTTCATGTGGCAAATATAATAGTACTGGGGGTATTCAATAGATTATAAATACGCTTAGCAATATGTATTTTAGAATATTAAATGTGTCTAGTTTCATGATGTAACCTAGCGAGTTCAAAAAACAGATAGAAACAATTAACACTGATTACTATTGATTTCTTAATCCTTTGAGCGCGGGCCCGACTTAAGACGTCAGAATCTGACGTCAGAATCTGACGTCTAAAGGCGATCACCTCATTGAAAAATATTAAATATTTATGATGGCCGTAGACACATAACATAGATATTCAAATGAAGCGGAAAGATCTAACTCAAGACATTTATGATAATTTCCAATTAAAAAATTAAAAGTCTCCATGTTTATAAAAAAAAATATTTCAGCGTTGTAAAGGTCAGAGGTTGAGATTGTGATACTATAGTCTCTCTCAGTCACCACAGCTGTAAAATTACTGTAGTAGTGTAAGTAATAGTAATATAAAGGTGTCATTATGACGCTTCTCTTATATCACTTGTATACTACCCTTCCAATGATATAGCTGTGACTGCAGTTTGGCTTTGCTCTACATAAAGGCAAACAACAGTAACTGCTTACTTTTCAAGTAAACATTTTGTTCTTTCTCCTTGAAGTAATATAATAGTGTCATTATGACGCTTCTCATGTGCATTCTGCCCTGCCAAGTTAAGTAGAGCTGTGACTGTAAGACAGTAAGCACAAAACATTTGTATAACATTTGTACAATGCTGGACCAACGTCGAATACGTTGGAACGACTTTGTACAAATGTTATAAATTTTTAAACAAACGGCAGTAACTGTTAATTTGAAAATTAAGCAGCTACTGCTCTTTTTCTTTGCCTTATTTTCAAAGTTAAGCAGCAGTAACTGCTTACTTGAAAAGTAAGTAGTCCTTCGCATTCAACATAGACAATATATATGTGTGTCGTTATACACACAATTTAGCCTCGTAGTTGCATGCCGATGTAATTACGGCTGCGCATAACCCCTCTATTATATAATATAAGTATCATTGACATATAATTAAGCATTAATTATGATGATTATGGGAAATGGTACGATACCATAACTAATTGTATAATTCTACCATATTATCTAATCTATAAATCACGTGTATTGTACGTTGGTACATGTAGTCAATGAATTAGGAAAAAAGGCCGCTTTTTGCCACGAAAAGAATGTAGGTCTTTTCTGTTGAAAAATCTGAAATTTATCTAACCACCTCACCTTGTTAGCTAACCAACTCCCATTGAAAAAAAATCATTATTATGGAAATAACCCTTTCAGTGCTGGGACCGACTTTTAGACGTCAGGGGTGCGTTTCACTAAGAAAATTTCATCCTAACTTTCAGTCATTTACCATTAAAAAGTTAAGATGATCTTCAGATGATCTTAACTTTTTAATGATAAATGACCTAAACTAGGTCAAAGTTAAGATAAGATTTTCTTAGTGAAACGAGCCCCTGATTCTGACGTCTAAAGTCGATCCCCGCAGTGAAAGAGTAAAATATTATAATGGCCGTAGATTCATAACATGGATATTCAAATGAAGTGGAAAGAGCTGACTGGGACATTTATGATGATTTCAAATTGAAAAAAAAATTGGTCTCTTGGTTTATGTACAAAAATATTTCAGAGCTTTAATGGTTCTGATGGCCTGATTTTATTGAATATCCAATAAAATCTCAGAACATTCTGATTGTGACGAATAATACCAATTTGTGTCTCAGGTTTTCGTTTGTTCGTCCTTGCACGTTTTCCGTCCGTCCGTTTGCTCGACGCCTGAACAGAAGCAACTTTCTGTGCCATGTTATCAAGAATACTTCAGACTTTTTATTTTCTTGTTATTTTCACTTCCACCTTGGTATCAAAGGGTGGTATCTGCCACTTTACAAAGTGCCAGATACCACCCTTTAATACCATGGTGATGGAATTATTTTAGTGAAGGAAGTACCTGACATGTGTTGTACATCACCGTGTCTGCCTCCCCCCGTCTGATCTCCTCTCTGTCTGACCCCGGTTTGACCTTGACCCCAACAGTAATTGTCTGCAGTGTGGGGTCACCGCTCGCCAACTCACTAATCTATCCCATAATATATGCTAGGAACCAATCAGTTGAAGGATCCACCTTGGTAACCAAGGCACCATGCTGGTACTAGGTGACCTTGAAATTAACCTTGGGTGCTGTGAACCCAATGTGCCCCCGCTGTGAAGCCACGTGCCATACATTGTGGTATACACGACATGATTAAACAGTCACTATGGCAAAGAAGTTTTAATTTTAATTTGATTTCAAGTGTATTCATCTACAAAAACACTTACAATGACAATTAGGTTGATTCTAAATTTAGTTATGATGATATATGTTTTTAAACTTATATGTATATTTTAAATTTGTATATATATCATTTTTTAACTGTGTTGCACACAACGTATTATTGAATGCATAACGGGGGACATATTTAAAACAATAGCAACAAACACTAGCCTACTTATATTTTAATAAATACGAACAAAATAAACTAACAAAAATGTACTGCTGACGCACCCTGTCGAGGGTTTCATTTCGACCTTCAATTCATCCAGTGTTTGTGCCGGATTGCAGCAGGTAACATGGATGATGCCGTGCAGAGCACAGCACAGCAGCAGTAACTGCTTCAGTAACCAGTGGTAACGGCTTACATCACACGTAGACAGTTACCAGTGGTTACTGCCGTGTCAGTTAATGATAGCGGTAACTGAAAAACAGCTAATGCTGTATGTCTTCCCTCAGTCTATGATACCTTCTAACTACTTCCTGTTACAGGATGGTAAATTAAAACCTTTTTTTTCCCAGACGCATCACTTACTGGGTTTCTTCCAGGAATACGCTGCAAACACGACCCAGTAAGCACGGTACACCGACCCAATGTTGGTTCAATGTTGGGCCAGCGTCGTAGACGATGGGCCAACATTGAACCAACATTGGATCGGTGTATCCGATTGCCTGCGCTGTAGGCAATGGTGGTATAATGTTGGCGCAGCGCCGTAGACGTTGGGCCAACATTATACCAAAATTGAGCGAGCACCTCGTATTTCTTACGACTCTGAGTCTGTACCTGGCTGGTGTTGCTATGCAGATTGCCATGGTAACGTGTACCTAGTGATGAGCGTTGACAGACTTGACGAAGTTCATGTTACTAGGCTGTCATCGCCATGGTAATTTAGTACAACGTCTGGTAGTACCAGCAAACACGAAATATTAAACCAATGGTGGTTAAATGTTGGTCCACCGTCTGCGACGCTGGCCCAGCAACAAACCAGAATTGGTTCAACTCCTCGCTGTAATTACTTAGCAGAGTCTGATGGCATCACGGCTACAGTAATAGTATACATCCTTGTATAATTTCGTGGGATTTTTTGCGTAATTCTTGCCAACATTTTCTTTCTTGTAGTTTATTGTTAGGAAGTGAATGAATTATCTTTTTTTTTGGCGGCCATCTCGGACCATTTTCGTCCCAGAATCCAAAATGGCCGATAAAGCGCTAAAGTGAATTCTTAATTTTTGAACTATTCCAGTCATAGTTTAGTGTAATATACCTCATCTCTACATCTTTTTTACATGAATACCTGAGTCACAAGTCCAATATGTCCGCCATCCAATAATTGGCCGACGTATTTTTTCGCTCATCCGGCCATCCTCCAGCCAATGAATGAACGGACATCATTCTCGAAAAGAACTGGCTCCGCTTGTTGTATTTTTCCTACAACACCAGCAGCTCATCTCAGTGAGATTCCCAAGTCTAGGATTATCTGAACTTCCTATAATTTCCATTAGAAAAGTTAGGATAATCTTTAACCGCCAAATTATTCAATTTGACTTTTCACTCACTTGAAGTTGTGTCTCGCTGACGCGATCCACAACTTCAAGTGAGTGAAAATTATTCAGATTTGAGAAAATGGAGGTCAACTGTTTTCAAATCTCGCTGATTGATGTCACATTTTATCTTTAACATGTTTGAAATGTAGTACGTAATGTGCTAATAAAAAAATGAAAAACCGAATGTATTCGGGACCGGAGATTAAAGGGTTAATTTTCTAATGGGGATAAAAGATAACTAACCATTTAAGCGCTAAGGTCTATGGTCGTTTACTTTTTCAGACGATTACGTCACTGTTACTTGGAAAAAAATGAGTGTTTATACATCAAGATTTGCTAATGTCTGGTCTCAAATTAAACACATATGAGTAATTTTCACCCACTTAAAGTTGTGGGTCGCGGTAGCGAGACACAACTTCAAGTGGGTGAAAATTTAAATAATTTAATATAACGCTTTAATTGGCATAATCCTCATCTTATCATTTTAGTGGGGGGGGGGGGGGAGCCATTCGATAATAGTTAGGAAAAGCCATCTTCCCTAATATGGTGGAGGTCGAGATTTTTCCAATTCGTCTCCTTGAACACGAAAGGGTTTATCTGCCACTTTGTAAAGTGGCAAATACACCCTTTCATATCCAAGGGGACTAACTATCCACTAACTCTTACTATGGCATGCTTATCGACTGGAATACTGACCACGTATAGACTACACTAATTATGTAGCCCCAGTGGCTGAAACAGGTTTCAGCCACAGATTCCCGGGTACAAAATCGTTTGACATTTCTTTGGATGGTCATATCTAAGACTTCCCCTCGAATAATCAGGGCGAAAATATTTTTTTTAGAATCAGTCATTTCAGTTACATACATGTCCGCATGCTCAGCTCACAGGTGGCACAGTCATTAAAAAGTTATTGACATTTTTCGGACCTTGGTGTCGAGATCCCTCTCTGTCACCGCCATATTGAATTTTTCGGGTAAAGCAAATACATCAATCCACGGCCTCGGAGAGGACGACACGACTACACTAAATGTAGATTGTGGGCGATAATAGATGTATTTGGCAGATATATGTCAGCCAAGGTCACGACGGAGACGTCAAGTCACGTGGTGCACGCTGCGCCGTAACCACAGCAACGTGTGCGGCATACACTTCATAACCAGATGAAGAACGTGCGCACGTGCTTGTAATGTAATGTTTGTGAGAAAACAAAAGTTACTGCTTCTCATGAGTAGGCCTGCATTGTTAGTCATCCTAACGGTAGGGTACACATGAAACAAAAGTGATTTTTTTTATTCAGTGAAAAAGTTTTAACGTTTAACCCTTTCAGGCCTGAATTTACTATTGTCACCTTTATCCACTACAAACCGCGAATTGCTGTCGCAATTCTCGACTTGTAGTAAATGAAGATGACTTAAAGTGGGTGACAAATTCAAGAAAATTGTCATGTATTGGTAACACAGTTTCATGGAACTTTTCTTTTTAAAACTCCTAGTCGTAAGAAAATTAAGTCAGTTTTCAGGAATGTAAAATGATGCTTTTATGCATCGTGAGGCCTTAAAGGGTTAAAGCGACCCACAACTTCAGCAGGTGAAAATTACTCATATTTGTGAAAAATTGGGATCAAACATTTGTAAATCTTAACATTTCATTCCCAATAACTGCCACTTAACCCTTGGAGCACTGAGCTAAGACATTTAAATTTTCAGCCACTTAAAGTTGTGTCTCGCTACCGCGATCCACAACTTCAAGTGATTGAAATTTTTTGTTATTTGTGAAATTTAAGTCCCAACATATATCAGTGTTTCAAGATTGGAAGCATTTTTAATTTTTAGCAAAGTTCAGGTTATACAGGTGTCGATAAAACAGAGAATGTCTACTGTACTCGTCATCCGCCATCCGTATTCGACATTCTTCTTGACTTGAGGCACCACCCACCGTAAGATTAAAAATAGTTATAATGGCCGTAGACCCATAACACAGGTATTCAAATGAAGCAGAAAAAGCTGACTATGAGACATTGATGATGATTTTAAATTGAAAAAACCCTTTGGTTGCGATGTGTTTTACAAATTAATTCAGCGCTTTAGGAGTTAAAATTGGAAAAAAACACTTTGCTCTCTAAAAATAAATCGCGTGATCTCGCCTGATGCTGACTTTCTCGTGGGAACAGTCTCAGGTTGGCGTGCAATGAACGACAGACCGAGAGAAAGACGAGATCTATCTGATCACAATCACGTCACGTGACTTGACTGATACTGAACAGATTGGTTTCTGGTCAGATAGCGCATGCGCTCTTATTATCCATTTTGTCTCACAACAGAGAGCATTGCGGTACCTTAATATATGCACATTATATAATATCAGGAAAAAAATATTATTATCTTTAATTTAATAGGCTAACACCAAAAAAACATCTACCCATCTTTCATGGGGTAATGAATGAATGAATGAATGAATGAATGAATGAATGAATGAATGAATGAATAGGGTCTTAGGCCACCTTTCTGCACATATAGGCGAAACTAGGCCAGGAGAATATCCTGGGGATGGAGGGATAAATGAGATGACACTGCCGTCCAGACACAGGATACGAAATTCAAGCCCTGGCGGTCTGAGGCCGAGCACGCTACCTCCCTGTCATGGAGACCCCCCACCCCACAATACTCATTGTTTACGAATGAACATTTGTTTCTTTAAAACCAGAATGCCAGATCTTGGGACGAACCCACGACCTCTGACTTTCGTGGCAACTTTAACTACTACACAAGGACCCCACTCTCCCTGGGTCCTAACCCACAAACACGAGACATCCACCCAAGGTTGGCCCACCATCTGCGACGCTGGCCCAGCATTGAATGGGTAAATGCCTCGTGTTTGCTGGGAAAGCTATACAATCGAAAATACATTCAATACGTCCCATAGAAATAATGTATACATACAAGTACTGCCACATATTATTGACAATGAATATATCTACACATTTATAATGATATGCAAGTATGATCGAAGACACAGCCCATAGCCGGAAAACACAAAACATTTGTATAACATTTATACAACGTTGGCTCAACATTGTATAAATGTTATACAAATGTTTTGTGTTTGCTGGGCATTGGTCGAAGATAAGAAATACTGAAAACTGGTGGTATTCTCAATAATAGGAAATGCCACACATTCGCAACGGACATATCATGATCGCCAAATTGACATTGGTAAGTTTACCAACCCCAAACATCGTCATACATCACCATGACAACGGGGCGCGACACACGTGATCATGTGAGATCACACGGGACCGCTGATCAGTCAGGCGTGACCAGTCTGAGATGACTGGTCGACAAATACCAGTGAAGCCTGACCAGTATGGGATAGCTGTGCAGTCACTGAGAACTTCTCCAGTTTGTATCAACAAACTGTTTTATAGTTGATATTGATCTGAATCAGGGGCCTGAAAAGATGCATAGAACCAATACTGGTTTAATTTTGGGCCAGCGTCGTAGACGGTGGACCAACATCAAACCAGTTCTGGATCAACGTCGACTAAAATGCATGGTATTTATGTGGTTTTGCAACTAGTGGAACTGATGTATACCCACTGGTTTAACCCTTTAAGCCCTCACGATGCATAAAAACATTATTTTGCATCTGTGAAAAAGGACTTTTCTCAAATCGTGAGGTTTCAGAACGAAAATTTCATGGAACTGTTTTAATAATAACGACATTTTTTTCATTTATCACCCACTTCAAGTCATCTTCGTCCACTACAAGTCGAGAATTGCGAAAGCAATTCGCGGTTTGTGGTGGATGAATATGACAATGGTAAATTGAGGCCAGCGTCGTAGACATCGTAGGGGCCTACTGGATTAACGTCGACTAAAATGGTTTTAATCACACTTGTGCGCATCCAGTTTCAGAAATGAAAAAAGTGATATTTTTGTTATTTTCACCCAAATGCCTTAAAACATATAATTTGAATAGAACAGAGCTCTAGAAAATAAACCGTCAGTTGCCATATACATGTAATTGAGAATAGTCAATTCTAAATTGCATATCAACATGTTGGTAGAAATGCTGACTGTTAAAAAATATTAAGTATTGCAACTGCTATATGTGTATATTA
Organism: Flabesymbios commensalis; assembly: GCA_964017125.1. Taxonomy (NCBI): domain Eukaryota; kingdom Metazoa; phylum Annelida; class Polychaeta; order Terebellida; family Flabelligeridae; genus Flabesymbios; species Flabesymbios commensalis. The sequence continues at coordinate 4,892,981 of OZ024904.1, read as the reverse complement.
TACTAGTAGAGCAGTCGACTTTGAAATGATGACAGCTGAAATTAGTGGTCGATTCCATATAGTCCCAGAGCTAGGGGGGTTTTATTTGTGTTGAAAGGTCCATACGATCTAAGAGTTCCACCTATAGTGAAATTTTCTCAGGAATCCGAATCTGCGCGTCTTACAAAAATCATCCTGTCCAAAAGTACCGTAAAAACCCTTTAAACACTAGTACCGTCAAAATCGCAAACCGCAATTTGAAATATTGCGTATGAAGTGATTGTTTGCTAAAATTGTGGTAATTTTCTATTTAAATAATTTTTCAATTATTTATTCTCCTCACAAATGACACAGGCTTTCACATGGATGTAAAATATTTTGTGTCTGATCAATGACAAATACACAATATAGCTTTAAGTTGGTATTTTAACACGTAATTTTACTCATTTTTCATACTTTTTCACTAAATAGAGAAAATACTTTTCTCTCAGCCGATTTTTGTATAGTATAAATGTTTAGTTTTGATTCAAACATGTTCTAGAACTATTGTTGACTTAAAATACACCCATCTGGAATAAAGATAATGAGTTATGTGAACATATTACTCGCTTTTTTTCGTTAGACGTAAAATTAGCTCGCTTTTCTTCAAGCTCGGGAAAATTGACCATATCTCACATTTTTGCCCACTGCGTAGTCAAATTTTAAGCTATATCAATATTTTGGTATCAATAGAAAGCTACTGGCACAGGCCGTCACATGGATGAATATTTTGTATCTGATCATTGACGAATGCACAAAAAAAGCTTTAAGTTGGTATTTTAACCCTAAATTTGACCTTTTTTCATACTTTTTCAGTAAATAGTCAAAATACTTTTCTCTCGACTGGTTTTCGTGTATAATAAATATTTAGTTTTGATACAAACATGTTCTAGAATTATTGTTGACTTAAAATAAAGTCATTTGAAATAAAAAAAATGATAAGCTATTTGAACATATTACACACTTTTTTGGGTTGAATGTAAAATTTGGGCACTTTTCTTCCCCCCCCCCCCCGGGGAAATTGACAGTGTTTCAATTTTTTGCCCAATGAGTACTGGTTACCCAAATTTAAACAAATGTACAAACATCTTTAATATCAGGTAAAAGTAACTATCAAGGGCTTTAACGTGGATACATAATATTTTATTTATGTTAAATACGAAATGTACAACAATTGATCAATACCAGCAAGATTTCTCGCTCATGTTAACTTTATATGGTATAAATGTTTGTTATTACTTTTACATTCTCTGGAGCCATTTTTCAAAAGTTATCTTGACGACTGAATAAGTGATCACAGCCATTTTTAAAGTTATCTCAGCCACTACAAAAGTTATTTTAGCCACTGAAGAAGTGATCATAGCAACTTTAAACGTTATCTCAGCCACTACAAAAGTGATCTTGGCCACTGCAGAAGTGATAACAACCACATTAAAAGTTACCTCAACCACTACAAAAGCTATCTTGGCCACTGAAGAAGTAAATACAGCGACTTTAACAGTTTTTTCATCCACTACAAATGTGATCTTGGCCACTGAAAAGTGATCACAGCAACTGTAAAAGTTATCTCGCCAATGCAAAAATTATCTTGGCGAGTGAAGATGTGATCACAGCCACGTTAGAAGTTATCTCAGCCACTACAAAGGTGATCTTGGCCACTTACAAACTGGTGTCAGCCAATTTAAATGTTATCTAAGCCACTACAAATTGATCTGGGCCACTGAAGAAGTGATAACAGCCACTTTTAAAAATATCTAAACGACTACAAAAGTGATCTTGGCCACTCAAAAAGTGGTTACAATAACTTTGAAAGTTATCTATGCCACTATAAAAATGATTTTGGTCAATGACGAAGTGCTCATAACGATTTTAAAAGTGATCTCAGCCACTACAAAAGTGATCTTGGACACTGAAGAAGTGATCTCAGTCACATTAAAAGTTATCTCAGCCACTACAAAAGTGATCTTGACCACTAACAATCTTACGTCAGCCCGTAAAAGTGAAATTGGCCACAAAAAAATGATCTTAGTCACTGAAGAAGTGATCACAGCGACTCTAAAAGTTATCACAGCCACTACAAAAGTGATCTTGGCCACTGAAGAAGTAATCATAGCCACTTTAAACGTTATCTCAGCCACTACAAAAGTGATCTTGGCTACTGAAGAAGTGATCACAGCCACTTTAAAGGTTATCTCAGCCATTGCAAAGGTGATCTTGGTCAGTAACAAACTGTTGTCAGCCACTGACAAAATTATCTAAGCCACTACAAAGTGATGTTGGCCACTGAAGAAATGATCACAGCCACTTAAAAAGTTATCTCAACCTCTACAAAGTTGCTGTGATCACTTCTTTAGTGGACAAGATCAGTTTGTTTGTGACCAAGATCAGCTTTGTGGTGGATGGGATGATTTTTAAAGTGGCTGTGATGGCTTCTTAAGTGGTCAAGATCACTTTTGTAGTGACTTAGATTATTTTTTTAGGGACTGACATAAGATTATTAGTGGCCAATATCACTTTTGTATCGGCTGAGATGACTTAAAGTGAATGTGATCACTTCTAAGGTGGACAAGATCAGTTTTTTTGTGGCCAAGATCACTTTCACGGGCTGACATAAGATTGTTAGTGGTCAAGATCACTTTTGTAGTGGCTGAGATAACTTTTAAAGTGACTGAGATCACTTCTTCAGTGGCCAAGATCCCTTTTGTAGTCGCTTAGATATTTCTAAAAGTGGCTGTGATCACTTCTTCAGTGGCCCAGATGACTTTGTAGTGGCTTAGATAACCTGTAAATTGGCTGACACCAGTTTGTTGGTGGCCAAGATCACCTTTGTAGAAGCTGAGCTAACTTCTAAAGTGGCTGTGATCACTTCTTCACTCGCCAAGATAACTGTTGCATTTGCGAGATGACTTTTTAAGTTGCTGTGATCATTTCATCAGTGACCAAGATCACTTTTGTAGGGGCTGAGATAACTTTTAAAGTCGCTGTGTTCACTTCTTCAATGGGCAAGATAATTTTTGTAGTGGTTGAGGTAACTTTTAAAGTGGTTGTAATCACTTCTTCAGTGGCCAAGATCACTTTTGTAGTGACTGAGATAACTTTTAAAGTCGCTGTGATAACTTCTTCAGTGGCCAAGATCACATTTGTAGTGGCTGAGAGGACGTTTAAATTTGTGATGATCACTTCTTCAGTGGCTAAGATAACTTTTGTAGTGGCTGAGATAACTTTAAAACTGGCTGTGATCACTTCTTCAGTCGTCAAGATAACTTTTGAAAAATGGCTCCAAAGAATGTAAAAGTAATAACAAACATTTATACCATATAAAGTTAACGTGAGCGATAAGGCTTGCTGGTATTCACTAAGAAAACGGTGGAAATTGTTTAAATGGAGGGATAAAAAACAAAGTTAGCGCTTAATTGTTGTACATTTCGTATTTAACAGAAATAAAATATTATGTCTCCACGTTAAAGCCCTTGATAGTTACTTTTAACTGATATCAAAGATGTTGGTACATTTTTTTTATTTTGTGTACCGGGTACTCATTGGACAAAAATGTGAAACACTGTTAATTTCCCCGGGCTGGAAGAAAAGTGCCCAAATTTTACATCCAACCCAAAAAGTGTGTAATATGTTCGAATAGCTCATTATTTTTTATATTCCAAATGGGTTTATTTTAAGTCAACAATAATTCTAGAACATGTTTGAATCAAAACTAAATATTTATTATAAACAAAAATCAGTTGAGAGAAAAGTATATTGACTATGTACTGAAAAAGTATGAAAAATAGGTAAAATTAAGTCTTAAAGTACCAACTTCAAGCTCTCTTGTGCATTTGTCAAAGATTAGACACAAAATATTATACATCCGTGGCCTGTGCTAGTAGCTTTCTATTGATATCAAATATATTGATATAGCTCAAAATTTGACTACTCATTGGGCAAAACTGTGAGATACATACAATTTTCCTGAGCTCAAAGAAAAGCGCGCAAATTTTACGTCTAACAAAAAAAGTATATAATATGTTCACATAACTCACTATTTTTATTCCAAATGGGTTTATTTCAAGTCAACAATAGTTCTAGAACATGTTTGAATCAAAACTAAATATTTATTATACACAAAAGCTGAGAAAAAAGTATTTTGACTATTTACTGAAAAAGTATGAAAAAAGGTCAAATTATAGGGTTGAAATACCAACTTAAAGGTTTCTTGTGCATTTGTCAATAATCAGACACAACATATTTTACATCCATGTGATGGCATCTGCCAGTAGCTTTCTATTGATATCAAACATATTGATATAGCTAAAAATTTGACTACTCAGTGGGCAAAAATGTGAGATATGGTCAATTTTCCCGAGCCTGAAGAAAAGCGAGCTAATTTTACGTCTAACGAAAAAAGCGAGTAATATGTTCACATAACTCATTATTTTTATTCCAAATGGGTTAATTTTAAGTCAACAATAGTTCTAGAACATGTTTGAATCAAAACTAAACATTTATACTATACAAAAATTGGCTGAGAGAAAAGTATTTTGTCTATTTAGTGAAAAAGTATGAAAAATAAGTAAAATTACGTGTTAAAATACCAACTTAAAACTATATTGTGTATTTGTCATTGATCAGACACAAAATATTTTACATCCATGTAAAAGCCTGTGTCATATGTGAGGATAATAAATAATTAAAACATATTTTAAATAGAAAATTAACACAATTTTAGCAAAAAATCACTTCATACGCGATATTTCAAATCGCGGTTTGCGATTTTGACGGTACTAGTGTTTAAAGGGTTTTTACGGTACTTTTGGACAGGATGATTTTTGTAAGACGCGCAGATTCGGATTCCTGAGAAAATTTCACTATAGGTGGAACTCTTGGATCGTATGGACCTTTCAACACAAATAAAACCCCCCTAGCTCTGGGACTAATACTGCAGCTGCAATTTATAGAATAGGACTTATTATACAGCAGGATAACAAATAAAGACCAATAACATGATAACCACCAAGTATAACTAAATAAGATATGTAATCGTCATATAGGTATCACAGGGATCTGTTCCCAGACAGGCTTTCAACACTGCACGTAACGAGGGTTCCCACAGAAATCTGGAAATGAAATTCCATGACTTTTCCATGACTTTCCATGACCATTTTAAAATTCCATGACTTCTTAATCGAATATAAAAATGTACATTTAAAACTGTAGAGCCTCCCACCACCACAGCGGTCTGATCTAAAGCAGAACAGTGTGTCGCGAAGTTTTTTTTACTTTTTGTATGTAATATAATTTAGAGCTATAGGTGAAATATCAGTATCTTTGTGTGTCAAAAGTGTCGGTAATCAACACTTTTTTCTCAAAAAAATGCGATAAACATTTACAAAAATTCAAAATTCCATGATTCCATGACTTTTTGCCAAATTTTCTCTTTCCATGATTTTTCCAGGCCTGGATTTTATTTCTTCATCTTCCGTGGTATTCCATGATTTTCTATGACTGGGAACCCCGACGTTGGAACAATGTTGGCCTAATGTCTATCCACCGTCTGCGACATTGGCACAACATTTGGCCAGTGTATCTCATGTGTTGAAATGTTGATTCACTGAACAGTCCCGTCACTGCTGATGCTACTGAGCATGCGCCAAACTCATCCCGACAAACCAGACGACTGTTTTTATTTGGTGCGGAATTGTTGTCTGTCGTGAGAGAAATACTCATGTCCACCCTTGGAGTCTCGGATTGATCATTATTAGGAACAAAATAAACATTAATTCGGGTGTTTTTAATTATTACAATCATGACGCTTTGACCTCTGATTTCATTCTATATTTGGGTGTTTTATGAAAGCAGATCATTTTGTTGACATTCCTGTTTCTATATATTTTACCCCATTAACACTTCCAAGCTTGATTTTACCATTGTCATCTTCATCCACTACAAGCCGCGAATTGCTTTCGAAATTCTCGACTTGTAGTGAATGAAGATGACTTGAAATGGGTGGTAAATGGAAAAAAACATATAATTATTAAACAGTTCCATGAAAATTTTTCTTCTAAAACGCCTATAGGTGTAGGAAATGAAGTCATTCTTCATAGATGCAAAATGATGCATTGAAGCATCGTGAGGGTCAAATGGTTAAGCGGAATTTTTGCACCACAGAGCATATAATCAATAAAATCCATTGAATAAAGATGGTATAATCCGTCAAAATAAGGTCGTTCTAAGCTTTAATTTAAAGTATTTGCTAAAAAATTGCCACAATTCACGTTCCAGGGTCAGTTTTTCAAGGTTTTTGTTTACCACGCTTCACTATGGATATGTTTCCCACGACTTGCTTTACTTCTGACCAGACCCCCCCCCCCCTCCAGACCCCCTCCCCTCTCCTGTGATGTCTGGCATAAAAGAACAATCAATCAGACAGCAGCAAACCATGTGAAGCTTTACATTCTAATTCCCGGAATGTAGCGGGATTACATCCTGATTGTAGACAAATCCTCTTCCCACCTGTGGAAGTCACGTATTTAACAAGTTCTCGGAATTTACCTGAGTCTAGCGACACAACAGCATGTCTTCCTCATTACATTGATAGGGCGGGGGTCCTGGTGCAGTGGTTAAAGCTGTCTGCATGGAAAGTCGGGGATTGCGGGTTTAAGCTCTCTGGCCTTCAAGCTTCAATGAAACAAAATCTTTCTTCTCCGCTCACTCGTAAAGATTCAATATTGTGGGGAGCCTCCGTTACCGAGAGGTAGCGTGCTCTGTCTAATGGCCAAGTTTAGCCTATATGTGCACAGAGGTGGCCTAAGACCCCATTCATTCATTGATTCATTTATTCATTGATTCATTTATTCATTGATTCATTAATTCATTGATTCATTAATTAATTAATTAATTCATTCATTCATTCATTCATTCATTCATTCATTCATTCATTCATTCATTTATTACATTGAAAGACGACTTTTTTTTCGAAAACATCTCGCAGCGTGCAAGGTGTGTTGATACCCTGTATGTGCTACGTTAGCTTATTTACCTCTTACAGAGCTGAATTAATTTTGTATAAATCATGGAGACCAAAGGGTTTTAATCGATTCGAAATCATCATAAATGTCTTAGTTATGTCTTTCTGCTTCATTTGAATACCTATGTTATGGGGTTATGGCCATTAGAAATATTTTCACTCTTACAGTGAGGGGATCGACCTTAGTCGTCAGAATCTGACGTTTAGAGACGTCAGACTCTGACGACTAAAGTCGGTCCCCGTGCTGTAAGGGTTCTTTTGTCACTCACTTGAAATTGTGTCCGCGACCAACTTTAAGTGGCTGACAATGACTCACGTTAGGTTAATTTGGGACCAAAGTTTTTTTTCATTTTGAAAGCATCGTAAATGTCTTTGTTAGCTCTTCCCGCTATATTTGAATACCTATTTCGGGCCAATGGCCTCGAAGCTAAGCCAACCATAGACAACAGTGGCGCAATGTCTAATGTCTTCTGAAGTATGGTCATCTGCATTGTTCTCGTAAAATCACGTGAGATTTTTCACGTGCGTGGGAGCTTTGACGCGCATGCGCCACTCTCTGACCACAGGGGTCACTAACTACAGGCAGAGGTCAAAACCACAGGCAGGTTCCAAGAAACGCTTCACATTGTGGCATTTCTCGATAAAAGATTTATTACTTTACTAAGTATAGTCACATGATATTCTCCATGTATTATGCTGTCATTGTGATAGATAGACATAGATTTGTCATTATGCTTATGACGCTTTTATTTCGAGGGGTACGCGCTTTTGCCTATGATAGTACTGGATGGAGAACCCATTAGGTGATTAAAAAGGCGAAGCATATGTAGACAGTAAGTTATTCTCTTTGGACATCTTCTATATCGCGATAATGCCAGAATGTACAGTGTAAAATTACAGTGTAAAGTTACTAAAATTGCGTTAACAATTTCAGCTTCAAATGACTGAAAACGACTAATTGACAATTCCCATTATTTAGAAAGACGTGGCCCAATTCACAGACTATACCCTAGCAAGCACAATACATGCTCAATATGGGCCCACCGTCTGCGATGTTGCCCAAAGATTAAACCAACATTGACTCGATTCCTCATGTTAGCTGTGCACAGAGACCAATATAAACTACAGATCATTTGTAAAATTGACAATAATATATTATCATAATTATACAATTAGTTATGATGGCATACCTTTCCCTATTAGTAACCATGATTAAGGCTTAATTATATGTGAATGATACTTTAACTATATAATAGAATGGTTAGCTGTATACACACAGAGACCAATATAAAATTCAGGTGATTCGTAAAATCAAGGAAAGTAGAATCAGCTTGGTTCTATTTCCCATGATAAAATTGATAATATATATAATATTGTCAAAATCATACAGTAAATTATTAGCTATTATAGCATACCATTCCCTATTATTAAGATTTGCATGTGAGTGATACCTAGTATAATATAATGGTTATTTGCAGTAGTGTACTTTGTAATTACTACACTTTGTTGAGTATAAGCACATACAGTAGAGTAGCCTATGTCTTGCTGACCAAAGACAAACAGCAGTAACTGCTTACTTGAAAAGTAAGCAGTTAATGCTGTTTGTCTTTGCACGGCGGTCATTATGCCAGTACTCGATGGCAGAAGAGAATCCTGCAGGACAAAGACAAGCAGCAGTAACTGTTTACTTGGAAATGTACGCAGCTACAGCTGTTTGTCTTTGTACAGCCGTCAATATGTCAGTACTCGATGGCAGAAGAGAATACTGCAGGGCAAAAAAGACAAACAGCAGTAACTGTTTACTTGGAATGTATGTAGTTACTGATGTTTGCCTTTGCTATCCATACAAACAAGCTGCAAGCTGTTTGCATTAATATTATCGACAAGGGTGAACAAAAATATATAACACTAAGAGGAAACCCTGGGAATAATTAGTCTGGTGTAGATAGGATAGCTACACAATAATATGTGCGTTTGGCAGTTTTTGTCATAGACAGTAAAGCTAACTTACATCGGCACATCCACGGCTAGGCGTGAAAAATACCACTCTTTAAAGGTGCTATGTTCGTTATACCCGGTGACTGGGAGCGATCTCGAGCTCAATGTTCGAAAAATGACCATGACATTTCAATGCCGTTGCGACAAATGAGCTGAGCATGCGATGTAGTAGTATAATAGGTGAAATTTTTATTGACGCCATATCTCAGATTCACGTCCAAAAGAAATCCAACGTTTTGAGTGATGCGCAATCTACAGTTTCAAGCTCTGTTCCAGCCAGTCAGGCTTAAACAGAACTTGAAACTGTATCAGGCATTTGGGGCTAATGCGCGACTACACATTTGCTACAGTAACACATTTGCTACACACTTGCTACACAACTTTTTGCAGTGAATTAATTATTCCCTTGTAGGAGTGAAGTGCATTTGAGTTTGCTTCATCTGGGTAACCATGTTCATGGGATAGTTTAGTGGTCAGTTTTTCCACTAGGTGGGGCTTGTTATCCGCCATGTTTGTGAGAAACTGGCAGAGGCTTTGTAAACACCGCTCACCTTGAACTTTAAAAGGTCAGTACTTCTCTCCAGTAAACACATACCTACACCCATGTAACAGTGTTGGTTTAATGTTGGCAAGCGTTGTAGACGTTGGGCCAACATTCAACCAGCATTGGGTGAAAAACACGGAAGTTGACCCAATGCTGGGTTGATGTTGGCCAAACTTCGTAGACTCTGGCCCAACATTTATCCAGCATTGGATCGACATCACTTGCTTGCAAGGTCCAAGTCATGGGTGAGAAACAGGAAACTGGGATGATATTGTTATTGGCAGGGAGCATAGATTGACACAGGATAGTTACCGAGGGAGCATTCAATGACTGTATAGATGCTAAACCTAACACCCTTCACCCCTTATAGTCTTAAAGATTTCGATTGACCATACTCAATCGACAAAATTGCCTATTCATCTCGAATAGGTTGAATATAGAAGATATAGAATATATAAATTACCTAGCTATTTTTTTTAAACATTTGAAAAATATCGATATCCTATTTTAATACCTGTTTCACGCGAACTGAACATAATAAATAATGCCCAAGCTATACAGATATATAGGCTAAGCAAACTGGCCATGTTCTATGACCCTGCTATATGACCTTGGTGTATGCCCATGGCCTACATCGTAGCCTGCTCTTTGCCAATCGTGGGATAACTAGATCCCAGAATGGTGTTGTTTTTGGCAGGGAGCATAGATTGACACATGATCGGACCAGGGATCATAAGATACTGTGTGGTCAAGTGTTGACCCAAGGTCAGGAGCCCAGCCCTCTACAATATAACCCTTTAACCCTTGCAACGTTTAAATATTTTTTGTATAAACCATGGAGACACAGGTTTTTTTAATTTGAAAGCATCGTAAATGTCTTGGTTAGCTGTTTTCGCTTCATTTGAATACCTATGTATATTTTTAATTCTTTCAGTGCGAAGACCGTCTTTATACGTCTGAATCTGACGTATACAGTCGGTCCCCAAGATTTTAAAATAGATAACCCCCATTTTGTCAAATCTCAATAATTGTCACCCACTTGAAGTTGTGAATCGCCTCGGTGAGACACAACTTCGAATAGGTGAAAATTTCAGTTAAATTACTCGGTTGGTTAAAGTGTTAAGATGTGATCTTGTCTTCAACTTTCTCTCATTCCATTAGAAAAACGAAGCCCAAAAAAACCGTCGCATTAATTTTTTGAAATTTTGGTCATTTTTACTTTCTTACATATCTAACAGAATGTTCAGATCATCTTAACTTTTAAGATCAGCGTAAATTTTAAGATCATCTTAGCTTTTAAGATTATCTTAACTTTTGTAATGGAAGTGACAGAAAGTTTACTTTCACTGCTAAAACGTTAAAAATTCGTTTTATTTGCAGGTTAGTGGAAATAAAATGAGTCCTTAAACATAGAGATTTGTAAATGTTGAATCTCAAATTAAACACATATGAGTAATTTTCACCTGGGTGAAGATTAATGATTTAAATCATATAATTTAGCGCTTTAACTCTTACATTAATTTCAGATAATCGATGGGACCGAAAAGGTTTTCTTTAATTTGAAATCATCATAAATGTCTTGAATACCTATGTTATGGGTCTACGGTCAGTATAAATAGGTTGACTCTTACAGTGCGGTGAACGACTTTAGTCGTCAAAATCTAGTCAGAATCTGACGTCTGTAGACGTCAGATTCTGACGACTGAAGTCGATAGTGCGTACACAATAGTGCGTACTGCCACATAACATACAGATAAAGATAACATAGGTATTCAAATGAATCAGAAAGAGCTAACTAAGACATTTATGATGATTTCGAATTGATTAAAACCCTTTGGTATCCATGTTTTTAGCTCCCGCCGTCACCGTAGGTGAGCGAAGGGAGCTATGGATTCTACCTCCGTTTTTTTTTGGCCTCTTCTTTTGCCTATAACTTTGTGAGAAAATAAGCTAGGATAACAATTTTTGGTATGTGGGTTACTTCCAGGTGGCTAATGGACGGGTTAAAATATTTTTAATCTGAATTCAATGCGCAAGGTTGCAGAGGAGAAAATGATGATGTGACGGCGTTGGGCCGTTGGGCCGTTGGGCCGTTGGGCCGTTGGGCCGTCCGTAAACAATTTGTTTCCGGAGCATATCTCTGAAAGTACTTGTCCGATTGTCTTCAAATTTTACACACAACAACCCTAGGGGGTCTAGTTGTGCCTTTTGGGGTATTTGAACTTTGACCTACTTCTGGTTCAGAACTATGACCTATAAATAGACGTTTTGACGCGCACTTCGTTTCCGGAGCAGATCTCGAAAAGTACTGGGCCGATGACAGTCATATTGCACATACATGTTCTCTAAGGTCCCTAGTTGTGCCTTTTCAGGTTTTTGGACCTTGACCTTGAAGTTGACCCAGCACTTTGACCTAATTTATAACAGCGGTAAATCCGACTGAAAGATTTTGCGGAATATCATGAAAACCGCTCAAGATAGCTACACCATTACTATAAAACAATTGTGAGGTTTCAGGAGAGGATGCATCTTAAAAAATTTCAAGTCGATAAAATTAAAAATGGCCGCCTATCGGCCATTATTCACCTCGACAGGCCTGATATTGCGGAATATCATGAAAACCGCTCAAGATAGCTACACCATTAATATCAAATAAATTGTAAGGTTTCAGGAGAGGATGCATCCTGGAAAATTCGAAGTTGATCAAATTCAAAATGGCCGCCTATCAGCCATTATTCACCTCGACAGGCCTGATATTGTGGAATATCATGAAAACCGCTCAAGATATCTACACCATTACTATAAAACAAATTGTAAGGCTTCAGGAGAGGATGTATTTTGAAAAAAAAATCATTTTGTCAAAGTTCAAAATGGCCGCTTATCGGCCATTATTCACTTTCACATGGCCGTTATTTGGTCAACCGTGCTAGATGGCTAGACCATTACTGTGAAACGAAATGTGAGATTTCAGATGAGGATGCATCTTGAAAAAAATTGACTTGATCAAATTTAAAATGGCCGCCTTTTCGGCCATTATTCATTTTCACATGGCTGATATTTGGTAAACCGTGCTAGATGGCTAGACCATTACCTGATTACTATAAAACAAAGTGTGAGTTTTCGGGGGAGGATGCACCCTGAAAATTTTAACCTTACGAATTCAAAATGGCCGACAATCAGCATTATTTACCTCGATAGGCCTGATATCAGGTAAACGTGCTAGATAGCTAGACCATTACTATAAAACAAAATGTGACGTTTCGAGAGAGGATGCCTTTTAAAAACTTTCGACTCAATCGAATTCAAAATGGCCGCCTATCGGCCACTATTTACTTGCACATTGCTGATATTTGGTAAACCGTGTTAGATAGCTGGACCATTACTATAAAACAAAATGTGAGATTGCAAGAGAGGATGCATCCTGAAAAAAATTGACTCGATCAAATTCAAAATGGCCGCCTATCGGCCATTATTCACTTTCACATAGCCGGTTTTTAGTAACCGTACTAGATGGCTAGACCATTACTATAAAACAAAATGTGAGATTTCAGGAGAGGATGCATCTTGAAAAATTTTGACTTGATCAAATTCAAAATGGCCTCCTATCGGCCATTATTCACTTTCACATGGGCGATAATTGGTAAACCGTGCTAGATGGCTAGACCATTACTATAGAATGAAATGTGAGATTTCACCTGAGGATGCATCTTGGAAAATTTTGACTTGATCAAATTCAAAATGGCCGCCTTTAGGCCATTATTCACTTTCACATGGCCGATATTTGGTAAACCATGCTAGATAGCTAGACGATTACTATAGAATGAAATGTGAGATTTCAGCTGAGGATGCATCTGGAAAAATTCTGACTCGATCAAATTCAAAATGGCCCCCTATCGGCCATTATTTACTTTCACATGCCCAATATTTTGCAAACTGTGTTAGATGTTAGTCCATTACTATAAAACAAAATTTGAGGTTTCGGGGGAGAATGCACCCTAAGTTTTTAACTAATTTATATCGAATTCAAAATGACCGTAAATCAGCTATTAGTTAACTCGATTGGCCTGATATCGGGTAAACCATGCCAGATAGGTAGACCATTACTGGGATACTGATTAGGATCATTAATTTCAATGGAGGTTTGCAATCTCTGACAGACTGTCTGGTTCTTATCTTACTCTTAGACTGGGCTTCTTAGACCTAGTTGTCTTGCGTCTTGATTTTTGACCTAGACTAGGACTACATTAATAACCCTATACAAAATTGCTTAAATCAAATTCTAATTCGGAGCGGGAGCTCCTGGACTTATGTAGTCTTGTATATAAAGTATATTCAGCGCTTTAAGGGCTAAGGTTAGTCATTTTAGTGGATGGGCCCATGGTCTTTCTTTTTCTATTGGAAATTATAGAAATTAAGATAAAGATTTTTAGTAGGATTTTTTTCCGTCCAGGCCTTTGAAAACCTCGCGATTTACCTTATCTTAACTTTACCGGTCTTCCGGTAGAAAAGGTAATACTCTAATTTCCTTTAGAACATTTAAGACCAGTCTTTAAATAAATGAAAGTAAGAGAAAGTTAATAACACGTCCCACTGGGCACACGACATTGTTGCGTTGTTGATTTAACGTCGCAACAACGTCGTGTGCCTATATTATTAGAGACATTACTTGAAACATCAATGTTTATTTATGCAACATATTTTGATTCAATTTCTGGAATAATTAAAAAAATTGAGACGAACCTAATCTGTACCCCCTTTTTCTGACATTCTGCCTCAGCCCCCCCCCCCCCCCCGCCGTCAGCGATCAAGATGACACAGTGTGATGTATGGGGGCAAGGATACTATTTCGGGACATCTGAAAAATAAAATCAGCTATTTCTGGTTTCCATCGTCGCTCACTGGGTCATGTGATCATAGGCGGCCATGATGGATGACGTCAGAGATCAATAAATAGCTCCTCAGATTTGATACGTCTGTGAACCCCGCTGGCAAGCACGAAATGCTGCCCCAATGTTGTTTTAATGTTGGGCTAGCGTCGTAGCCGGTGGCCCAACATTAAAACAACATTAGTTTAATGTCTCGCGTTTGCTGGGAGCTGGTTTAGATTTATTTTTGGATAAAGTCGCGGTGTGTGGGATAATTCGTCAGAAAATTTTATAGCGTGGATGCTTGTGTGGTGGCCGTGACGATCCCTCAGAGGTCGTGGATTTCTGTACTCATTTTACTCGAAAAAAATCAGCTTTTTTTAACATGGCGGTGACTGAGAGCGATCTCGACCCCCAAGGTCCGAAAAATCTCAATAACTTTTTTATTACTGTGCGGCAAATGAGCTTAACATACGATCTCGTAGCTGAAATGTTACTGATTCTAAAAGAGCTATTTTCGACCTGATTATTTGAGGACATCACGACAGAGTTCGGGGTTCGGTTCCCGGTCTCGGCGGTTTGACAGAAACAAAAATGTTTCTTCCCCATCCACGTGTGAAAGTCAGTATTGTGGGGAGCCTCCATGACCGAGAAGTAGCGTGCTCGGCCTTCGAATTTCGAATCCTGTGTCTGGAGGACAGTGTCATCTCAATCATCTCACCAGCCTCAGGAGGTTCTCCTGGCCCAGTTTAGCCTATATGTGCACAAAGGTGGCCTGAAGCCCGATTCATTTAATTTCATTTGAGGACAAGTCCCACGATTTTGTATGGGATCAATCTGTGGCTGAAATCTGTTTTAACCACCGTGGCTACCTGTACCTGTAGCTGTTGGGTCTTTCTCATCTAACTTACATTAGAGCTACATATTTAAAAAAAAATCCATGTTTCGTATTTTACGGCGATAGACATCAGAGATGAAGGGTGGTTTTTTTAAGCTACTTTCGTTTTGCTTTTATTTGTATTAACGTTTAAAATCAGAGGGGCTACATTTCGAATTTAGGATTATTTGCAGTCCCAAAATCCTGGGAACCATCCGACTAAAAGTAAAAAAATTAGGATTATTTTGACTTTCTCCCATTTCTATTAGAAAAATTAGGATGCTCCTAACTTTTCTAATTGAAATGGGAGAAAGTACATATATTTCCTGGCTCTGCCCTTTTGTCCTCGATATAACCTGATATATAGCCAGACCTACCTACATGTAACATATATAGCTGCCACACGCTGACAAACTGGCAGGTGGCACAAAAACAAATAGGTCTAGGTCGATCTAAACATCCTGAATCAAACTGCGATTTTACATCACTTTCTGCACCGTGTGGTAATATCGTAATCTCAGTGCGGGGATCGACTTTAGACGTCAGAATCTGACGTCTATAGACGTCAGAATCTGATGTCTATAGACGTCAGATTCTGACGTCTAAAATCGTTCCCCGTGCTGAACACATTTAAACCTTATAAACCCCGCACTGAAAGAGTTGAATATTTATAATGGTCGTAGACCCATAACATAGGTATTCAAATGAAGCGTAAAGAACTAAGGGATGTTGCAAAGTTAAAAAAAATGCAAACAGGGGCCATTTTGGATAGAAAATTGGAAAATTATAAAAAAATGAAAGTATTTGATGATTGTTGGTTTCCCCCCCCAAAAAAAATTGGATAGGGGGTGTGTGGGTGGGGTGAGCTTTATATAAATGTTATTTGATGTTTGGAATTTTTTTAACTTTGCAACATCCCTAACTTAGGCATTTATGATGATTTCAATAAAATTTAAAACACCCTTTGGTCTCTATGGTTTACATACTAATATTTCAGCACTGTAAGGGTTAATATCCTGTTACTTTGCACGACGGCAGAATGATCACAGTGGAGTCAGAACTGCACATTCCATACATTTGAGCAGTTTGGAGCAGTTTGGTTTACGACGCAACATACAACCCGAACCCGATACATCAAACTCATGCCATTAATAATCGTGTATCATCTCATCCAAGCACATTTTAATTTGAGATATTTCATAAACCAAGTAATTTTCATTCAACTTAAGGTGGGAATTTCTATGGCAATTCACCCCTTAAGCTAAATAAAAATGTCTGTCCGTCTGTCTGTCAGCAGGATTACCTACAAAGTAATGAACGGATTGGCAGAGGTGTGTCTCGAGCCGAGGAACAATCCATTAAATTTCGGGAATTATCCGGATTACGATTCAGATTACGACTAAAATAACCTAAAATAACCTAAAATAACCTAAAATAACCCAAGTAAAAGGTTAAGTTGGGGAATAAAAACTAGTCATTTCCAGGTATCACAGCCCATCCAACATTTCCCTGTGTCAGTCGTACAACAGCTGTCTGGTAAAGTAACCCCACAGTTTCCCGATTCGCCTTTTCTTCTGAGTGTCTATAAGTAGAATCACGGCTTGAGTTACTGGAAATGAAGACGTTGCACTCAAACCTGCCAGAAGAGAGGAAGGGGAAATGTTTTGCTAATTTAAAAATAATAGATAGCGTGGATAGAAATGTATCAAGGAATGAAGACGTTGTCAGCACACGAGACACGTCCAACCTGTGTTGGTTCAATGGTGGGCCAATGTCGCAGACGTTAGCCCAGCATTAAATCAACATTCGCCCAACGTTGATCCTTCAACCTCTGAAATATTTTTATATAAACCATGGAAACCAAAGGGTTTGTCAATTTGCAATCATCATAAATGTCTTAGTTAACTCTTTCTGCGTCACTTGAATACCTAAAAAGTTATGTGTCTTAGTAATGCCCTTAGAACTATTCTTTCAGTGCGGGGATCGACTTTAGACGTCACGGCCAGCCCCGATGGCTCATTCGTATCGTCTGGGGCTTGTAGCCTGGGGGTACCAGGTTCGAATCCCGGTCGGGACGGATATTTGTCATCGTGGCTGTGCATATACAGTGCTTCAAACTATTCAAAGGCATGGAGGGTACAGTGCTGCCTATGGTACTGTACACTATAAAGAACCCTTGAAGTCATTCGAAATAAGAGTAGGGCATAGTCCCGGCTTCAGACTTCCTTCTGTCGCGATAGTGCCATGATTGTGCAGAAAGCGACGTAAAGCAATATTCATATATATACCTTAGACGTCAAAGGCTGACGTGTGAAGTCAGAAAGTCGAGAAGCAGAGGATGGCTTGCAAATATGACCATTGGAGCGCCAAGTTAGGTTGAAAATGAAGTTGTGTCTCGCTAGCGCGACCGAGACCCACAACTCTAGATGGTTAAAAATTACTCATATTTATATTTTAGTCTCATGGTTTTAACAAAAATCATTTAGCGTTAAATTGTTAACTTTCCGCCGCATATGCATGGATCCTCTTTTATTGATTCCTGTCTTTGAACTGGTTATTATTGCACCATTATGATGCAATGATGATCTAGGAATGAAATACTAGGCTCTGTATTATGCTGAAAAGGTACTTTGCCATAGCATTAGATATTGCCCCACGATGACAAAGCAGTCTATTTGAATTGACATTATTTATTGTCCTGTATCGATTGGTGTAGTCTTTGAACCAGTTATTGCACCATCACGTTATTTGACGATGGGGAAACACTTAAGATAATATCCAGGCCTGAACAACAAGTAACTGCTTACTTTTCAAGTTATTATCCAGGTGTTAATAATGAGATACTCAACCCCCTTAGTACGGGGGATCGACTATAGACGTCAGATTCTGACGTCTAAAGTCGATCCCCGAACTGGAAGAGTAAAATATTTACAATGGCTGTAGACCCATAACATACAAGTGAAGCGGAAAGAGCCAACTAAGACATTTATGATTTCAAATTGAAAGAACCCCTTTGTTATCTTGGTTAATATAAAGATATTTCAGCGCTTTATTGTTTAATCCTGTCAAGCCTGAGTTTACGATAGTCATCTTCATCCACCACAAGCCGCGAATTGCTGTCGCAATTCTCGACTTGTAGTGGATGAAGATGCTAAAGAGTTGGTGAAAAATTATAAAAAATCACCATGTATTGGTAAACCATTTTGATGGAAATTTTCGTATTAAAACCCTTTGTTTTAGGAAAATTAAAACTGTTTTCAGGAATGTAAAATGATGCTTTAATGCATCGTGAGGGCTCACACTTTGTTTTTTCCTTTCAACACAAATTTTTTCTCCTTGATTAAGAACAAACCATTTTTTCGTGAAGAACGTTTTTTCCAGGACATGTTTAATCCTTCTTTCTTTGGCAGTTTCCGGCAGATTTGGATAGATCTTCTGGCTGTCAACACTCTATAAATTTTTCTCATACTTATAGAGCGAGCTATTTTTGGGGGCTTATTTTGTGAACAATTTATTTTTTTGAGAAAAAAAACTTGCCCCCCCCCCCAACCTGGTATTAGATGGCCGGCCCTACAGAAAGACTGACGCGATGTGATCCAGGTGTGGAGAATGTGACCTGATAAGACAAGACCTCCCGTAACTCTCTTATAAAACAATAGTCGGACATAAATCAATAGACAAACTCAAATGCTGATTAAACTACACTAGCTAGAGTTATTTTTGTAAAAAAACATGGAGACCAAAGGGTTAATTTTAATTTTATATCATCATAAATGTCTAAGTTAGCTCCTCCCGATTTATTTCAATAGTCAATACCTATGTTATGGGTCTACGGCCATTACAAATATTTTAATTCTTTCAGCGCGGGGACCGTCTTATACGTCAGAATCTGACGTTTACTGACGTCACATTCTGACGTCTGTAAACGTCAGATTTTGACGTATGAATGTGATCACCGCTGTTCACAAAAAAGTAGCAGTGACAATAGCCAGTGTTTAGACATAACGACAAATGCTGATACCTTAAAGACCAACATTTAACATTCAGGTTTGAGGAATGTGTTATTGGCAGTTCAGCACTTCACTTATCTCACAGCAAAACAAAGACCGATGTTGCATTCATGAAGATACTTTAGTGCAGAATAAGAATACTTAAATCACTCGGCACCTTGATCAAACAAAGACTGGATATCCAGGCTTGAATAATTCGATATATTGACCTCATCGACCTCAGCGGTATAAACCGCCTGTTGTAAGACAAGCGAATGATAGATATTCTCAGTCTAGGTTGTAGTAGCAGAAAAATACAAAAGGTAATTTACTTCATTTTATAGTTTTTTAATCAATACAAATACTGATAAATGTACATGTATTTTTAGCACATCCGGCCTTCAGGCATAGAATGAGCTTATGCCATCGTGTGTCGTCTGTCGGCCGTCGTCTGTCCACCATTCACAAGAAATGCATTTTCTTCCTCAATTCTTGGCCGATTTCAATTGTG
Organism: Flabesymbios commensalis; assembly: GCA_964017125.1. NCBI lineage: Eukaryota > Metazoa > Annelida > Polychaeta > Terebellida > Flabelligeridae > Flabesymbios > Flabesymbios commensalis. The sequence goes on along the minus strand of OZ024904.1, from coordinate 4,873,161 downwards.
TCGGTTTGCTTGAAAGAGCTCGTGCCAGTGCATAGAACTTCGTCACGGATATCAGAAATTTTAATTATTGATAAACTTATGACCTAATTAGAACATTCTGTTCACAATTCACAGCAAATGCTTCTCCTCCCTCAATTCTTAGCCGATTTCAATTGTTTTTGGTTTGTGTGAAAGAGCTCATGTTTTTGCAACTTCCTCACGGATTTTAAAATTTTTACCTCGTAAATAACTTATGCCCCAATTGAGACCTAATTAGGACCATTCACAATAAATGCTTCTCCTCACTCGATTCTTAGCCGATTTCTATTTTGTTTTTTTTTGTTTAAAAGAACTTGTGCCTGAGGATGAGGTTCTGTGTCATTGACACTCTGGACCAAGAATATAATTTAATACCAATCCGAAAGAATATGACGCCGACCTGACGCAAACACGATGATGTTTGTTACTTTTACCAACATTCCAGAGATTGTCACCAATCTACAGTGATATTAAAGACAATCCGTGTTTTGTCTTCATATCACCTACTGTTAGGACGAAACATTAGACCGTCTGTTAAAAAGAAGATAACTTCTCACAAAGCTCAAAGATGTGCCATAGAAAACAAAAAGAACACGATAGATACGATAAACAATATAAATTCCTCATTTATCTCGACAAGATATAACAAACAATGACAAATAGATATGTGTGGAATCCTGTATCCGATATATCAAACAAACAACAGTAACTGCTTACTTTACAAGTAAGCAGTTACTGCTGTTTGTCTTTGCACCGCGGTCAATATGCCAGTACTCGATGGCAGAAGAGAATCCTGCAGCTCAAAGACAAACAGCAGTAACTGTTTACTTGAAAAGTAAGCAGTTACTGCTGTTTGTTTTTGCACGGCGGTCAGTATGCCATTATTTGATGGCAGAAGATAATGCTGCAGCTCAAAGACAAACAGCAGTAACTACTTACTTGAAAAGTAAGCAGTTTTTGTTGTTTGTCTTTTCACGGCTGTCATTATGCCAGTACTTGATGGCAGAAGAGAATCCTGCAGCTCAAAGACAAACAGCAGTAAGTAAGCAGTTACTGTTGTTTGTCTTTGCCCGGCGGTCAGTGGTCCAGTACTCGATGGCTGAAGAGAATCCTGCAGCTCAAACACAAACAGCAGTAACTGCTTACTTTTCAATCGGTTACTGCTGTTTGCCTTAACCCCTAATTTCCTGAATTATTTTTATATAAACTGGGAGTCCAAAGGGTTATTTTCAATTTGAAATCATCATAATGTCTTAGCTTTTTCTGGTTCATTTGATTACCTATGTTATGGGTCTACGGCCAATATAAATATTTTAATTCTTACAGTGCGGGGACCGTTCTTACACGTCAGAATCTGACGTCTACAGACGTCAGATTCTGACGTATTAAGACGGTCCCCGCACTGAAACGGTCAACATGGCAGAATGTTAAGCAGGACCACTTCATACTACATCAATAAGATATATCAGAAAATGTTAAACAATGGACAAGAAGCATTCCTCATTGATCAAAATCACGAGATGTAAAAACTGACTGTGATAAATGACAGAGGAGTCCTCTAACACATTCCTCTCGAAGATAACCACTATTGGACTAAAACTCGCTGTAAGTTTTAAGTTCAAGAAGTACATTAATATGAGGTCAAAATGGTGTTCATTTGAGTGCGATGTGGAAACGTTCAGCATCCGTCAAATTAATGAGGTGTTAGCATTTAGGCAAACACATTATTTGGACATGTGTTCTATTTTCCCAAATCGCAAATGAACAACATTTGTATGTTCTCACACGATCAAGTCAAACATGCCATAACTACCATACATTCGGTAATCCTGGTAATATTGTTGTCCAAACTACAACAAGAGTGTGCTATCGGCCGATACCTTAACCCCCTTACAACACTGAAATATTTTTGTAAAAAACCATGGAGACCAAAGGATTATTTTCACTTTGAAATCATCATAAATATCTTAGTTAGCTCTTTCCGCTTTATTTGAATACTTATGTTATGGTTCTACGGCCATCATATACCTTTTCTGTTGGGATATTGCCATGATTGGCAGAAAACGATCCATTTTGTTTTGAAAAGAGGGGGGGGGGGTTAAAACCCTCGCTTTCTAACTAAATCGCCTCAACATTGATCAAAATTGCCGAAATATCGGTAAGCCCTAATTAACTACTTGAAGCACTACCCCTGTAAATTTGAGTGTCAAACCCCCATATTAGCTACTGCAAATAACCAGTGCTCCAGATAACATGCGTATATGCGTAAAATACGCATGTTTAAATAGCAACTACGACCACTTCTTTTCAAAATTCTGGATCTGCCCTGTTTATAAATACACTGTATTTTTTGCGTTAGCTCTTTCAGTGCGGGGATCGACTTTATACGTCAGAATCTGACGTCAACAGACGTCAGATTCTGACGTATAAAGACGGTCCTCCGGTCCCTGCACTGAAATAATTAAAATATTTATAATGGCCGTAGACTCATAACATAGGTATTCAAATGAATCAGAAAGAGCTAACTAAGCCATTTATGATGATTTTAAATTGAAAAAAACCCTTTAGTCTCCATGGTTTATACAAAGTAATTCAGCGTTCCAAGTGTGAGATCTTTGTGGAGCAGCGAGGTCACGTGTCCATGTCATGTAGCCACGTGACGTGCGTGATTATCACAGCCGTCGCTAGGTGGCGCTGGTATGCTCACCAGAAGGAGACACCCACGTCCGTGTTGCCATGGTAGCGAACACCTGGCCACACAGATGTAGACCTACTAGGACAAGATTGCTTTACGTCGCTTTCTGCACATTCATGTCAAAATCGCAACAGAATGAAACCCGAAATCGAGGCTATGCCCTACTATACTCTTCGCGAATGACTTCAAGGGTTCTTTATTGAGCACAGTGCCATAGACCGCTCTGCACACTCCATGTCTTTGAACTGTTTGGGGCACTGTAAATGCACAACCGATGACAAACATAGAAGTCACTAGAAATATGAATCTCATATTTCCGTTCTTCAACGAAACATTAAAAAACGTTTGTTTGAAGATCACCGCTCGATTTTTTCGGTTATCTCGCAGTGGTAAAAACAAAATTGCAACTAACAAACATTCTAGATATATCTAATGGTGCGTCCATCATACACTCCGAGCAACACCCTAGAATTATGTGGGTACATAGTCTTCAACATGACCACCATCTTGACCCCTTCATGTGATTTATAGTGCTGAGCATTACTCATCCACTTATGTAAGTCGTGTGATTATTGATCCAGTCAGATTTTGTCACCCCTGGAGTCAACGTCACTATATGGACGTATTTTTATGCGATTGGTCATTGAGTGCTTTCTTATTCTGCAAAATGTTCCCGTCATTTGAAGATTGACGTGATTTCTAGCTTCAAACGACGAAATATATTTGTACACCCCTTCAACCCTTCCAGCACGGGGACCGACTTCAGACTTCAAAATCTGACGTCTATAGACAAGTCGATCCCCGCACTGGAAGAGTAAACATATTTATAATGGCCATAGACCCGTAACATTGGTATTGAAATGAATCAGAAAAAGCTAACTAAGATATTTATGATGATTTAAAATTGAAAATAACCCTTTGGTCTCCATGGTTCATACAAATATATTTCAGCTCTTTACTAAGTGTGCTCTACTGGGTGACTGCAGACTCTATGTATAATATTGAGGGGTTTTTTAATACGGCATAAACTAAGTCTTAATGGTGATCTATCACCCCTTATATAGTATGAATAATTTTGTGACAAATAAATCACAGTTGCTATAAGATGGGGCAAGTGTTTCCTTATATAGGGTGATTGGCTATCATGTGACCCTCTGAGTATGTCATATCCATACTGTACTAAAAATCTGTGATAAATTATAACTAACTGTTTTGGGACTAAATATGTCTTAAACCTATCTCTCATAACTCCGGTGTTAATAGTTTTATTATTAGCTCCCGCCGTCACCGTAGGTGAGCGAAGGGAGCTATGGATTCTACCTCCGTTTTTTTTTGGCCTCTTCTTTTGCCTATAACTTTGTGAGAAAATAAGCTAGGATAACAATTTTTGGTATGTGGGTTACTTCCAGGTGGCTAATGGACGGGTTAAAATATTTTTAATCTGAATTCAATACGCAAGGTTGCAGAGGAGAAAATGATGATGTGACGGCGTTGGGCCGTTGGGCCGTTGGGCCGTTGGGCCGTTGGGCTGTCCGTAAACAATTCGTTTCCGGAGCATATCTCTGAAAGTACTTGTCCGATTGTCTTCAAATTTTACACACAACACCCCTAGGTGGTCTAGTTGTGCCTTTTGGGGTATTTGAACTTTGACCTACTTCTGGTTCAGAACTATGACCTATTTAGACGTTTTGACGCGCACTTCGTTTCCGGAGCAGATCTCGAAAAGTACTGGGCCGATGACAGTCATATTGCACATACATGTTCTCTAAGGTCCCTAGTTGTGCCTTTTCAGGTTTTTGGACCTTGACCTTAAAGTTGACCCAGCACTTTGACCTAATTTATAACATCGGTAAATCCGACTGAAAGATTTTGCGGAATATCATGAAAACCGCTCAAGATAGCTACACCATTACTATAAAACAAATTGTGAGGTTTCAGGAGAGGATGCATCTTGAAAAATTTCAAGTCGATAAAATTAAAAATGGCAGCCTATCGGCCATTATTCACCTTGACAGGCCTGATATTGCGGAATATCATGAAAACCGCTCAAGATAGCTACACCATTAATATCAAATAAATTGTAAGGTTTCAGGAGAGGATGCATCCTGAAAAATTTGAAGTTGATAAAATTCAAAATGGCCGCCTATCAGCCATTATTCACCTCGACAGGCCTGATATTGTGGAATATCATGAAAACCGCTCAAGATATCTAAACCATTACTATAAAACAAATTGTAAGGCTTCAGGAGAGGATGTATTTCGAAAAAATTCATTTTGTCAAAGTTCAAAATGGCCGCCAATCGGCCATTATTCACTTTCACATGGCCGTTATTTGGTAAACCGTGCTAGATGGCTAGACCATTACTATAAAACAAAATGTGTGATTTCAGGAGAGGATGCATCTTGAAAAAATTTGACTCGATAAAATTCAAAATGGCCGCTTATCGGTCATTATTCACTTTCACATGGCCGTTATTTGGTAAACCGTGCTAGATGGCTAGACCATTACTATAAAACAAAATGTGTGATTTCAGGAGAGGATGCATCTTGAAAAAATTTGACTCTATAAAATTTAAAATGGCCGCTTATCGGCCATTATTCACTTTCACATGGCCGTTATTTGGTAAACCGTGCTAGATGGATAGACCATTACTATAAAACAAAATGTGTGATTTCAGGAGAGGATGCATCTTGAAAAAATTAGACTCGATAAAATTCAAAATGGCCGCTTATCGGCCATTATTCACTTTCACATGGCCGTTATTTGGTCAACCGTGCTAGATGGCTAGACCATTACTGTAAAACGAAATGTGAGATTTCAGATGAGGATGCATCTTGAAAAAAATTGACTTGATCAAATTTAAAATGGCCGCCTTTTCGGCCATTATTCATTTTCACATGGCTGATATTTGGTAAACCGTGCTAGATGGCTAGACCATTACCTGATTACTATAAAACAAAGTGTGAGTTTTCGGGGGAGGATGCACCCTGAAAATTTTTAATTTACGAATTCAAAATGGCCGACAATCAGCATTATTTACCTCGATAGGCCTGATATCAGGTAAACCGTGCTAGATAGCTAGACCATTACTATAAAACAAAATGTGACGTTTAGAGAGAGGATGCCTTTAAAAAACTTTCGACTCAATCGAATTCAAAATGGCCGCCTATCGGCCACTATTTACTTTCACATTGCTGATATTTGGTAAACCGTGTTAGATAGCTGGGCGATTACTATAAAACAAAATGTGAGATTACAAGAGAGGTTGCATCTTGAAAAAAATTGACTCGATCAAATTCAAAATGGCCGCCTATCGGCCATTATTTACTTTCACATAGCCGGTTTTTAGTAACCGTACTAGATGGCTAGACCATTACTATAAAACAAAATGTGAGATTTCAGGAGAGGATGCATCTTGAAAATTTTTGACTTGATCAAATTCAAAATGGCCTCCTATCGGCCATTATTCACTTTCACATGGGCGATATTTGGTAAACCGTGCTAGATGGATAGACCATTACTATAGAATGAAATGTGACATTTCAGCTGAGGATGCATCTTGAAAAATTCCGACTCGATCAAATTCAAAATGGCCCCCTATCGGCCATTATTTACTTTCACATGCCCAATATTTTGCAAACTGTGTTAGATGTTAGTCTATTACTATAAAACAAAATATGAGGTTTCGGGGGAGGGATGCACCCTAAGTTTTTAACTAGTTTATATCGAATTCAAAATGACCGTAAATCAGCTATTAGTTACCTCGATTGGCCTGATATCGGGTAAACCATGCCAGATAGGTAGACCATTACTGGGATACTGATTAGGATCATTAATTTTAATGGAGGTTTGCAATCTTCGACAAAAATTGTCTAGTTCTTATCTTACTCTTAGACTGAGCTTCTTAGACCTAGTTGTCTTGCGTCTTGATTTTTGACCTAGCCTAGTACTACATTAAAAACCCTACACAAAATTGCTTAAATCAAATTCTAATTCGTCGCGGGAGCTCCTGGACTTATGTAGTCTTGTTCTATTTTATTTTAATGTGTGATTGTGTTATTGTGTATATCGGGTGAGACAATAACAGACTTATAATAATTATATGGTGTGTTTTATTGTCACGTGGATTAACGGTGGTCGACAAATGACGGAGTGAACCCTTTAACCGCCGGTGCCGCATATATTCGGGTTCTCATTTTTTTATTAGCACATTAAGTACCACATTTTAAATATGTGAAAGATAAAATCAACCAGCAAGATTTGAAAAGAGTTGACCTCCGTTTTGTCGAATCTGAGTAATTTTCACTCACTTGAAGTTGTGGATCGCGTCAGCGAGACACAACTTCAATGGGATGAAAATTCAAATTTAATAATTTGGCGGTTAAAGGGTCAAGGATTACAGAGAGAAACAGTACCACGTTCTCTCACATTATCGCCCCCTTCCACACCTGATGATTGATCAATGCCGTTTTATTACCCCACTCTCATCGATCCTCGTGTTTTGAATCGTAAAATTCGATACTGGACCCGAGTTTTCCACTAGATCTATGCGACTGTTCAAGTACCGGCGACGTGTTAAAGGGACTGTCCCAGGCTAAAATCATAAAAAAATCGGTGATTTTATTTTGGCCTATTAATATGACCATATGATGTAAACATGACCATTGACTAGAACTGCAAAAGTTTTTTTAATTTTTGTGCTGCGCACTTACCAGTTTAAGATTTATTAATAAGCCAAAATAAAATCACCGATTTATTGATGATTTTAGCCTGGGACAGTCCCTTTAAGCGCATTCTGAATGTGTTATTAGCACAGAAAATCAAAAACAAATAAAATTTAGAAATTGCGCAAAGTCGAAAATCCAGATAAAACATTTAAACGCTAACATGTCTACTTTGAAAATGCAGGTTTTCATTTATTTGAAACTGACAAATTGCTTCAACATTACTGTAATATTAAAACCTATACATTCTAAGCCGGGAATGGAGAGTCATTGTTGACCGAGTACTGACCAATTATCATGGTAGGCCTATATGGTAATCAATCAGGTGTGACCAAGCTGTTGATTATAAGAGATCCTCATTATGATCGGGTGTGTTTTAAGTCAGTTAAAACCCTCGGAGCTCTACATTCTTAGCTGTGAAAAGGTCTCAGCCTTCGGCCTCGACCTTTTCACAGCTAAGAATGTAGAGCTCCTCGGGCTTCATCCTATACATAAAATCGATGTGTACAGTTACAGACATGTCTCTGGAAGATGCTAACAAAAATCGCGGTTTTTTAACATGTGGAAATTTAAATTTATGGCATTTATGCATTTATAGCATATTTGCGATCAAATTATCCCTTTCATCGCTAAGCGTTTTAATTTGTCCTATCGACTGATTTAATCACTGATATTGGGAATGAAAGGTCTCTTTAAACATCAAGATTTGCAAATATTCGGTCAAAAATTGAAACAAAAACGATTATTTTCACCCACTTGAAGTTGTGGGTCGCGGTAGCGAGACACAACTTCAAGTGAGTGAAAATTACTCACATTTGTTTAATTTCCGACCAAATCAAGAGAAAGTGGTATTTCCATTATATTGAGATAAAGAGGCTTTAATGCAAGAAAATCCACTCCGTTAAATTATAAAATACGGAATTTTCAATCACTTTGAACTGTGACAGCAATTCCCTATCTCAAAGTGCGTGAGTTAAAGTCATCATAAATGTCTTAGTCAGCTCTTTCCGATTCATTTGAATACCTATGTTATGGGTCTTTGACCATTATAAATATTATTTAAAAAAATATATATATATTATAAAAATATGAATAATAAATGTGTCACAGATTCGAGAGATGTTTCACTTTTAATAAACTAAGTGCACAAATCATGCTAATGAACACACTAAAACATCACTGTAATCTAGCGGTTGACCTTACAACGCTGAATTAATTTTGTATAAATCATGGAGACCAAATTTGATATCTTCATAAATGTCTTAGTTAGCTCTATCTGGTTCATTTGAATACCTATGTTATGGGTCTTTGACCATTATAAATATTTTACTTTTTTAGGGCGGGGTTCGACTTAAGACGTCAGTCAGAATCTAACGTCTAAAATCGATCCCCACCTTACTCAGATTTTGTATTCACTGGATAAAATGGGCGTGTCCCACCTGTGTTGTTGATCTGTCAATCACGCTTGACTGACCACGTGTCATTGAGACTCCATTTGACGACAATAAACAAATCGTGTAAACGCCCCAGTTCACATTACTAACATATCAACCTCTTGTCATTAATGCCCTGAATTAGATCGTTTCACTCATTTGATGTTTGGGAACCGCCTTTATACGTCAGAATCTGACGTATATAGACGTCAGATTCTGACGCATAAAGACGATTCCCACACTGAAATAATGGATATATTTCTAATGGCCATAGACCCATGACATAGGTATTTTAATGAAGCGGAAAAAGCTAAATACGACATTTATAATTATTTAATTTGAAAAAAAAACTATTTTGATCTCCATGGTTTATACAAAAATATTTCAGCGTGGTAAGGAATAATGCTGGTTCAGTGTTTGACCAACGGTATTTCAACGTATGGTGTAACTGATGGGGGTGGTCAGTCAAGCGAGTCGCCACCTCTGCATTGTGACCCGTTTCTCAAGCGTTGCAAACCTTGGGACTTTTGCTCAGTTTGTATCCAGCTTGATGTGAATTGTATAAGTTCAGTTGCTGGTAGCTTTTCACGGCTTAACCCTTTTAGCGCCGGGATCCACCTTTGATTCTGCACAACTACTAATGCACACATAAAATCCACTATTGCCTCTGACCAAATATATCAACTTATGACGTCACTCACAAAATCCGTCTGCCACCATTGTGTCTGACCACATATCACTTATGACGTAACACACAAATTCCGCCCACTATTACCACTGATTAGTAGGGCGGATTAAAGGTCGAACCGTGACCGGCTGGACAAAAGTATGAAATTTGACACAGTTACTCCTGCGCTATTACTGATCAAATTCAGAAGGGTAGCCCAAAAATCGGAGTGAATTTTCTTTGTAAAAATTGCATTTTACGTAACCATGGCAACACAAAAAACTTGAACAATTAAAATCGGTGATTGAATGCATAATAAATAAATAAACCCTTTTGAAAACTGATATACACGGAAAATACATCATCCTCTTAAATAGAGTGGCAGTAAAACCTTGGTTTTGTTAGAAAATTCCGGTTACCATAGCAACCAGGTATGCATTATTACAGAAAATTAATTGTACTTGTCATTATTCTTTAAATAAACGGATTATTGCGTTACAGAGAGTTTTATTAACACTGACAGCGCTTCTGTAAAACATTATCGACAATCTCAGATAACAGTGATAACATTTATAAACAAGTGATGATATAGAAATTATCATGTTGCCATGGATACCGACGAGATATCCTGTGACACATTTCTTCACAAAATATATACATATACATTACATAAATGCTTTAAATGAACCACCAGTTCATTATTTGGATAAAAAACTTAATCCCCCCGTGTTTGCCTGATACACGACATCGAAAATTTTATGACGTCATCATTTTATGACGTCACACCTTGCTTATTACCGCTGATTACTCAGATCGGACAAACGTTTGACTATTACTCAATGGTTAATAATATGTTTCATTGTAAACGACTGAAGATCATGCATGGTCTGTTAGATCATGGTCTTATTTGACCCATTTGAACGATTTTTTCTCGCAAATAGACACGCCTGGTTTTAAAAAGGTCAGCAAATGATATTTTTATCTAAGGGGGACAACCTCGTGAATAAGCTGCTAAAAATGTGTAAGAAGTTAAAATGCAAAATGATCGCCGGTGGCCAATTTTGGATCTGATTAACTTTTGGAATACAAATCCAATCTTATTGTGCAACACCTCATTTTCGACTAAATCAATCTTGACAAATTCATTAAAATGTTTATTGAAGGTCAGCTGACGATGAAATCCAAGATGGCGGTCATTTAGGATCCATGTTGTTCTCAACATTAAAAAAAAGCTTCTATCTTCCATGTAACACACCTTTTCGACAAAATCAATGAGGACAAACTCAATAACAATATGTTTTATGTTTCAAGATCCTCTACTGATTATCAAATCCAAGATAGCGGCCATTTTCAATCCAGTTTATTCATTGCATTTCAAACACAAATTTCATCGTAAACAAGCTGCTTAAGTTTTTTGGGAGCCTTGGAAAATAAATCATTATTGTGACGAAATTTTCCTTCTTACTACTTCACCCATTATGTTTTTTTTTGTTTCTCACTCATTTTCAGTTGCTTGTTGACGCGTGAGTCCCTCTAGGTTGTGATCCTGGGCACATAGATATGATTTTCAGAATCAAACCTTTTACGACAGATCGTGTCTGTTAAACCAGCCTGGCCCCTGGGTAAAGGGTAGCCCAACAATTCGAGTAATTGTACTTGTTTTATTAGTGATTCCGTAACCATAGCAACAACGGTGAACAATTAATACGTATTACATATCATAAATATTAGATTCAGTTATTGTATGTATATATATATATATATATATATATATTTACATCAATTGCATAAACAGAAATACATTTTATTTCTAATATACATGTATTTATACCGTGACAACCCATCATCAGCTCATTGTGTTTGAATGTCCCGTGAGCCATACAATTTTACAAATAAAACTGTAATAATCTTTCCATTTGGGCTCGTGTGATATTTTCACATACCATACTAAAATGTTATTTATATCATGATACTGATGTATGTAAGCAAATCAACGAAGTATTTCTGATATTCATAGTGACCAGGGAATATTTTTGTGCGAGAAAAATCATCTTTGTCTTCACCACGACATTGACTTGCTATGTAAAGTCGTCCAAAGAGATTGCAGTCGTTTTGGGGCCCACAATTACATTCTGTTCGTATATTTTGCATTGGATTTGCTTGTTTTGAACAGACAGAAACTATTTGTTTTATTTTATATTTTAATGGGAGCCTTTTGTTCAGTAGTGACGTTTGTTACATATTTCTGGTATTTATAACTGCTAAACAGTTAGTTTGTGGGAAATAGACAAGGCAACTTTTTCGTATCTTTCGGGTCGAATTTAATTGTTAAAATCAATATTCTCACTTGTTCCTTCGCGCCTACTAACCACCTCACGAATACAAAATTGTCAGTGAGGGCCCCAGCGTCACAATAGGTTTTGATGGAATCGTTGTTTTTGGTCCTGTCGCATATAATACATATATTACATACAAATGTATTGTGCGACTTAGGCAGCGCCCAGCAGTGTTGAAAGTATTTTCCGAATTCCAGTAAGAGTGTATTCATGTCTATTATGTATCGGAAACCAGCGTGCATAGTCCACATGGTTCAGTGCACAAAAACATAATACAAAAGCCTCTAGTGATGCCATAAGTACGAGAGTGTATTTAGAACATAACGATGTTTTTTCTAATCCGTCATAACGCTCTCATAATCCGTTATTACGGTCTCATAATCCTTTGTAACGGTCTATTATTTCGTTATAGCGGATAGTATTCTTTTAACGGTCTAGTATTTCGTTATAACGGTCTAGTATTTTTATTACGGTCAACTATTCCGTTATAGCGGTGTAGTATTTCGTTATAACGATCTACTATCCCGTTATAGTGGTGTAGTATTTTGTTATAACGGTCTACTAATTGATTGTAACGGTCCTCCACCAGACTACTAACTCGTTATAACGGTATACTAATCCGTTATAACGGAATAGTAGACCGTTATAACGAAATACTAGACCGTTATAACAGATTAGTAGACCGTTATAACGGAACACTAGACCGCTATGGCAGAAAAGTAGGCCGTTATAGCGGAATAATAGACCTCTATAACAAAATACTAGACCGTTAAAACGGATCAGTAGACGTTATAACGGGTTAGTAGACTGATATGAAAAAAATAAAAGGCCGTTATAATGAATTAGTAGACCGTTATAGCGAGTTAGTAGACCATTATAGCGGATTAGTAGACCGTTTTAACGAAACAACATGCCGTTATAACGCAATAGTAGACCGTTATAAGGAAATATACGATCGTTTTAACGGAATAGTAGACCGCTCTAACGGACTAGTATACCGCTATAGCGATATACTAGACCGTTGTTACGGATTAGTAGACCGTTATAAAGAAATAGTAGACCGTTATAATGATATAATAAACTCTCATAATGGAATAGTAGACCTTTATAACGGATGAGTAAACCGTTATAACGACATAGTATACTGTTACAAAAAAAAAAAAAAAAAAAAAAAAAAAATTAAAAAAAAATAATACATTATTATAACGGAAAAGTAGAGCGTTATAACAAAATACTAGACTGTTATAGCGAAATACTAGACCGTTATAGGGGAACAGTAAACCGTTATAACACTTCTTCATGTCGTAAATGCACTTTCCAAAAATAAGATGTCGGATTTACTTTAAGCAACACGGGGCCACTGCCCAAGCAGACTGATCAAGAAAATCGACCTTTGTTTTCTAGAGAGCCTCATTCAAATGCAAACCACCGAACATCACTATAATTTGGTTTTCATCGTAGATTTCTAGCCACTGCCATTGGAGGATTTACCAACAGCAAAAAATGGTTGATCAGCAGCAACGACAGCCAGTTACCCAGGATTAGGATATTCTGTTATGTTATGCTGTATGACCATGCATCCCATGTCTAATCATAGCCACAGCTGCAGATTTTTCATCAAAGAAAGGGACACATGGGTCAATGGGTTGTTGTTCAAATGCATGAAAAAGACCCATTCTGTATAGTGTTTCTAAATCCGTGTCTCTCCTTATATAGAACAGAAGCGGTTTGTTTTCGCCCCGCAGTTTCTTTTGCGATGGCATTTTCAAAACCTGTATTGATACTATGTCTTCTGTGCGTGATACATGAACGTAGCGCTCTGGGAGACAAAGTCGGCATAAGTAGTACTACACTCACGACTTATTGGCTCGTGAAATAATACCAAACAGCAACCACCCTACGGTGATGGGAACTGAAAAATACTCATTCCAGTGCCAAGAGGGACGTGGCACAATGGTACAATGGGTAAAGCCGTGAGAGTCCGATACCCGCTTGATGTAGGATTTGCAGAGAAATATCATGTTTCTCTCAATGCTAGGACAACATTGTTTCGATGTGGTGCCCTTGGGCAATGCACTTCGCCATCACGGGCTTCACTTCACTCAGGTGTAAATGAATACATGTTCTAATTATTTGGTAGGACATAGATGGCAATACGAGAAGTACCCAGCGCCGAAATGGTTGCAGTGCTGTATGCTCCAAAGAGGAGTTGAAATGGTACATAAATGAACAGGTCCAGTGACCAGGGGTAATGCTAATTATTGTGATTGTCAATTATTTTCCAACTTCTCGTAAAGTATGTGAATATTTATTTAGGTCGGGATAATTAGGCAATGGAGGCTCCTATTAGTTGGTATGGCGTGATATTGCGATTGCTTTGTTATTGTAAATCAATTACATAATTATGATATTATATTGTTGAGCAGGTTTAAGATGTTGGTGCTGTACATTTAAGAAAGATTAGACAATTTGAAGGAATGAAAACGAATAAACATACACTGGGCTATTCATGCCATCAAACTGTGAAAAATCTCAATTTTAATCGTGATGTAATAATCTTTCTACCAGCCCCAGCTCTAGCAGTGGGCGATCGTGTATACCATGAAAAGTAGATTAAAAAAATCACTTTCGCTTTCAATGAAGAACAGCAAAAACTCAAGCTTCAATAATTATTATTTGTTTGAATTCGTTGTCATCGTCTCTACAGTCTGCTCAATATAAACCTTTGTGATGGTTTCTTAATGCTGCCAAACTTAATTGATACTCAGATTCGTTTGAAATCACGGCAATAATGATGTGTCTTAGAAGTTGATGGGCGTGTAACCGTTACATGGATTCCATCAGCTGCCTTGCTGTCAGCGGGACATTTGAATAAGTCACCTCCTCCACTTGTGATACAATAATTTCAATTCATGTTGTACGGAATGCATGTACACATATTCTGGGTTGGGGGGGGGGGGGGCGTTAATATATAAAACGTTAATATATAAAACAGGCAGACTGATTGCCCAAACCCTTGTCCGTGCATGTAATGTATTGACCAAAAACACGCTTTTGAACATAGTTTTCACTGAAATGACATCCTTTAATATACAATTTGGGGTAAAAAGGCCCTTGACCATACAAAGAATATATGGACAAAAGCATACTTTGGAATATACATTTTTAACAAAACTCTTTTAATTATGTATATACGATGACAAAGTAAATGTTCAGTGCTTGTGGGCTTCTTGTTAGAAAATAACCCTCGCAAATTTTCAGGAAAAAACGGCTGAAAAATCAAAGAAAACATGCGCTACTGGCATTAAAGACAAGTACACAGCGGTAATAAGCACGGTGTGACGTCATAAAATCATGACGTCATAAAATTTTAAAAGTCGAGACAATCACGAGGGTAATTATTTTTTTCACAAATAATATTTAAAACATCTATATATATTTATATGATAAAAAAATATTTTGTAAAAAATATACGAATAGGCCTATCTGTCAGAGGATATCTCCTAAGTAGCCATTTGAACATGATCATTACTGTATATCCTCACTTGCTTATGTTATCTTATCTGAGATTGTCTGTAACGTTCTAAAGAAGGGCCGGGGGTGGTAATATAAAGTTGGGTGACGATATAAACCGTTAATTTGGAGAATAAAGACAGGTATAATTAAATTTCTGTATTTATGTATGCCTGGTTGCTATGGTAACCGGAAATTTCGCGGTAACCATGTGTTTTACTGCCGTTATTTTCTATGTGGTATTGTATATCGTCGGGATATCAGTTTTATAGGAGATTTATTTATTCAGCTCACTTGAAATCACAGATAGTATAGATATTACTGATTTGGGCTTTTAGTGTTGCCATGGTTACGTAAAACATGATTTTCACTAAGAGAATTGACTACGATTTTTGGGCTACCCTTCTAAAATTGTTCAGTAGTGTCTAAGGAGTAACTGTGCCAAGTTTCATACTTTTGTCCAGCCGGTCACGCTTTCACCTATTTTGGGCCATAATCCGCCCTACTAGATTACCTATGACCAAATATCGTAGAAGATCTCATGTCAGAGGTTTGCCATGCCCAGCATGCACAAAACGTTTGCCATATGTTGAGCCAACGTTGAGCCTAACCTCTAGATCATAGGTCTAGACTAGACATTCTGTGTTTTTATTAACACCTGTTTAACCAGTTGCTAAAAGCTAAATATGCATTCCATCTTGAAATACTGATGTATGTGGGTACTTTAAAAAATCACATACATGTTCAGTCACATAAACGTACCTTGACTGAAAATTAAAATTGAATACCTCAGTGCTCTAGGTAGGGGGCTAACATTGAAACGGCGTCGGACAACGATTCTTGATTGCTGGGGTTGGATATGAACTAGTAACAAAATTTTTAATGAAATTTCCAATTTTCACTGATTCAGGTTGTTGAGCTACTGCTGAGGCCAATCAATGTGGCCAGTTGCTTTATGATATTATAATATCTGTTCATCTTTTGTGATTTAGGTAGTTGAGTTTTTGTGGGAACCAATCAATATGACCAGTTACTTTATATATTATAATACATGTAACAAATAATAATTTATGATAATATATGTTCATTTAATGTGTTTAAGGTTGTTGAGTTGCTACTGGAGACCAATCAGTGTGGACAGCTACTATATGAGAACCCCG
This sequence comes from Flabesymbios commensalis, assembly GCA_964017125.1. Lineage (NCBI taxonomy): Eukaryota > Metazoa > Annelida > Polychaeta > Terebellida > Flabelligeridae > Flabesymbios > Flabesymbios commensalis. The sequence continues at coordinate 4,856,614 of OZ024904.1, read as the reverse complement.
GACCGGACATGCCTGCCGGACGCACCACGTGTCTCCACCTGGCGGCCAAAAACGGACATAAACACATCATCAAGTACGTAATACCAAGCAAACAGGATACGTTGGGGCAATGCTGCTTGAATGTTGGGCCAGCGTCGAAGACGGTGGCCCAACATTCAAGCAGCATTGACCAATGTTACTTTAATAATAGCCAAACGTCTTCGTCGATGGCCCAACATAAGCCGTGGATATCAGACAAAACTTAAAGGGGTATATCGCCCGCAAGCAAAACAAAAAATAACGAGTATCTAAATTATCGTTAGGGCTGAGCTAATCACCTAAATAATCACTTTGATTTAACCTTTAAGTTTTTTATGGCTAGCCCTGGGTTATGAAGTAGATTCATTGATATCGGTAGCTATTTAGGACAGATCCGTGTTCTATTGCTGCTAAAAACAACTTCTGTTAAAACTCGATGTTAATTTACAGTGTCCATCTTCTCACCTTTGTGTTTATATGTCTCGCTTTAGCAACGTGGTAAATTCAAGGTTCACACCATATTGTTCTTTTCTGACACTATGTTACTATCATTATATACAGTATTACATGTATGTGTTTATGGTTTTTTAAAATCTTCTATAGTCATGTCTGTTACTCCATTATGGTTTAATGCCATGGTCTTGCTATGGTAATCTCTGTTACATGTTGTTGCTACACGCAGGGGTATTTATCTCTTGTTGCTATGGCTACAGATTGTTACTGCAGGCGGGGATAGTTATTTCGTGTTACTATGGTTACATGTTGTTCAATGTTGCTCCATGCGGGGGTAGTTATCTCTTGTTGCTATGGCTACAGTTTGTTGCTCCAGGCGAGGGTAGTTATATCTTGTTGCTATAGTTACAGACTGTTACTGCAGGTGGGGATAGTTATCTTCTGTTGCTATGGTTACATGTTATAGCTCAAAGCGGGGTGGTTATTTCTTGTTGCTATGGCTACAGGTTGTTGCTCCAGGCGGGGGTAGTTATCTCTTGTTGCTATGGTTACAGGTGATTGCTCCAGGCGGGGGTAGTTATCTCTTGTTGCTATGGTTACAGGTTATTGCTCCAGCCGGGGTAGTTAACTCTTGTTGCTATGGCTACAGGTTGTTGCTCCATGCGGGGGTAGTTATCTCTTGTTGCAATGGTTACAGCTTGTTGCTCCAGGCGAGGGTAGTTATATCTTGTTGCTATAGTTACAGACTGTTACTGCAGGTGGGGATAGTTATCTTCTGTTGCTATGGTTACATGTTATAGCTCAAAGCGGGGTGGTTATTTCTTGTTGCTATGGCTACAGGTTGTTGCTCAAGGCGGGGGTAGTTAACTCTTGTTGCAATGGTTACAGCTTGTTGCTCCAGGCGAGGGTAGTTATCTCTTGTTGCTATAGTTACAGACTGTTACTGCAGGTGGGGATAGTTATCTTCTGTTGCTATGGTTACATGTTATAGCTCAAAGCGGGGTGGTTATTTCTTGTTGCAATGGTTACAGGTTGTTGCTCAAGGCGGGGGTAGTTATCTCTTGTTGCTATGGCTACAGTTTGTTGCTCCAGGCGAGGGTAGTTATATCTTGTTGCTATAGTTACAGACTGTTACTGCAGGTGGGGATAGTTATCTTCTGTTGCTATGGTTACATGTTATAGCTCAAAGCGGGGTGGGTATTTCTTGTTGCTATGGCTACAGGTTGTTGCTCAAGGCGGGGGTAGTTAACTCTTGTTGCAATGGTTACAGCTTGTTGCTCCAGGAGGGGGTAGTTATCTCTTGTTGCTATGGCTACAGTTTGTTGCTCCAGGCGAGGGTAGTTATATCTTGTTGCTATAGTTACAGACTGTTACTGCAGGTGGGGATAGTTATCTTCTGTTGCTATGGTTACATGTTATAGCTCAAAGCGGGGTGGTTATTTCTTGTTGCTATGGCTACAGGTTGTTGCTCAAGGCGGGGGTAGTTAACTCTTGTTGCAATGGCTACAGTTTGTTGCTCCAGGCGAGGGTAGTTATATCTTGTTGCTATAGTTACAGACTGTTACTGCAGGTGGGGATAGTTATCTTCTGTTGCTATGGTTACATGTTATAGCTCAAAGCGGGGTGGTTATTTCTTGTTGCTATGGCTACAGGTTGTTGCTCAAGGCGGGGGTAGTTAACTCTTGTTGCAATGGTTACAGCTTGTTGCTCCAGGCGGGGATAGTTATCTCTTGTTGCTATGGCTACAGGTTGTTCCTCCAGGCGGGGATAGTTATCTCTTGTTGCTATGGTTACAGGTTGTTGTTCCAGGCGGGGGTAGTTATCTCTTGTTGCTATGGTTACAGGTTGCTGCTCCAGGTGGGGTCAGTTATCTCTTGTTGCTATGGTTACAGGTTGTTGTTCCATGCGGGGGTAGTTATCTCTTGTTGCAATGGTTACAGGTTGTTGCTCCAGCCGGGGTAGTTATATCTGTTGCTATGGTTACAGGTTGTTGCTCCAGCCGGGGTAGTTATCTCTTGTTGCTATGGTTACAGGTTGTTGCTCCAGCCGGGGTAGTTATCTCTTGTTGCTATGGTTACAGGTTATTGCTCCAGGCGGGAGTAGTTATCTCTTGTTGCTATGGTTACAGGTTATTGCTCCAGGCGGGGGTAGTTATCTCTTGTTGCTATGGTTACAGGTTGTTGCTCCAGGCGGGGGTAGTTATCTCTTGTTGCTATGGTTACAGGTTATTGCTCCAGGCGGGGGTAGTTATATCTTGTTGCTATGGTTACAGGCTGTTGCTCCAGCCGGGGTAGTTATCTCTTGTTGCTATGGTTACAGGTTATTGCTCCAGGCTGGAGTAGTTATCTCTGTTGCTATGGTTACAGGTTGTTGCTCCAGGCGGGGGTAGTTATCTCTTGTTGCTATGGTTACAGGTGATTGCTCCAGGCGGGGGTAGTTATCTCTTGTTGCTATGGTTACAGGTTGTTGCTCCAGCCGGGGTAGTTATCTCTTGTTGCTATGGTTACAGGTTGTTGCTCCAGGCGGGTGTAGTTATATTTTGTTGCTATGGTTACAGGTTGCTGCTCCAGGCGGGGGTGGACATTAATCTACAGACAGCTCAGGGAACATGTCTGCACGAAGCGGCGCTGTGTGGAAAGCTGGACGTGGTCAGACTCCTGCTAGACGTAAGATATTGTACCTTAATGGATAACCTGTCGCTCACCATATAATAACCTGCCGCTCACCATACCTATGGTATATTAAATGCGGGAAGCTGGACGTGGTCATTCTCCTGCTAGACGTAAGATATTGTACCTTAATGGATAACCTATCGCTCACCATATATATATAATTCAAATTTCCACTCTCTTGAAGGTGTGTCTCACTACCGCTATCCACAACTTCAAGTGAGTAAAAGTTACTCATATTTGTTTAATTTGAGACCAAACATTTGCAAATCTTGATGTTTAAACGCTCATTTCGTTCCCAATATCTGCGATTTAAAAGGCTGATAAAACGGATGTGAGATATTATACCTTACCAGATAACCTGTCGCTCACCATAATGTATGATATATTAACCATTACAGCGCTAGGATCGACTTTAGTCGTCAGAATCTGACGTATGTAGACGTCAGATTCTGACGTCTAAAATTGATCCCAGCACTGAAAAATATTTATAATGGCCGTAGACCCATAAGATTCAAATGAATCGGAAAGAGCTAACTAAGACATTTATGATGATTTCAAATTGAAGAAACTTTTTGGTCTCCATTATTTATACAGAATAATTTAGAGCTCTGAGGGTTAATACGGATACAGACCCGTATGTAGCACACGTCCTCCTGAGGGGGATTATAGGTGGCGCCTCTAACGTCCACTCCACACACTATTTACACTGCGGATATCAGACCGTTTTTTTGACTAATTCCACGGCGTTATTCATTCCTGTAACCAAATGAGTAGTGTATCCAGTATAGTCTCTAACAGTAGGAAAACACCGTGTTTTCATCATCTGAAAGTGACACTGTAACCAAGTACCCACTGCGCACCCGACATTGATGCGACGTTGATTCTACGTCGCCACAAAATCGTGTGCCCAGTGGGTAGCATAAGCCCAAACAATAGAAAAAACATGTTTTCGCCACCGGTATCTGAAAGTGACACTGTTCACAACTTTATAATCATATAAGCTGTTTTCGCATCAATCCTCTACATGACATATTTTAAAAACATGCTTCCAAGAAAAACATTACATACATCATCAAAATAAACAGGTTTCGACATCTACACCTTAAATCGCTAAGTTAAATAATTTAAATTTCCACCCACTCAAAGTTGTGTCTCGCTACCGCGACCCACAACTGGAAGTTATATTAAAGATCCGTGCGAAGCGACGCCTAATAAATTGACTTGTCATTTATTGATGCGAGCGAAGCGAGGTCCCAAATTGTTTTAAGGGCCATTAAATAATGTTGCTTATAAGCTTACATAATTATTTGTTTCGAATTTTTCCTTTAGAGTCAGGCCTATATATTTATTAACAGCACCCCAGCAAACACAAAACATTTGCATAGCATTTATACAACGCCGGCCCAACGTCTTCGACCTTGGTCCAACATTGTATAAATGTTATGGAAATGTTTTAGACAATTATTGTTTTCATGAAAACTTAGTTTGAAAATCTTTATTTTAAAATTACTCCACCACCCCCCCCCCCCCTCCTGGTAATTGAATGATGCCCCCCTTAGAATGATGCTGTCATGGTATTATTAGCAGGACAGTCAAGTTCAGTCGGTCTAGATTTAATGTGAACCACAACAGGTAGTGTGACTCACTCCCGCTGACAGGCGCCACCGTCAATCACGATCTAGTGCGCATGCTCCACATGCCTAATGTGGGTCATTGTCTACGGGGTGGACAGATACTCCATCAGGACCAATTTGTGCTGAGATATTTCTAGTTAGTAAAAAATACAAGTACCTGTTACATCTTATACTTACTGTCTGGCGAGACGGGAAATGTCCGCACTGTCTCTATGAAGGCACCTTTCCTGTTAACCCCTCGACCCTTAACCCTTTAAGCCCTCACGATGCATTAAAACATCATTTTACATCCCTGAAAACAGACTTAATTTTCCTACAACCAAGGGTTTTAGAACTAACTGGTTTACCAATACATGGCAATTTTATTTAATTTTTAAACCACATCAAAGCATCTTCATCCACTACAAGTCGAGGATTGCGGCAGCAATTCCCGGCTTGTAGTGGATGAAGATGACAATGGTAAATTCAGGCCTGAGAGGGTTAAAGCGCTGAATTAATTTGTAAAAACATCGCAACCAAATGGGTTTTTTTCAGTTTGAAATCATCATAAATGTCTTTGTTAGCTCTTTCTGCTTCATTTGAATACCTATGTTATGGGTCTACGACCGATAGAAATATGTTTTCTCTTACAGTGCGGGGATCGACTTTATTCGTCGAAATCTGACGACTAAAGTCGATCACCATAAGGTTTAAAGTGATGAATACCTGCTACGTGTTATACTTACTGTCTGGTGAGACGGGAAATGTCCGCACTGTCTCTATGAAGGTATCTTCCCTGTTGACCTTTTAAACCTTAATCCTTTCAAGCCTTAATTTACCATTGTCATCTTCATCCACTACAAGCCGCGAATTGATGTGGCAATTCTCGACTTGTAGTGGATGAAGATGATTTAATGTGGTTTAGAAATTAAAGAAAATTTCCATAACCAATTTCATGGAAATTTTCATTATAAAACCCTTAGTTAAGTTTGTTTACAGGGATGTAAAATGATGCTTTAATGCATCGTGAGGGAATAAAGGGTTGAAACGCTGAATATTTCGTATATAAACCATGAAGATCAAAGGGCTCTTTCACATTGTATAATTTAAACTGAGAATAATATATGTGTAACAGATTCGAGAGATGTTTCAGTTTTTAAAAACTAAGTGCACAAATCATGCAAATGAAAACACTAAAACATCACTGTAATCCAGCGGTCAACCGTTACAACGTTGAATTAATTTTGTATAATTCATAGATACCAAAGGGTTTTTTCAATTTTTAATCACCAGAAATGTCTTAATTAGCTCTTTCCGCTGTATTAGAATACCTGTGTTATGGGTCCACGACCATTATAAATATTTTACTCTTTCAGTGCGGGGATCGACTTTATTCGTCAAAATCTGACGTCTGTAGACGTCAGATTCTGACGACTAAAGTCGATCACCATAAGGGTTATAGTGATTAATATTTCGTATATGGAGATCATATATTTTTTTCAAATTTTTAAATTTAAGCTAAGACTAATAAATTTGTAACATATTACGTCAGATGTTTTGAAAAACTAAGTGCACAAATCATGCAAATGAAAACACTAAGACATCATTGTAATCCAGCGATCAACCGCTACAACGATGAATTAATTTTGTATAATTCATAGATAGGGCCTACCAAATGGTCTTTTCAATTTTTAATCACCAAAAATGTCTCAGTTAGCGTTTTCCATTTGCATTTGAATACCTGTGTTATGGGTCTACGACCATTATAAATATTTCACTCTTTCAGTGAGGGGATCGACTTTAGACTTTAAAGTCGATTCCCGCGCTGGTCCCCGCACTGTAAGAATAATCACTTAGCACGACTATAGTCGTTTTCAATCTCTTTCTAACCTAAATCACTGTTAGATTATCAGGGACGAAATGAGTGTTTATCCCTTACAACGCGGGGATCGACTTTAGTCGTCAGAATCTGACGTCTATAGACGTCAGATTCTGACCACTAAAGTCGATCCCCGCACTATAAGAGTATAAATATTTATAATGGCCGTAGACCCCTAACATAGGTATTCAAATGAATCGGGAAGAGCTAACTAAGACATTTATGATGATTTCAAAGTGAGAAAAGCCCTTTGATTGCGATGTTTTTTACAAATTAATTCAGCGCTTTAAGGGTTAAACATCAAGACTTGCAAATTATACTTACTGTCTGGCGGGTCGGGTCAAGTCCGCAGTGTCTCTATGAATACACATGCCATAACCCTGAAGGCGCTGGAGTATTTTATTTCAGTGCGGGGATCGACGTTAGACGTCAGAATCTGACGTCTAAAGTCGATCCCCGAACTGAAAGAGTTGAACAGTTTGGAGAACTGTGTTCTGTGCAACTCAATAGCCTTGACCTGCAATGTTTTCACATACTCTCCTGTCCCAAATAGACGAACCGGTTCGTTTGTTAAACAGCGGCCGATTTTGCAGACAGGTTCGTTTGTTGTGGTCAGTTTCGTTTAATAGAAAATGAGTTTTATATGACTGAAAAAAATCAATTTCTAAAAACTACTTTCCGTGGACAAAATGAGAAAGATACTAACGGTGTTATGAATACCACACGCCACAGCGGCCAGTAATTATCAGTTCTGCATGTCTACACGTGCCACCATGCGGGTAATGAGTAAAACATACGGAAATGGGATATTTTTCCCAAGAGGTGCTTTTTTGTGGACAGGTGCTATTAATAAAAATATAGGATTTTTCCAACAGGTGCTTTTATTCCGAACGCTCTTCTATGAGGGACAGGAGAGTAGCAATCTAATACAATGAATTATGGAGGGGTCTTAAATACCATTATTTTCACTGAGTAGCCTTTCAAAAGGGTTTCCGGTGATGTCACTGTGTTTCACAGAATATGCACCACCTCGATGACAAATATCCGACCTGACCGGGATTCGAACCCAGTACTGAGTTTTAAGCCATAACCGTATGGAATGAGCCATCGGGGCCTGCCAATTTTAAAATGGAACACTTGATATGTCATACCATGCATACCAAATATAACATTTATTTTCATTGCATTTTTGTGAGTTGATTTTTTTTCGTTATTTTTTAATCCTCTTGTTTTTTTGTTTTTCAGTGTGGCATTGATATCAACAAGACGAATTCCCGTGACCAGACAGCTCTAGACATAGTCAACCAATTCACTACCTCACGAGCCGCTAAAGGCATCAAACAACTCCTCAAAGGTAAGAACCTCACAACTACCTCACGAGCCGCTAAAGGCATCAAACAACTCTTCAAAGGTAAGAACCTCATAACTACCTCACGAGCCGCTAAAAGCATCAAACAACTCCCCAAAGGTAAGAACCTCATAACTACCTCACGAGCCGCTAAATGCATCAAACAACTCTTCAAAGGTAATAACCTCATAACTACCTCACGAGCCGCTAAAGGCATCAAACAACTCTTCAAAGGTAAGAACCTCACAACTACCTCACGAGCCGCTAAAGGCATCAAACAACCCCTCAAAGGTAAGAACCTCATAACTACCTCACGAGCCGCTAGAGGCATCAAACAACTCTTCAAAGGTAATAACCTCATAACTACCTCACGAGCCGCTAAAGGCATCAAACAACTCTTCAAAGGTAAGAACCTCATAACTACCTCACGAGCCGCTAAAGGCATCTAACAACTCCTCAAAGGTAATAACCTCATAACTAAATCACGAGCCGCTAAAGGCATCAAACAACTCTTTAAAGGTAATAACCTCATAACTACCTCACGAGCCGCTAAAGGCATCAAACAACTCTTCAAAGGTAAGAACATCTTAACTACCTCACGAGCCGCTAAAGGCATCTAACAACTCCTCAAAGGTAATAACCTCATAACTACCTCACGAGCCGCTAAAGGCATAAAACAACTTTTCAAAGGTAAGAACATCTTAACTATCTCACGAGCCGCTAAAGGCATCTAACAACTCCTCAAAGGTAATAACCTCATAACTACCTCACGAGCCGCTAAAGGCTTCAAACAACTCCTCAAAGGTAAGAACCCCATAACTACCTCACGAGCCGCTAAAGGCATCTAACAACTCTTCAAATGTAAGAACATCTTAACTATCTCACGAGCCGCCAAAGGTATCAAACAACTCATCAAAGGTAAGAACTTCATAACTACCTCACGTGCCGCCAAAGGCCTCAAACAACTCCTCAAAGGTAAGAACCTCATAACTACCTTACGAGCCGCTAAAGGCATCAAACAACTCCCCAAAGGTAAGAGCCTCATAACTACCTCACGAGCCGCCAAAGGCCTCAAACAACTCCTCAAAGGTAATTACCTCATACTACCTCACGATCTGCCAAAGGCATCAAACAACTCTTCAAAGGTAAGAACATTATAGGCTAACTACCTCGCGATCCGCCAAAGGCATCAAACAACTCCTGAAAGGTAAGAACATCATAACTACCTCACGAGCCGCCAAAGGCCTCAAACAACTCATTGTAAATCTTGGTTCATCCACATTTTGTCGAGGGGTCTACGATGTTAGGCGTGTGATTGACCATATACCTAAAATGTATGTTGACCGCTTCGGGGATACAAGGCCTATGGTTGATCCTGATTATCCTATCTGTACACAAATATGTCTTATATCACATTCAATCTCTACCATACAGCTACACAAAACCATAAACGCATGGACTGGGAATACACTGTATCCAAGGTCAAGGTCTTCTGACACAGTCAAATGTAGCGTGTGTCTGGGTGAAAAACAGCCAGTCATGCGTTATTACGGCGTCTGGTTTTGTCATTGTTGATCTAGCTGTACGCACACGGTACCGGATGAGCGATAAAACTGAAAAAAAACCGTAAACCCGTACATCAACATCCTCCTGTCACTAACTGTAATAACAGCTGGTTAGGTGTTGATAGAATGTTGGATTGTTTGTCAATTCTAATTCTTTCTGTTCACAAATACCCCACATTTAACCCTTTCAGCGTGGGGGGGGGGGGAGCAACTTTTGACATCAGAATCTGTCGTCAAAAGTCGCATATTTTGAATATGGCACATTGAATCAGAAATGATATAATAGGCCCTACGTCATGAGTGACTTAACAGTTAGTAGTTTTGTTCAAAGCGACTTTCAGCTACAAGTGATGCGAAATATGTCCAATATTTTTTTGGTAAAATAATAATAATATAATAATAATAGGGTTATTATATTTATTCAGGGTAAAATTAAAATTGTGGGCGCAAAGTTTTTCATGTATCCTTTTTAAATCTGTTCTGCATGTTGCTAATAACTAGTTTTCGGACAAGTTAAAAAATTGCTGGAAAAAAATTAAATTGTCCATTTATTGCACAAAATGTGCGATTTATCGCGATTTATCACATTTACGTCATTAGGTTTACAAGTTCAGCTGTTGTCGTGTGTGCTCTTGCTGTGATTTTAAGCCGGAATTGCCAACGCAATTTCCCTCTTGAAACGATAAATATGTCTTGAAATGAGAGGGATGCATAATAAACCGGAATTGTATAAGCAATTTCATTATTATATTAACCTTTGAAGCACTGAAATATTTTTATATAAACCAGAGGAATAAATGATGTTTTCAATTGGTAATCATCATAAATGTCTTGGTCAGGTCTTTCCGCTTCATCTGAATACCTATGTTATGGGCCTACGGCCATCAGAAATATTTAGGCCTACTCTTTCAGTGCGGGGATCGACTTTATACGTCAGAGTCGTTAGATTCTGACGTCTAAAGTCAATCCCCGCACTGAAAGGGTTGAAGTCTTGTGGTATCTGGGGTAATAACATTTAGGCTCTTTGGTAAAAAGTTCTTGGTAATATTCAGTAGAATGCTAGTTTTTTTAAGTCACGCTGTGACGCTAAGAGTCTGTATATTAGCTGTGTTTCTACGTCATGCTGTGACGTTAAGAGAGTATATTAGCGCCCCAGATGTCACAGCGTGAGAGCCTGGTTCTAATATCAACCCTTTTCCCGCTACGTTATCTTAGGTAAATCTTCACCCACTTGAAGTTGTGTCTCTAAAAACGATCCCCGCACTGAAAGAATTAAATATGTATATTGGACGTAGACCCATAACATAGATATTCAAATGAAAGAGCTGACTGAGACATTTATGATGGTTTCAAATTAAACAAACCCTCTTTGGTCTCTTGGTTTATACTACATATTTCAGCGTTGTAAGAGTTTAGGGGATACAGCGTGTTGCTCTCACGTGTGTGGTCTCCTCAGTGTTAGAATATGACAGGACAGGGGGTGGATGCAGGGGATGTCTCAGGTGGGAGGGGGTAGCACACAGACACACACAGGACAGGGGTGGATCCAGGAGATGTTTTAGGGGTGTCAACACTACTCTCATTTAGAGACTAATACGCACACAGGACAGGGGCAGATCCAGAGGAGCGGCAAGGGGTCCTAAACCCCTTTTCTAAAACTAAATTGCATCATCATAGATAAAAAATTGCAAACATGTCGGTATTTCACCCTCAAAATGTACAAGGTGGGGCACTACACTAGTACATTCTTAGTATCAAGCCCCTATATTAGATGAGAAGAAAAAATCAATCAATAAAACTTATATCAAAAAATCATTGATTGACACCTAAATTTTTATTATTTCAATTGCCCCCTCCCTTTTTTTAAAATTCTAGACCTGTCCCAGGCTGTCAGCACTACTCCCATCTCAAAACTGCAAGTACAGACAGATTTATTTTACTCGCCAAATTGCACATTTAACTGTACATAACAGGACACAAGACAGTTAAAAATCGTAATGTGGCTATATTTTTTAAGGTGTAATGAAAAAAGCTCAGCTCCCCCATAGTGATGAAAAGTACTTATATTAATTAATAATATTAATATTAAAAGAACTTGTAGTGTATTTCTTTGTTGGGCTGATATAATGAAATGTGGAAAAGTATCCAAGCCATTTTTGTATGTTCTAATTGTTCAGATTTATATCACAGTACACTACTTCTAAACCTTTTTCTGTTTTATAAGCCACTTTTATGTTTTATATGCACATTCATTATCATTTAACCCTTTCTGTTCCAGAAGCCACTTATGCCTTACAAGCCCGCGCTACAGGGAATTATTGTCCACAAGAAGTCACGCACCTCGCCTTTAAAGACGGTGACATCATTATGGTACGTGGTTTAGTCAATTTTGCAATGACAAAGATAACGTGCATAATGATATTTATGTGAACCAATGTTAACTATTTTAGGCCCCCTACATGCACGAAGGGTACTTCTATATAGTAAATTTTGCCACTAGAAAATGGCACTAGAGAGGGATATGGCATAATGGTTAGAGCGTTGCGCTTTGTCAATCTGCCGCGCGGTTTCGAACCCCGCTTGGTGCAAGATTTTCAGAGAAATATGTTTCTCCCATGTGAATCTTGGAACATTGTTTCGATGTTGTATCCTTGGTCAATGCACTTCACCCTTATACTACTCAAACAATTCAATTGACTCAAGGGGAAAATGAGTAGGCTACCTGGTAGGACAAAAATGGCAATGTGTATACAGTGTACGATTAGTTCAATGCGCCGAAATGTCTGCAGGACTGTATGCTCATCGTGGAGTTGAAATGGCACACATATCAGCAGTTTCCAGTGACCAGGAAGTAAAATGTAAAATCGGCTGACAAGTCTTCAGGCTTGATATCAGACTATAAACCTGCCTATTTTAAACTCTCGCCGTCACCGTAGGTGAGACGTTTTCTTCTTTTGCCTATAACTTTGTAATAAAATAAGCTAGGATAACAATTTTTGGTATGTGGGTTACTCCCAGGTGGAAAATGGACAGGTTAAAATATTTTTAATCTGAATTCAATACGCAAGGTCTCAGAGGAGAAGAGATGATGTTACGGCGTTGGGCCGTTGGGCCGTCTGTGAACATTTCGTTTCCGGAGCATATCTCTGAAAGTACTTGTCCGATTGTCTTCAAATTTTACACACAACACCTCTATGAAAACCGTTCAAGATAGCTACACCATTACTATAAAACAAATTGTTAGGTTTCAGGAGAGGATGCATTTTGAAAAAATTCGACTTGATCAAATTCAAAATGGCCGCTTATCGGCAATTATTCACTTTCACATGGCCGATATTTGGTAAACCGTGCTAGGTGGCTAGACCATTATCTGATTACTATAAAACAAAATATGAGTTCTCCAGGGAGGATGCACCCTGAAACCCTGGCAGACAACCGGTATCATTTACCTCGATAGGCCTGATATCAGGTAAACCGTGCTAGATAGCTAGACCATTACTATCAAACAAAATGTGACGTTTCCGGAGAGGATGGCTTTTAAAAACTTTTGACTCAATCGAATTCAAAATGGCCGCCTATCGGCCACTATTTACTTTCACATTGCTGATATTTGGTAACCCGTGTTAGATAGCTAGACCATTACTATAAAACAAAATGTGTGATTTCAGGAGAAGATGCATCTTGAAAAAATTTGACTAGATCAAATTAAAAATGGCCGCCTATCGGACATTATTCACTTTCGCATGGCCGTTATTTGGTAAGCCATACTAGATGGCTAGACCATTACTATAAAACAAAATGTGAGATTTCAGGAGAGGATGCATCTTGAAAAAATTCGACTTGATCAAATTCAAAATTGCCACCTATCGGCCATTATGCACTTTCACATGGCCGATATTTGGTAAACCGTGCTAGATGGCTAGACCATTACCAGAAAACAAAATGTGATTTTTCGGGGGAGGATGCACCCTGGAAATTTTTAACTTTTATCGAGTTCAAAATGGTCAACAATCGGCATTATTTACCATGATAGGCCTGATATCAGATAAACTGTGCTAGATAGCTAGACCATTACTATAAAACAAATAATTACTATAAAACAAAATGTGAGGTTTCGGGGGAGGATGCACCCTGAAATTTTTTAACTAGTCTATATCTAATTCAAAATGACCGTAAATCAGCCATTATTTACCTCGATTGGCCTGATAGCGGGTAAACCGTGCCAGATAGGTAGACCATTACTGGGAGACTGATTATGATCATTAATTTCAATGGGGGCTTGCAATCTCTGACAGACTGTCCAGTCATTATCTTACTCTTAGACTGAGCCTCTTAGACCTAGTTGTCTTGCGTCTTGACCTAGCCTAGGACTACATTATTAACCCTACACAAAATAGCCTAAATCATATTCTAATTCGGAGTGGGAGCTACTGGAATTATGCAGTCTTGTTACTTTTACTACTGGCCTGTTCGATTTATTAGTTGAGCAGGAGTGATAAATATATTTGAGCAATGAATTTTAGGAGATATGTTTAGACCCTACAATAGCCACCTTACAATAGAATACCTTACAATATTGCCCTTCTACATGCGCCATTTCACCCTCGAAGCTCTGAAATATTTTTATATAAAGAAAGAGACGAAAGGGTTTTTTTCAATTTAGTTAGCTCTTTCCGCTTCATTTGAATACCTACGTTATGGGTCTATATGGGCATTATAAATATTTTACTCTTTCAGTGCGGGCATATGGCGTCTAAAGTCGGTCCCCACACGGAAAGTTAAATGGCATGTCACTGCTCACGATGTAGGTACCGTGATGGGTTAAGCAGTAAGTTTTGAGAAATATTTTTAATAATAACCAGACAAACAAAGAGGGTAGAATATGTTACAATTTGTCACTACATGCGCCATTGAATCTCTGCGGAGTAGGCTATTGTCCCCGTCATATTTAAACACTTTTAAAGCAGCACTATGTCACAGCTGGGTGAAATGCCGGCCTCACTTAGATCTGACCTTGAGGTGACCTTGTCCGTTTTCTCGTATTTCCACCAGGGCGTAATGTCACCCGGGCGATAATAGGACCACTCCCCGTGATACCATCTTTATGAGGTTCACAGTAATCTGAGTCGCCATGGTAACCTGAGTCGCCTTCTAGAATCGGTTGATCCTCAATACGTGATTGGTCGATATGACAATCTCAACCAATAAAGTGGCTAAAATTTAGGTCAACTTTGAGAATACCGACCAACTGCGCAATACTGACTAATATCAAACGTTAAAAGAGAAACCCATAATAGTCCAGTTGCCGTCATTAGAACCTAGAAATTGTGAGAAGTGTAAGGTTTTTTGATTGATTCATGTTCGCGAATAGTCAATGAACAAATTCAGCTTTGTTGCCCAGAAGGCAACTTTGGGCAACTTTTTTAATTAGCATAATTAACATAATTAGCCTAATTAGCTATCGGGAGTAATGCCAAATGTTAATCTTAAACCAATGGACGTACACAAATCCCCAATACCACATTTCCATATGATTCAGACATAAGAAATTCATTTCTGAGGTTAATGGTAATAATGAGATCCAGGGCAAAGGTCATGATTAGGACGCAAACCAAACTAAACCGACCAATAATATGAAATGGGCAGTGCCGAGGACGCCCAGGACCTATTCAGTGTAAAAAAGTAACGTTAGACATAAATAAATTGCAATTGTAGGCCTAGTATTTATAGATTATAAAATGTAATTATTGTGTTAGCAAACAAGAGAATGACAATTATATTTTTCTTGCCGCTCATTATTAAGAGGCTATATAGACATAGGCCAACAATAATTGTTATACTTCATACATTAAAACAGTTTGGTTCTTTTGCTTCACTATTACAATAAAACCCTTACACCTACTATAGTCTAATTGTGTCTACAGTAAGCATATAGGCCTTAATGCATGGTAGGCCAAATTTGGTTCTTCTGTAAGTATCAATTCTAGGGTGATTAGCCATATGCCTACCGCTGAGTCATTCAGAGGTCCGTATACAAAGTAAGACAAAGGGGGGGGGGGTGTACAGAACGACCATCCTTAAATGTAATATGGGGGCTGGAGGCATCCCGCAGAAATGTTGAAAAATAGGCTCTAACTGCATTCTGGCGCAATTTAGAGGTAAGAATTATTTCAATGGCAATTGTTGATCTAACCTGCAGCTACACACGGGGCTACAGTAGGCCCACATACGTAAATAGACAGCGCATTATAGAGGATTTTCGTGTCCTGGGTAACACAAATTAAAGGCTGATGGAGGTCCACATAATTATCACAACATGACAACACATGACTGTTTCAATAAAAATAGTGAAATAATCATTTTGCCGAAAAAAGTTCTCCATACAATTAACACAGTCCACCTAGGTGTTATTCTGCAAGGTGTGAACAACACAGATATAACAAACCATTGAAACATACTCTAACATCCTAAAACTTCATGTACGATAAGTTTATATATATACAAAAAATCTAATACTTCATAGTTTTTTATCCCCCAGACTTCGTCCTCTCCCTCCTCCTCTTCCTCCTCAATATGAATTTCCTCTGATTCTTTCCTAGTCAGTGAATTGCAACAATCATCTAAGACTGAAATGAAATGGATAGGGTTTTAGGCCACCTTTGTGCACATATAGGCTAAACTGAGCCATAGAAACCTCCTGATAATAGTGAGATGAATGAAATAACGCTGCCCTCCAGACACAGGATTATAAATTCGGGCCCTGGCGGTCTGGCGGCCAAGAACGATACCACTCGGTTGCAGAGGCTCCCCACAATATCTAAGACTGATGACACCAAGAAGCCAAAGAAGTAAATTTCATCACTTGCGAACCTCCTGCAATCTGCCAGCCAGAGTTGGCGATGTCTTGAGTTGCTTCTGATCTATAACACTTACGGAGCGACAAAAGCATTTGGAGACGAGCGCGACGGTTATGGAGATCCAGGTTTATATGCGATGGGGGGGAGGGGGCAGCGAATTCAGTGTAAGGTTTTTTTTGGGATAGATGTTGTACCGGTGCAGCTGACAATATATTCTCTGAGTAGACTGATAAGAGAAATGTCGGACATATATCCATCAAGTCACTTTGTGTGACATCCTGCCCCCCCCAGTACCTCAGCTAGTGCAGGAATATTGGTGTAATTTTAATGCTGGGACCTTGCTCTTTCCACATGGGAAAGAAACCGTGTCGCACTGTGACAGACCTTGGCATTTCACTCTCAGCGCAATGACAACATGGTGGTAATATCAAGCACTGATCTGTCCCACTTCTCCCTCAGCACATGTGCCTCACCGTTTTCAGCAAATTTCAACATGTAGCTTGCCAAGGTTAAATCAGCCTCATTGTTATGTACAAGACAGTTTTCTCTTCCCACCATGTTGATGTTGTGTCCATGACTGAAACTGCAGAGAAGTTGATTTAGCTGGCGCTTGTTGGCTGTGGTTCATGGCATCGCGAGGTAGAAGTCGAGAAGTGTCAGCTGATATATTGCAGCACCCTCACCAGCTCTTCTCTGACGCTCATGATCTTTGGCACTTAATCCTTCATATGCCTATTGAGCAAAGATGATAAAGATAGTTGCACCTTGGTACTTTTCACCACTTGTGAGGCATGCCTTGCAAGTGTCCGCAATGTCTGCCACTGTTCCTGACATTCGCCATACATGTGATCAACGAGCAACACATTTGGTTTTGGGACAGTTTCGCTATCACTTTTCAAACGTTTCATTAGTACAGACTAGTCTCCCTTCAGCAGATCCAAATGCACTTTTGTGCACATACAGGCTAAATTGGGCCAGGAGAACCTCCTAAGGATGAAGAGATGAGTGAGATAACACTGTCCTCTAGATACATGATTCGAAATTCAAACCCAGGAGGTCTGAGGCCGAGCACGCCACCTCTCGGTCACAGAGGCTCCCCACAATACTGAGTTTCACAAGTGGATGGGGAAAAAACATGTTTGTTTCTTTCAAACCGCAGAGACCGGGAAACGAACCCTGAACTCTAGCATGAAAAGCAGCGGTGCTAACCACTACCCTAGGGCCCCCACCCATCAAATTCATCGACCAGAGAATGTTGTACAGGGGGAAGTTCGTACTGAAACACTGAGAGGAGTTGAATGTTTCGCTGCCTCATACACAATTGAAAAAGTAACTAGTTTTGTGTGCCTGTATCAACTATAGGCCTACATACAGTTACATCACGTGCTGTCTGACGACCTTGACATATTCTGCTTAATCGTGACCTGAAACTAAAATAATAAGTCAATCTTGAAGCCCTGAAACACTGGACCGACTGGACCACAATTCAACAAACTCTCGCATTTGTTGTTTAAAAATCAATTTGATAAAATTATATAGCATTGACCTTGACCTTTAGTCGTCACCCATTGCCATAAAAATATGTAAAAGTCGCCTATATCTAAACTTGACCACGATATTCACCAGATACACCAGTGGTGCAGACTTGGACAATTTACCAGACTTGGTAATTCGAACGCTTTTTTAGAACGGTGCTTTATATATCGATAGGAAATAAGGCAATCGTGACCTTTGACCTGTACGATGTGCAAAAAGAGGTCAAGGTCACACATGTTCGAATTTCAACGAGATATTCGCCAGATACAAATGTGAACACTGTATAGCTGGAACAGTTATTAATATATCGATTAGCCAAGGCTAGTGATGAATGGACGGCACGACGTACGGACGGACGAACGGACGGCCAGACGGACTGACGGACGGAGGAAGAACTTTTATCAGCGAGACAGAGGATACATATAAGATCAGAAGTGATTTCTTTTATCTGACCTCAACACAAGTTTGATATTGGCCATTTTTTCTGCAGCCACTGGTTCAAAAGTAACATTTTACATTGGATCATAAAGCAGATTAAGCCGATTATGCTAATTATTTTAATTATGCTAATAAAAAAAGTTGCCCAAAGTTGCCGCTTGGGCAACAAACCTAAATTTGTTCAGTGACATCATAATAATATGATTCAGTCGAAACATCTTACACTTCTCATAATTTCTAGGTCCCCATTGAACATATAAGAGCAGCAACTGGACTATAAAGCGTTTAGCGCGACAATAGTCGTTTCTTATCCGTTTTAATAGCAGTTTAAATTACAGTTATTGGGGATGAAATGACTGTTTAAACATCAAAATTTGTAAATGTTTGGACTGCAATTAAACAAATATGAGTAATTTCCAATCACTTGAAGTTGTGGATCGCGGATCGCGGTATGCTTCATTTGCATACCTAGGCCTATGCTATGGATCCACGGTCGTTATAAATATTTTACTCTTCCAGTGGGGAGATCAACTTTAGACATACGATTCCGACATCAGTAGTCGATCCCCACACTGAAGGGGTTGAATGTGTTACTTCTGCAATCGATTAATTTATGACGACGAAATGATGAAATTTACTTATGTGAAACTCAATAGCCTTGACCTCCAATGTTTTCACCGAGCTAGCTAATACAATGAAGTATGGAGTAGGGGTCTTATATAACATAATACATTATTTTCACCAAGTTTCCATTCAAAAAGGTTTCCAGTGACTGCGTTTCATAGAATAGTCATTAACTTCAGCTTAATATTACTTGGCTTCGTGATTTAACAACCAGGTTGACTGGTAGGCGTATAATGGTGATCGCGGTGAGATTATATATGATGTCTCTAGAAATATGTAAATGTGAAAATGGATTTTAAATGGTCACAGCTGCGACTTATCGCAGCCCCAACGTGTCTGAAACAAAACTCGAAACTAAAGGTATCAGCCACAGATTGCGCACAATAAAAATCATGGGACATTTCTTTGAGCGGTCATATCTAAGACTAGGCCTCGATTAAGCAGGTGAAAATAGGTTAATTAGAATCAGTAACTGATCAGCTACATGAGCGCATGCGTAGCTCATCTTTCGAAACGTCATCAAAAAGCTATGGGCGTTTTTAGGACTTTGGGGTCGAGATCGCTCTCAGTCACCGCCATGTTGAAAAATGTTTTTTTTTTGCGTAAAACGAATACAGCAATTTACGGTATGGGCTCGTCCATGGCATGCTGTCATTAACAGGTGTAGTTCCCACAGTGGGAACTACACCTGTTAATGACAGGATGATCCACAGCTACACGAAGGCTATCCGGACATACTGCCACACCTGTCCTGTGTGCGTGTAATCATTGCCAGACAGTGATGAGGATTGTATTCATTGATCAGTGTTGATGAACTGACAGGGAAGTGTCTACACGGAGCTTACTCCCGGTCACACCTGACTGGGAGCTGTATACGCGAGGATTAGTTGACTATGACCAGCAATGGAAGATGAGAACACGTGTCTTCACAATGTTTACTGACAAATCACAAAGAATACTGTAGTTCTGGTAATTTTCGCGTGTTTAAATTTTCGCGAATTTCTGATTTTCGGACTTTTTAAAAAGTTTAGAATTCGCGAATTTTTATTTTTTTTCAGTGGTGCTATTATAATAATAATTTTCGCGAGATTCTTGAATTCGCGAATTTTTCTTGGCGAAATTCGCGAAAATTACCAGATCTACAGTATATCAGCCCAGAAAACAGAGACGTTCAACCGATGCTATATTAGGAAATTTATTTAAATTTTCAACCACTTGAGGTTATGTCTCGCTACCGCGATCCACAACCTCAAGTGGTTGAAAATTACTCTCTATTTTTTTTAATTTGTGAGCAATCATTTGCAAATTTAGATTTTTTAACACACATTTCGTTCCCAATATGAGTGATTTGATCGACTGATAAAATAGGTTAAAAACAACAAAAGCCGTGATCAGCAGGATAAGGGTTAACCCTTTCAGTGCGGGGATCGACATTAAATGTCAGAATCTGAATATATATATATATATATATATATATGTTGAGCTTGTTGATGATCCTCGTTATCATTGTGTTTATGTTGCCATGGTCACAGGTACTGGAGCAGCATCCCAGTGGGATGTGGAAGGGATACCGGGTGTCAGATCCAAACAGAAACACCGGGTATTTCCCCTCGTCAATGGTCGTACTGGTGGATACACATAGTGAGTAGACAGCCAAGATCCATACATAGTATACTTAGCTTTTCTCTATTGTTGTTCTTGTTGATACACATATTCAGTGAGTCAGTCAGTCAGATAGTCAGTTATTTATTCTCCTATGATTGATTGATTGATTGATTGATTGATTGATTGATTGATTGATTGATTGATTGATTGATTGATTGATTGATTGATTGATTGATTGATTGATTGATTGATTGATTGACTGCTTTATTGCTTTATTGATTTATTGATTTATTGATTGAATTATTCATTCATTCATTCATTTATTTACTCATTCAGTTTGATTAATTTATCCTTCAGCTGATCAAGTAATTTACTGATTGATTGATTGATTGATTGATTGATTGATTTATTGATTGATTGATTGATTGATTGATTGATTGATTGATTAATTGATTGATTGATTGATTGATTGATTGATTGATTGATTGATTGATTGATTGATTGATTGATTGATTGATTGATTGATTGATTGATTGCGTGCTTGATTGATTGATTGATTGATTGATTGATTGATTGATTGATTGATTGATTGATTGATTGATTGATTGATTGATTGATTGATTGATTGATTGATTGATTGATTGATTGAATTCATTCATTTATTCATTTGTTTTGATTGATTTATCCCTTAACCAACCTATTGATCTACCAACTATTGATCTACCAATTTATCTACGTATTGATTGATTGGTTGATTGATTGATCGATTGATTGATTGATCAATTGATTGATTGCATTATTGATTGATTCATTTTTTTTATCCATCAACCAATCAATTGATGTACTAATTGCTTGCTTGCTTGCTTGATTGATTGATTGATTGATTGATTGATTGATTAGCTTTTATTAAATGTTACATATATTTTACATTTAAAAAATGATACATTTTGTTTGTGTACTCCCCCCGATTTCTGTAAATCGTATAATAACCTTTATATTTTTTCAGAAGTGGGTAACTCGCTGTCTATACGCCTAGAGCAGAGCGCCGGTATACCCCCAGACGTTATCCTGAGTCCGGGGCCCGAAGTCACGCCCACAGGCCACACCACAGTGAGCATAGGCAACGACGAGTCATTTCCCCCACCCCCCTCTCCACTGGCCCAGCTCAAAAACAGCGCCCCAGGTGAGACGGCTGATTATGACTTACACTTGTGAAAAATAATGATACATTTTTAAATGAAATATACATATTATTATCGCACTCTTCGAGACGTATATTGGTATCAACCTGTCAGTTCTTAAACCCCCACGACCCATAACCCACATCCTCGACCTGACTTTTGACTAATTACTCAAACCCCCTCGGATTCTCAGGTAGAGGGTGTGGGTTGTAGGTTGTGGGGGTTTAAGAACTAACCGTATCAACCCACATCGCACTCCTTCTGCATTTATGTCATGTGAGGAAAATACAAACGTTGTTCATTTTTGTATTTATATGGGACGATACAGCACATGTCCGATGAATACTTTCTGCATTTATGTCATGTGAGGAAAATACAAACGTTGTCCTTATTCATCGGACGAGTGCTGTATTTTCCCATATCGTACACAAATGAGCACCGTATTCACATTTTTTTTCAGCGCAAGTGTGTTGAACATTTTAACATTCACATAAATGACTTAAAGATAGAGTCAGGTTCTAAACTCGCATGCGTGTAAGCCTTCAGCATACAGTACAGTGTTGATGAAGTAACCTGATTATGAGACTGGATACTACTCCAACAAATACTCACCCAACGTTGTTTTAATGTTAGGCCAACGTCTGCGACGCTGGCCCAACATTGAACCAACATTGCACAAATGTACAATGTTTGAGAGAAAGTCCTCCTTCCCAGCAAACACAAAACATTTGTATAACATTTATACAACGTTGGCCCAACGTCTTCGACGTTGGTCTAACATTGTACAAAGTCATACAAATGTGTTGTGTTCACAGGGTGTCGGTACACGCATGGGGTCAACCTGTTTCGAAATACCCACAGTAATACAGTCAGTTTGTTTGCAAAGCAAGGCCCAGCTAAGATCCAGGACAAAGGGCTTTGAGATTCGATGGAATTGTTACTCATAGATGTCGCTCAAGTATATATGAACTTGCTGTGATTTGAGAACTTGCTCTTAATGAGGCTTTGGGTATGAAACGCATATTTAGTATTATTATGGAATAGGGCCTTGGCCTACCCACGGGCACTATTGCCTTCCGGGGGACCCTTGTCCCGCGAATTTTGACAGTTGACTACACCTTTAAGCTTTAGTTTTGTTTAAATACTTATTTTTGGGTCTACAAGAAATATCAGTACTTTGACGTAAAAATCCCACAGTGGATACTGGGCTGCGAAATACGTCATTGTTTTTTTCTGATATCATTCGCTTTCTTATGAAAAGCGAGTGATAGTCTATGTGATAAAGCTATAAAATTATTAGATCTATTTTTTTCAAATTGTCTCGATATTATACTTTCCAAACCGCATTTTAGAAAAAAATACATTTTGAAATAAGTTTGCGTGAAACTTGAACGTGTGAGAGAGATTAACCCACCTTTTAACGGTGTGAGAAAAAAAACAATAATACCATTTTTCAGAATTAGTAACAATCGTAGCCAGTAATGTTAATTTTTTTAGAATTGGTAACATTCTATTTTTAGATCCAGACCGAGACAGTGGGATTTCCCCTCAGCAGTCATCATACTCGTTACAGTCGTTACCTAGCAACGGGGTGAGTACCTGATACCCTTATATGGCATGAGATCCGCTAGGACTACGTCCTGAGTAGGGACATCTTAGCCGTCCACATCCCAGTAGTCTTGTGTTAGACAGTAGTTTGGTTTGTTTGAGGAGGAAACAGTACTATTTACGTTATTTAACAATGCGTCGTGGTCGAGTATTTTCTTTTTTCTTTCCGGTAAAATTCGAGGCTTCAAACCGCAGACAGCGGTGTTTATTGGCGGGAAGCTGACAATTCGTGAGTGTCTGTGAGTGAGCGAGCAGCACTGCGCTGGGAGTGAACTTCAAAATGTACGCAGCTCGCACATAAACTAAGTGCGATTCACTGACGGATATTTATTCCCGTCTGTGATGTTCTATTGTTGATCAAGGGTGCTAATTGATATATATAGACAAGTAGTATCCATCCTAGGTGATAAAATGGACGGGAAATATATCTCAACGCTGAGCACGATTTTAGTGGTTTTAACTGTTTTATTAGCTGGTTAAATCACTGTTATGGGGGATGAAATCAGGCCTGTTGACATGCGATTTTCATGTGTTTGTCAAGTGAAATAAATAGGAGTAATTTTCACCCACTTGAAGCGGTAGCAAACACAACTTCCAGTGGGTGAAAATTAAAATTCTATAATTTAGCCGGAAAATGGATTAAGATTGGCTTACAGTGATCTAGAAACCAGAAGGTCTCGTTATCTATTCTTGTTTGGCTTCCAGGCACTACACTGCTGCTGATGATTGTGGAGTGTGTAATTTGTCATTAGTTGTGCTGCTAATAGTCTGTCATATACAAGTAGCGCCGCAATAGCTTTCCATACACTGTTATAACTAGCGCCACCATTAACCTTGTAAGCGCCAAGTAAAAAATATATATATTTTACCCACTTGGGTCCCACTTGGGTCTCGCTACCGCGACACACAACTTCAAGTGGGTGAAAATTACTCATATTTGTTTAATTTGATACAAAAAATTCGCAAATCTTGATGTTAAAACACTCATTTCATTCCCACAAACAGCAATTTGACCAGCTAATACAACAGATTAAAAGCGATTATAATTGCTATCAGCGCATAAAGGGTGAACGTGCCATATCCAAACTCAAGACGCTGGGCCAATGCTGTTTTAATGTTGGCCACTGTCTGTGACGTCGGCCCAACATTAAGCAGACACTGACTCGGTGTCTCGCGTTTGCTAGGATATAACTAAATTAAGCAAACATGAGACGTTGGCCCACCGTTGGTTTACTGTTGGCCCACCGTCTACGACGTTGGCCCAACAATAAACCAACGTTGGGCCAACGTCTCATGTTTGCTGGGAAGGGCTTATCTATATCTGCGAAAATGAGACGTTGACCCAATGCAGATTTAATGCTGGCTCATCGTCGCAGACGTTGGGCCAGCAATAAAACAGCATAGGGTCAACGTCTCGTTTTCCTGCATGGCTTACCATACAGTGCAGTAATTATCACAGCTATGGCTTTCCATACAATGCCTCCTATCACGTGATATAATGTGCTATAATACCAACCCGACTTTAATAGACGACCACTTGACGCACTCACACCATAGAACGATTAGATTATCAACCCCAGCAATCCC
Source organism: Flabesymbios commensalis (assembly GCA_964017125.1). Classification (NCBI taxonomy): domain Eukaryota; kingdom Metazoa; phylum Annelida; class Polychaeta; order Terebellida; family Flabelligeridae; genus Flabesymbios; species Flabesymbios commensalis. The sequence goes on along the minus strand of OZ024904.1, from coordinate 4,831,630 downwards.
AGAGTACTCTCCTATAATAAAAAGGAGTATGTATTAATAACATTGAGATGTATTAATGTGGTATAGAAAACCTGTTTGCTGCATACTACATGAAAATTCCGAGAACTTTTTGGAATAAAAACCTTCTGTGTGAGGAAAATTTATTTCCAGAAGTTTCTTTTTGTGAATTATACAATATCTTTTTCCACTTGATAAGGATTCGATTATCAACCTCAAAAATCCCACAGTACACTCCTATAATTAAAAGGAGTGTGAAAAAATAACGTTACAATCTATCGCTGTAGCATAAATGTAGATCCAATACTTTCCCACGAGTCAATCAGTAAAAATACCATCCTATAAATGGTCCATGACCCGATAGGTTAAGTGTGGGTTTAAAACGCTATACCCCCATAGCTCATTAGCTTTAGTTTCACAATAATTAATTGCGATAAGAAGCATTATGTTGTCGATACTTATGATAATGATCTGCTAATTAGTCATTGTGACGTGCATGGGTCTTTTTGATCGGGGAGAAGTATTTGTTTGGCGCATTCACATGCTAATTTTGTACATCACTCATTGGTATTAGTAGAAAAAATACTTTCTTACTAGCACCTTCGGTCCCTCATAATTTAGTCTCTACTGATAGACGAGTTAACTCGCTCCCCGGCATGAACAAGGCCATTTGTTAACGCTTTGAATTCTGACGTCGCTTGTGGTCATCTTTTTACATTTTATTGGCATCAAGTAACCGTGTTTTTTTTAGTTTGCGCAGCACCGCTGACATTTATTTTTTACCATATAACAAACATAATTTGTGGCTCGATGCCACGATCCACAACTCTGAAAATTGTAATAATTTGCCTTTGGATTCCTAGCCCTCAACTTGACTGAATCATTATCGCTGATGTAATTCCAGTCCTCGAGATGAAGGAAAATTCCCTGATGTTGTAAAATAAGCCAGTATAATATATCAATTCGATCATTAACCCTTTAAGCCCTCACGGTGCCATAAAGCATCATTTTACATCAGTGAAAACACCATGAAACTGTTTCACCAATGCATGGCAATTTTCTTTAATTTTTCATTCACTTCAAGTCATTTTCATCCACTACAAGTCGAGAATTGCGACAGCAATTCGCGGCTTGTAGTGGATGAAGATGACAATGGTAAATTCAGGCTTGAAAGGGTTGAAGCGCTGGAAAATTTTCGTATAAACCATAAAGACCAATTTTTTTCTTCATCTTGAAATCATCAAAAATGTCTTAGTTAGTTCTTTCCACTTCATTTCAATACCTATGTTATGGTTCTACGGTCATAAAAATACAATAAATAAAGTCGGTCCCCGCGTTGGAAGGGAGCTGATACCCTCCTTATTATGCCGGATTATACCATTGTTTGTGTCGACATGGGTACTCAAAATGATAAACAATAATCTGTCTATCTAATCCCCATTTATCACCGACAATAATAGCCCCTCATATCTATTGGTAACATGTGTGTATATTTTTATCGGCTCCATCACATGTTGATTGTTTCTGAGTGGTTTGTTTGTCAGGCCTTTGAACATCTGCTGTGGTCACACCCATCCTCAAAGACAAACAGCAGCCACTGCTTACTTTTCAAGTAAGCAGTTACTGCTGTTTGTCTTTGCACTCCATGAATGTTGTTTTTTTTTGTAATTGGAAGCACAAAAATTCCAAAAAAAAGGCCTCAATAATTGAGTATGTACGTGTACTACAGGCATATATTTTATTGACATCATTCAAAATCATTTCTCCGACTTATTTGTCATAAGTATGTGTCTGTGTACATACAATATGAGTTTTGTACAATTTCAGATTATTTTCAAATTATACATTATAACCACATCTCAAATCAAATCAAGCGACAAAGGCATGGAGCGTACAGTGCTGTCTATAGCACTGTGCACTATGAAAAACCCTTGAAGTCTTCGAAATAAGAGTAGGGCATAGTCCCGGTTTCTGGCTTCCTTCTGTCTCGATATTGCCTCAATGTACAGAAAGCAACGTAAAGCAATATTCACTCACTCTAGCTGGTCACGTTTTAATTAGACCCCAATCACCGTGCCTTTGAATCTGTGATCACTCATCCAGTCCCTGACAACCCACGTCCAATAAATCCACGATGTGATGGATTCTGTCACAGCATGCAATCTGACAACCCTGGATCAACTAATCAGCGACAATAGCATCGACCGATCAGCGTGCTCGGCTAGCCGTGACGTTTTTTGTGACGTTTTTATTCTCCTTGTTTTTATATTCATTATAGAGATCCCGGTGCAGCCTAATAATGTTTTTGAAAGTTATTGTTTGAACTAGAAAATTTCGTCACCTCGAATTCTCAATACGACGTCAACCCCTCCCGCACTCCCAACATTTTTTGGGGCAAGCACTTTCATGGAGATGATTTGAAAATTTAACCCGACTTTAAACGTCATAATCTGAAGTCTATTGACGTCAATATCTGACGTCTATAGACGACAGATTATGACGTCCAAAGTCGATTCCCGCACTGAAAGAATTATTAACGTAAAATTCAATTTTACCATACATAATTTCTCCTATTTTAAATTAGAGGCCGTAGACACCTAAGATAGGTTTTCAAATGAAGCAGAACGAGCTAATTAAAACATTTATGATGATTTCAAATTGAAAAAAAACCCTTTGGTCTCCATGGTTCATACACAAATCTTTCAGCGCTTTAAGGGTTAAAGTCCACGTGGCCTATTTTGAATAAAAAAATAAAAAACCCTTTGTTGCTAGGACCCTATATATACGGTTTCAAACATGTTTTAGATATGAAACAGAAATGGCACTAAATCTGATCAAATAGTTTTTGCTGGATGCTCAGATAATCCAATATTTCAATATTGGAGATGTGTATTTTTGAAAAATATAAAAAAAATCATCATTTTGAAGCTGGAAATCGCGTTAGCAATTCCAGCTTCGAACGAATGAAAAATATAAGCAAACGATTCAGTGAATGAGGGTTTGAAACGTTTTCTGATCTGACACGGAGGTACATTCCTGCCATAGCAATGAGAGGGTTAATTCCATCACGCGCGCTGTGCTCGCCGTCCGTGACGTCAATATTGACGTAACGACAAAAACAGAGTATTCCGTCAGCTGGTACCAAAAACACACTGCTTCCCACATCAGAAAAATACGTATTTACACCGGACATTTACGTTTATATAAACATGATGAATGTTCACAAAACAATTAGAAACTATAGTATTGTGTATAGTATTGGTTATAATCGTTCTTAGCCCGCCTTTTAATTTTAATTAAAAAAGGTGGGCTATTGCAATTGAAGCTCGGCGGCGTCGGCGTCGGCGTTAACATTTACTTGTGGCCAGTTGTGGGCGTGATAATTTGAAGTTTTTCATATATCCTTCTCAAATTTGTTATGCATTTTACTAATGACCAGTTCTCGGACAAGTTCAATAATGACTGAAAAAAAATCAAAATGGCCGATTTCTTGCGCTTTTTCGCATTTTCTGTCAATAATTTGACGTTGTGGGCGCAATAACTTGAAAAGTTTTTCATATATCGTTCCCAAATCTGTTATGCATGTTAATGGTGACCAGTTCAATAATGGCTGATGAAAAAATCAAAATAGCCGATTTATTGCGATGTTTTGCATTTTACATCAATAATTTGACCTTGTGCGCGCGATAACATGAAAAGTTTAATTTAGTTTAATTTAGCTCATTAAGGGTTACTGTTTATTTTATTTCACTTCAACCCTTTAAGTCCTCACGACGCATTAAAGCATCATTTTACATCCCTGAAAACAGACCTAATTTTCCTACAACCAAGGGTTTTAGAATGAATATTTCCATACAACTGGTTTACCAATACATGGCAATTTTCTTTCTTTTTTCACCCACATCAAATCATCTTCATCCACTACAAGTCGAGAATTGCGACAGCAATACGCGGCTTGCAGTGGATGACAATGGTAAATTCAGGCTTCAAAGGGTTGAAGGCTTTTTAAGAGCCATGTCCTTCAGACAATTATTTATTTCACGAAAATTTGCTCTGAAAAAATATGTATTTCACAAATAGTCCTGCCCCCCCCCCCCCTCCGGTAATTGAATAGTGGCCCCCTTAGTTGTAGACTATGACTGCCGCCCATGTTGACACTCTAACCTCTACACACACAGATATATATGATGACATACCTCAATATGACCCCTGTGACCTTCAAACCTCACCTTCACCTTGGCTGTGGACAGAAGGCGTTATACTCCACTCAATGTCAACATCACCACGTGACTGGAATGGCAGGTCGTGATTGGTAGCTGATAAAAATATACTTATTTGTTCAAGACACACACAAGCGACGTTTTGCGTTCCAGGTTACCTATTATAACTCTTTAAACCTTTCAATCCTGAATTTACCATAGTCATCATCATCCACTACTAGCCGCGAATTGCTGTCACAATACTCGACTTGTAGTGGATGAAGATGAGTTGATGTGGTTTAAAAATTAAGAAAAATTGCCATGTATTGGTAAGCCAGTTTCATGGAAATTGTCCTTCTAAGACAATCAGTTGTAGGAAAATTAGGTCTGTTTTCAGGGTTGTAAATGATGCTTTAATGCATCGTGAGGGCTGAAAGGGTTAAACACTCCGAATTAGCCCTTTCAGCGGGGACTGTCTTGAGAAATCAGAATCTGACGTCTATGATAGACGTCAGATTCTGACGTCTATAGACATCCCCGCACTGAAAGAAATAATAAATTATAATGACCGTAGATCCATAACATAGGTATTCAAATGAAGCGGACAGATCTAACTAAGACATTTATGATGATTTCAAAAATTGAATAAAGCCTTTGGTCTCAATGGTGTATGCAAAATGTTTCAGCGTTGTAAGTTTGTGGCTAACAGATTAACCCTTTCAACCCTCACGATGCATTAAAGCATCTTCTCGCATCTCCGAAGAATGACCTGATTTCCTACACCTAAGGGTCTTAGAGTGACCATTTTTTGTGGAACTGTCATAATGATAACGATATATTTTTTTCATTTCCACCAACTTCAAGTCATCTTCATCCACTGCAAGTCGAGAATTGCGACAGCAATTCGCGGCTTGTGGTGGATGGAGATAATGGTAAATTCAGGCTTGAAAGTGTTAAAGGCTTTGTGAAGCAGGGATGGGGTCGAATACAAATACACTGTCCTATAAAACATTACATATTCATTATTATTAACTCGTTGCATTTATCTCGGAAAACATCTTTGCGCCACCTTTGATATGAAAGGGTGTATCTGCCACTTTACAAAGTGGCAGATACACCCTTTCATATCCAAGGGGACGTTTGCATTGGCCTCCTAATGACTTTATAGGCTCATGAAAAAGTTTTTAATACCACCTGATCCACTTTGAACTATATGTGCTCAAAGGTACGTAAGGCCCCATTGATTGATTGATTGATTGATTGATTGATTGATTGATTGATTGATTGATTGATTGATTGATTGATTGATTGATTGATTGATTGATTGATTGATTGATTAATTGATTGATTGACTGACTGACTGATTGATTGATTGATTGATTGATTGATTGATTGATTGATTGATTGATTGATTGATTGATTGATTGATTGATTGATTGATTGATTGATTGATTGATTGATTGATTGATTGATTGATTGATTGATTGATTGATTTACGTCTGTACTAGTAACATCTATGATATTTTAAGTATCCACATATTTAGCCGTAGGTCAGTAGGCGATAATAGGCCTGTTTTAAAGTATTCCTGCCCACCTGGTGACCTTGACATTCGGACATGCCTGTTTCTGGGATGTTCTGCTACATTCCGATCTTAGAGGGATCCAGACACTTGTGGTGGAATGCGTTCCTTTGTTTAGATCCCCCTGATCTGGCCTAACATTTGTCCTGCTAGGGTAGTATAAATACGTTTAACCCTTTCAGCGTGGGGATCGACTTCAGACGTGAGGATCTGACGTCTGTAGACGTCAGATCCTGACGTTTAAGTTTATCCCTGCACTGAAAGAGTAACATATATATATAATTATAGTCGTGGAAACCATAACATAGGTATTCAAATGAATCAGAAAGAGCTAACTGAGACATTTATGATGATTTCAAATTGAAAACACCATTAAGATGATTGATTTCGACGATAGTAATTTTTGTTTGTGTCTTAATCATGTTAATTATGTGAATAGTTTAAAGTTTTAAGTCAACGATCCAAAGAATTCTTGGCTTAAGTTGTGAATCGCAATAGCAATGCACTACTTGACTGAAAATTCAAATTTAATAGGCCTGCTTTAGAGGTGATAGTGTTAATGCCTTCCACTCACTTTGCTGCCGGCGATGCCCTCTCAATCAGCGACCACGTGGTGTTTGACCTTGAGAACGTCCACTGTAGAATCTCTGATTCAAACAGCAGAACTGTCCATTGTCTGATTTAACATCATGTAACATAAAGTGCACAGAATTCACTGAACAAAAATGGTTAAGATTCAGCGGGCATTCCATCACTCAGTAAGAATTTATAACACAACGAAACATTTAGAAAGTGCCTTAGTCAGTGCCATAATCCACCAAGGTCAGAGCAAAGCATGGTGTTTTCATGCTACATTTTATGGTTTAATTGACCACCATGTTTTTTCATTGCCGATCTGTGTGAAGCCCCATATTGTTTCATACTGATCCAGACTGCCTTAATTTTACGATTTTCGGGTCAACCATTACTAGTTTGCTGTCTATTATTGTTAGTTGTCTTGTAGCGCTTCAGGGATCGATATTGCCCGTGGCGTGGCGCCGTCTGGTGAATGGTCAGTAGACTATAGACAGCTGTGGCCCGGCGTCCCGCGGTCTATGACTGGGGAGGGCTCTGACCGGACAGCTATCTGTGGCAATTCTGCGACCCTAATGCTGATCTTAAAACTAGCTTTTGAAACTTAGCTTTTAAAGAATCGTATTATATCTTATATATCGGTTTGAGAACTGTACATTTCAATTTTGTGTGGCCTATTTATTGTGGTATATTCAAGCCCCGTACCCACGATGTAGATTAGGGTGGTGCCTTTTTCCGAAGGCAGCCGTTTTTCCTGGAGGAAATTTTGAAAAATGAAAAATACACTCTAAATAACGCATTCTGGCGACATACAAGCTATATCACGAGTGATCATTAGTAGAAATTAAGGTTACTTACTTACCGGTATCTAAAAAAAAAGTTGACCCAATAATGTGCACCTCTCTGTCTGTGAAGGGGGGGGGGGGGTGCTGCGTCCCACCCATCGGTACGGGCCTGATATTTTGCAATACAGGTCAACAGAATCATTAGCCCAGCAAACCTCGCGACGGTCACTCAATGATGTTTTAACTTTCAGTTCGGGGATCGACTTTAGTCGTCAGAATCTGACGTCTATAGACGTCAGAATCTGACGTCTAAAGTTGATCCCCAAAGTTTATTAGCAGTTATTGTGAATGAAATGAGTGCGTTTGTATTTTAAACATCAAGATTTGCATATGTTTTGTCTCAAATTAAACAATTATGAGTAATTTTCACCCGTTTGAAAGACGTCTATATAAGGTCGATCCCTGCACTGAGAGAGTAAAATAGTTATAATGGCCAAAGATCCATAACATAGCTAATAAAATGAAGCGGGAGGCTAAGGCATTTTCGATGATTCCTTTGGTATCTTGTTTTTTTATATAAAAATATATAATAAGTCTATAGCCGTTTCCGTTTTTTTATTTATTCTTTAAACAAGAATGGAGAAATGAACAAGATTATTTGACTGAAAAATGAGCTTTAACCCCTAGAGCCCTGATGTCGCACTGCAGTAGACATTCTGTGTTTTTATTAGCACCTATATAACCCCTGATAAACAGCTGTTCACCGTAAAATATGTCTTCAATCTCGAAACACTGATAGATACTAGTACATGATATATTTGGACTTCAATTTCACAAATAACATAAATTTTCAGTCACTTGACTTCAAATAACTGAAAATTTAAATTAAATAACTCAGTGCTCCAAGGGGTAAATCCACCATATATTACCATATATTTAGCAGGCGCGGATCCAGAGGGGGCGCAGGGGGCGCACGCCTACCCATTTTGCCCCAATTTTTTTAAAAAGTCCCCTAAATTGGCCAAAAAAGTCGGGCCTCCGAAGCCACTGCACCCCCCTCCTTTTTCAAATCCTGGATCCGCCCCTGTTTAGATTCAAATTTTACAAATTTGAGTAATTTTCACCCACTTGAATTTTTGATATATATCTTATCACCTGACTCTGAGAGTTAAGCCGAACCTTTAACACATTGGCAATAAGAAACTAGATACTTGTCGTTGTCACTGATAATTTGACCTCTCGATAGATACTTAACAATTCTTCACCCTGTGTAAATCACGTGATATGTGGCTGCTGTCACATGACTGTCACATGATTGCTCGCTTGTGGACCCCCCACGGAGACACCTATTAGCAAGATATACAATCTGACCTCTATATAGGTCAGATAGCAGAGGTCATATATACACATGACCCATAAAAAAGTGACACTGCCAATACAATCTGATACATGATAGATAGTGCTGGGCGGAAAAAATGCCTCTATTCATTGTATGCGATGTAATACTAAATACTGTAAGCGGATTTTTTGCTTTTAACCCTTATCTTGTTGAAGCTATTTTTGGTATAGTCTATGACACAATTATCTGGACCTCGTGCTTTTCGTCGATTTAACCGTCAATTCTGAACCGATTTCCTTGAAATTTTGCACAGGACATTTCCAAATCATGTCCTAACATCGGTGAAAAATCCGTAAAGTTATATACAGAATTGCAAAAGTTAGACCATTTGACATGTAGTAAATTGAAAATATGACGTCCCTCGATAAAATCCATTAACCCAATTTTGGAATTTTATTACATGTCAAATGGTCTAACTTTCGAAATATTAAGCATAATTTGGCGAAATTTTAACCGATGTTAGGACATCACTTGGAAATGTCATGAGCAAATTTTAAGGAAATCGGTTCAGAATTGACGGAGAAATTGACGAAAAGCATGCGCTCAAGATAATTGTGTCATAGACTTTAGTCTTCTCGGCTACTTATAGAGCTTGACACTATAAAGTTATGGTAGTGCCTCAATGTAGTAAATTCTTTCAACTTCGGTGTCAATTACCGATATTTTTGCAATGTTGATAAATGTGGAGACAATTTAGTTTGGAAAAGTGGGTCATGAAAGTTATCCAGTTATACATATTGAACTTGAATAAAACCTAAGTAGTTCATGGTGTTATGCCTTTACCAGCATGTAGTCGGAGAAATAATGTAAACCGTCCGTCTGTCGTGTCCGTTCGTCCGCCCGTGCATCACTTAACTTATCAAACACACGGGCGAGGGCCCTGGCCTAGGGTAGTGGTTAGCACCGCTGCCTTTCGCGCAAGAGGTCGGGGTTCGGTTCCCGGTCTTGGCGGTTTGAAAGAAACAAAAATGTTTCGTCCCCATCCACGTGTAAAACTCAGTATTGTGGGGAGCCTCCGTGACCGAGAGGTAGCGTGCTCGGCCTCAGACCGCCAGGGCTCGAATTTCGAATTCTGTGTCTGGAGGACAGTGTCATCTCAATCATCTCACCATCCTCAGGAGGTTCTCCTGGCACAGTTTAATCTATATGTGCACAAAGGTGGCCTAAAGCCCGATTTATTTCATTTCATTTTATTAAACACACAATCATATGTATTGCCCTTATGGCTTCTGCATCGGGAGACATGGGCCTAATAATCGAAACGCTGCAGTTCAGCAAAACATAAGAACATAAATCCCAATCACTGGGAACGAGCCATAGCCGCCTGTAGATAAAACCTTTCATTTTTATGTATAAGTTCGGATCTTACAACCGCCAGTGAAGGATACATGACAGGAGGAACATTTGCCCTGGATGTGCTACTTAGCGCTAAATACTCACCAGGTGTCTCTGAGGTGTAGGCCTACTTTGCTCTAAATAGTCACCAGGTGTCTCTGAAAATCAACACCCAGGACAAGTGGGAAAAACTGCGTAAATAAACTCACTGGCAAAAACAGCCTAGCTGTCTGGTTGCCAAAAAATACAGACGGTGTGCAAACGTCGGTACAATATTGTAGATGCTGGTGCAGCATTGAACCGATGATGTACACAGTTAGTTCTTTGTTAGATTTCTGGAGCCAAAGCAAAACAAATTGCTCGACACGTTGACCCAATGTTGATTCAATGTTGTGCCAGCATCTACGATGCTGGCTCAACATTGATTCAACATTTGTTCAACGCCTCGTGTTTGCTGTGAATCTTGTCCTGGAGGATTGTGGGAAGTAAAAAAGCTTATATTAGTTTTTTGTGGGGGGTCTAGGCCCGCCGTCTCCGTCGTCGTGCCAACATTTTGTAGACATCTCCCAGAAAACACGGGACGTCTAACCAATGTTGTGTTAATGTTGGTCCACCGTCTGCGACGCTGGCCCAACATTAACACAGCATTGGATAAACGTCTCGTGTTTGCTGGGCTCTCAATTGTTGGGAGTCTTGTGTCAGGTTGGATTGTAGCTGGCAGGTAGTAAATAAGCTATTGGCATCTCTGACTACACCCAGCTGATTCTACTTTTAGTTAAAACCGACACATATAACAAACCTGGAGAGGGACCAACGTGAAAATACGTAGTTTGTTCTCAGTTGTATTGCCATGGAACCTGCGGGTTACTGTGAACTCTGGTACCTGGGTAGCCTACTGTTGTTGAACCTGGTTAATGAGTTCAACTATTCTTTCATGTAGGCCCTATTCACGTTTTCCAATCTTGCAGACATGAGAAAAAATAAAGCACCGATTTATTTTCTACCAAATGAATGGATGGGCGAATGAACGAATCAATCAATCAATCAAAATTTTTGTGCTGCGCATTCACCAGTTAGGCTAGATATAGAGACGAAATTCCTGATTTGTAATTATTGACAACCATGTCAAAAATAAGAAATGCGGGAATTTCGTCTCTATATCTAGTCTAACTGGTAATTGCGCAGCACAAAAATTATGAAAATTTGCAGTTCTAGTCTATGTACAAGTTTACATCATATGGTCATATTAAGAACTCGAAATAAAATCAGACATGAGAAAAAATAAAGCACCGATTTATTTTCTACCAAATGAATGGATGGGCGAATGAACGAATCAATCAATCAATCAAAATTTTTGTGCTGCGCATTCACCAGTTAGGCTAGATATAGAGACGAAATTCCTGATTTGTAATTATTGACAACCATGTCAAAAATAAGAAATGCGGGAATTTCGTCTCTATATCTAGTCTAACTGGTAATTGCGCAGCACAAAAATTATGAAAATTTGCAGTTCTAGTCTATGTACAAGTTTACATCATATGGTCATATTAAGAACTCGAAATAAAATCACCGATTTTTTGATGATTTTAGCCTGGGCCAGTCCCTTTAAGTGGAGATATTGTTTTCTTATTAACCCTTTAAGCCTGAATTTACCATTGTCATCTTCCACTACAAGTCGAGAATTGCTGTCGCAATTCTCGACTTGTAGTGGAAGAAGATTATTTGATGTGGTTTACAAATTAAAGAAAATTACCATGTATTGGGAAACCACTTTCATGGACATTTTGTTCTAAAACCCTTGGTTGTAGGAAAATTACATCTGTTTTCAGGAATGTAAAATGATGCTTTAATGCATCGTGAGGGCTTAACCCATACAGCGCGGAGATCGACTTTAGCAGCGCGTTAGCAGACGGCAGATTCTGACGACTAAAGTCGATCCCCGCACTGTGAGAGTAAAAATATTTCTAATAGTCGTAGACCCATCACATAGGTATTCAAATGAATCAGAAAGAGCTAACTAAGATATTTATGATAAAAACCCTTTGGTTTCCATGATTTTCAGAAAAAAATCAGCGCTTTAAGGGCTAAAGGGTTAATCAAGGGTTATCGCGTCATCCACCCTGCCTTATTAGATTATTTGCTACTATTGTGTTCTCCCCTTTTTTCTGGTCAAATTCGCTAGAATCATCCTGCTCACCAGATGGGGCTGAGGTGATAGTATGAGATTGATTGGTAACTCACCAGGTGGCTCTCTAGTCTCGGATTCCAGCGCGTTACGTTTAGTTGTGTGAAGCACAGCTGGGCTAGCTCACACATCTGGTGGGAAATTGTGTCTGGTCAGTAAGGGGATTTACGCAGAGGGTTAGTTTGTCCCCCGGATCCGTTTATCCCCAATCTCCCCAACACGAACCTGTGATCCAGAAGCTTACTGCAAGGTCACCGTGACATGTCAATCAACCAGAGGGGGCGTGGCTTACTGTTACTAATCTATCACATCACTGGATAAGAATCCACGATAGTACCTGAGTAATTACGTCAAGGAGAAAGAACGAGATACGATAGATTCGTAGATCCGAATGTACGAGGCAAGCAGCGCCGTGTACATTCGGATCTACGAATCTATCGAATTTCGTTCTCTCTTCGACTTAAAATACACAGAATATGCACATGTGTTCCAATATTTTATATAGAAAAACGCAATTTTATTGTCAGCATGGTAAACCACGAAACATTGGCCTTGCAATTTCATTGTTAAACCCGTAGATTATTTGTATTGTGCCCGACGTGGCCAGTATTACAAATAACAGTAGATCCGAATCTACTGTTTTAACAATAGACTGACGTCACATGTGTATTTTAATTACTGAGAAAAAACATAGAGGACAACTGGCTATTGACGTAAATCAATGATATACTACTACTACTACTACTACTACTACTACTACTACTACTACTACTACTACTACTGGCTATTGCATGATATGAAATGGCATTTCTTGAATATGCAACAAGAAACAAAGAAGAGTAGGCCTATACATACCCGGCATGACCTGGCTGCCTGACTCACCTCGCGACAGGCCCGTCACAATCACCGCCATTTTATTTGCACAGATATCTGTGTAAAAGGACACTAGCGCCGCCTACTGAAAAAGCTGGGAAGCAATGAAACTGAAACTTTTTATTCGAGTGCTTATTAAAATTAGGCAATTTTCATTTGGCGAAATTTAGTGATCGTAGTAAATATAATCCTTTAAAAATGGAGGTCTCTGTGTCAGAGCTCTGCGATGTCATCAGGGTAGCCTATACCACAGCTGAATGGGATAGGGTCAGCATGCTCATTGGTTTTCTATAAAAGGTCGGTAACTCACGGAAATCTTGGAAGCAGCGATCGCAACATACTAGGCCTATTTGTTCTCGCCCGCATGCACGCACAGCATAGGGCCTATTCAGCTCCACTATTTGATCGTGTAAACCGGCAGTAACTTCTCAATGTAATACTAAGCTGAATACTGCAGTGTATTATTCACTACATGTCACATTTTGTAGCAAATAGTGCTTCTGTTAGAATCAAGCTCATATGATATGTATTAGGCCCTAATGCACGGAAATTATGAGATTCCCGTTTAAAAATTCATCAATAATTTGCTACAAGAACTAGGTATGACATGGTAGCATTTGTTTGGTAGAAAACAAAAATCTACATAGTCCATTTCTAATTATAAAATGACGTGGACTTATAAGTTTCCTTCCCTCACTAGAAGTATAGACATGATAGTGATTGTCACTGCATAGACACATCCCAATTTCCCGTGGCCTATACACGCAGTGCACACTTTTTGCGAGGAGTCTGCGCGGCCTTCCGTGGTTTAAAAATGCAGGACATACTGATTAATTAGCCCCAGTGGCTGAAACAGGTTTCAGCCACATATCAACCGCGTACAAAATCGTGGGACATTTCTTTGGACTGTCATATCAGAAAATATCGCTCAATAATCAGGTCGAAAATAATTTTTTTTATCAGAATCAATAACATTTCAGTTCCATGCCCGCATGCTCAGCTCAGTGGTCGTACAGTCATTAAAAATTTATGGACATTTTTCGGACCTTGGGGTCGAGACCGCTCTCAGTCACCGACATGCTGAATTTTTCAGGTAAAGCACATACATCAATCCACGGCCCTTGTGTGGGCTGTAGCCACTCTGGCTTTCTGATTAAAGACAGAAAATGAAATTAAATTGTAAAAATGAGAGAGATCATTCTTTAACAACAACGAGTCCTGTTGCTTAGAATTCTCTAATTTTTACAAGATGGTATCTCTGTCGTCTGTCGTCTGTTACGTCACCGTCTGCCAACCAGCAGCCAGCAATTCATAAATCAGGCACCAGCGGTGAGGTAGATCGTGATTGGTCAGTTGTGTTCAGATGCACACCTGCCCATCCGCTGCCAACACATGGGAATGTGTGCACGCAGTGCTCGCCATACAAACCAGAGGGTATCCATAAGTGTTCCACTTTCAATTTTATATTTATTGATAATTAATTTAATAAAGTTTTTAAAAGTATGAGCTAAGCACAGTTTTTACTATATACGGTATATATCAGTGTATATTCAGCCTAGATATTTTTATCTCATTTTCAGAAGCGTCAATGGTAATAACATGAATCGAGTTATTTTGCACTCTGTGAGGCCATCGTTCTGAAAGAAGCGGGATTTTTCCCACGCACCTAGATGCGGCAGTACAGAGAGTGGCTGTGAAATGTCTGTCCCCTGGTGGTAAATATTAGCTGATCGGGGGAAGATGACCAGTGTCTGAAGTAGAGATAGAGACACTGGTGACAAGAGTGAATCACTGTTAGGGTTTGGGTTTTAAGATGAGTATATCCACTGGTGCTGCCCTGGTTACAACGCTGTGTCCCTGGTGTCTCGAGCTACATAGCAACTCAAAGGGCTATATAGAATAACCCCAAAGGAAAAATCATGACGTATTTTTGTAATGGGTTATGTTTATTTAATGTATTTTTTTTTCAAAATATGGAATGTGATCGTGAAGCACTGAGACAGATTAACTGTTTCTCTTCTAAGCGCGACTATAGTCGTTTTTAATCTGTTTTATGAAACCGATTAAAACAAATCACTGTTATGGAGAATGAAATGAGCATTTGAACATCAATACTTGCAAATGTTTTGTCTCAAATTTAACAAATATGAATTTTTTTCACCCACTTGAAGTTGTGGATCGCGGTAGCGAGACACAACTTCAAGTGGGTGAAATTTAAATTATCATTCAATTTAGAGCCTTAAGGGTTATATTGTTAACTGAAACTAGTGAGCCCTGGCAAAATGGCAGAATGCCCAAATGAAGTAACTGCATCCAAACGCGCCAGTGGACTGGCGTCGAACCTAGTGCATGCCATTTTGATCATCATAATCATAATATTCAGGGAAAGCACTTTGAATCACAGTACTTCTTCTGGTAGTGACGTCATAATTTGCGACCAAACATTTGCAAATCTTGATGTTTGAACACCTATTTCAATCTAAAAAAAAAATAGTAATTTAACCGGCTAATAAAAGAGATTAAAAAACGACTTTAGTCGTGCTTAGCAGTGAAAAGTTTAACAGTTACTGGCTTTTGTGTTATAATGCTACAAAAACAAACAGTGGTAACCGTTTACTTTTCAAGGAAACACTGCAGTTATTGTGGTTTGCCTTTTTGATCAACAGAGACAAACACTCGTAACTTCTTAGGTTTTCAGCAACCAGTTACGGCTGTTGGTCTTTCCTGTACACGAGACGTTGACCCAATGTTGTTTCATTGTTTGCCAGCGTCATAGACGTTGAGCCAACATTGAAATAACATTGGGTCAATGTTTCGTGCTTGTTTGGCAGTTGTCCTTACATCACTCACAAGGTTAAACGGATGCTGTTATAGCAGCCGGGCCGTAAACTAATAAGACGCTGATTGGCTTAGCGCCGTGGGCACGTGACCGGCCGCCGTAGTCACGTTATGTTCTCGCCTGACGTGATTTGGACGTGGCGGAGGGAAATCTAATGACGGGAGAGGTGATTGAGTTTATGAAGGCAGTACGCATGCTTTGATAGTCGGAAGTAGATCGGTGGAACTACTATTTCCGGCTGCTAAATTAATAAATGATATTTAACCAACACAAATGCATTCCAAAATTCAGCTGCCAGGAGCTTGTAGTCGCTTCAAATGCATGGATATTTTAGAAATTGAGCTACACTTATTTCTTCCACACCCGGGAATCATGGACTATTTCAATATTATTTGCCCGAACAAACATATTTTGAAAGTTCTAAACCCTTAAAAGGCCAAATTAAATAATTTATATATTCATCCACCTGAACTTGTGTCTCACTAACGCGACCCACAACTCCATGTGGGTGAAAATGACTCCTATTTAATTTGTTTAATTTGAGAACAAACATTTGCTAATATTGATGTCTACACACACATTTCGTTCTCAATATCAGTGAATTGATCGGCTAATATACATACCATAGTCGTGAAAATACAGTTTGCGTAACTGTGAAAAGAGTCTCAATACATGCTAACAAGGAAAATAGAATCAGATTCTATTTTCCTTGATGCTAGTATTAAGTATCGAAACGCTCTGAGTGATCATACTATTGAGATGTGATGAGGCACATGACATAATTATTTAGAATCAAATTAAAACTGTTCCGTTATGTTCTGCCACATGAACGAGTGTGAGGGAAGTACTAGTATATATAGCTGGAGAGGGGACGTTGTGTGTTTGTGGTGGAATTCGGGATTGGCCGGCGATGTAATAAGCTACACAGTTATGCCGGATGAATAAGGCTCATTTTCCGCTGCATTGCTTTCTCGAGTATGGCTGGCCCCAGCAAACAGAAGACGTTAACCCAATGCTGACTTAATGCTGGCCCACCGTCTACGACGCTGGCCCAGCATTAAGCCAGCATTGGGTTACCGTCTCGTATTTGGTGAGGTGGACAGGGCCTGGATCACAAACAGATGTGTCTGTGTCACCCAGTAGCTCTATTGCTAAGCGTCATGTTAGCAAATCTGCGCTCTAAAAATAAATACCTTCTTGAAGATTCTTAGCCGTATTGTTTAATAATTGTGTAATCGTAGTACGTAATTATGCTACTCGTGTAGAAAGAAATGTACAATCATTATAATGATACCTTTTTTATAAGCCATGCCGGACATCATCCAGGACTGCATGAATGTACCTTGTTTCGTGCAGTATTCTGTATCCGCATAATTATATGCCCACATTAGGCTGGGTATCAATAAATTATTGGAGGGATCTAAATATGCATCGATCTAGCAGATGTATCTGATCTAGCGAATGTATCTGTCTAAGTTTGTTTTGACATTTGATGCCATATTTTTTCAGGTCTTGCACGTTTTAAACTTTCAGACCTTAATTGGAATTGCAGCCCTAAATATTTTTTTCAATTTCATGTCTACTGTACTTCCTCTACTGTACTGACCAACCAACCAACCAGACAACCCACCCACCAATCCATCAACCAACCAACCAACCAACCAGCCAACCAGCCAACCAACCAACCAACCAACCAACCAACCAACCAACCAACCAACCAACCAACCAACCAACCAACCAACCAACCAACCAAAACTACCATTCATCCACCCCGCCATTCATCCCACCAGCCTCCCATCCAGCCACCCATCCAGTCCTCCACTGTCTGTTCCTGTGAAGGATTGCTTGGAGACGACCAGAGACACACACAGCGCCAGCTGCGCCAATTTCATTTGTCTGCATTGATTTTTGTTGGCTGGATCAGTTAGTGTGGCGCCTGTTGTGAGCAAATATATAGAGAAGTAACTGCTTACTTTACAAGTGAGCAGATACTGCTGTTTGTCCGCAATACACTGCAATGCTTCCGTAGGATGTCCAGCGAAGACAAACAGCAGTAACAAGTAAGCAGTTATTGCTGTATGCCTTCACACTGCGGTCAAAATGCCAGTAGTCGATGGCAGAAGAGAATCCTTCAGCTCAAAAACAAACAGCAGTAACTGCTCACTTGTGAAGTAAGCAGTTACTGCTGTTTGTCTTTGCACGGCGGTCAGTATGCCAGTACTCGATGGCAGAAGAGAATCCTTCAGCTCAAAAACAAACAGCAGTAACTGCTCACTTGTGAAGTAAGCAGCTACTGCTGTTTGTCTTTGCACGGCGGTCAGTATGCCAGTACTCGATGGCAGAAGAGAATCATGGAGATCAAAGACAAACAGCAGTAACTGTTTACTTGAAAAGTGAGCAGTTACTGTTGTTTGCCTGCAATGTACTGCAATGCTCTCGTACGATGTCTAACAAAGACAGACGGCAGTAACTGCTTACTTTACAAGTAAGCAGTTACTGCTGTTTGCATTTGCCTTGCAACGTCGTCTCCTGCACCATGCAAAAACAAACCATGCAAGTAAGCAGAACGTAAGCAGTTACCGCTGTCTTTGCTTTGTAGACATGTGAAGGAATAACTGCTGTTTGTCTTTGCTTTGTAGATTCCCTTTTAAGGGAATTAGGGGGCCACCATTCGATTTCCAGGGGGCGTTGGGGGGGGGGGGCCGGAGTGTTTTTGAAAAAAAATATTTCGGGCGGACTCTGCGCGAAATAAATAATTTACTTACAAGAACTGTTCTATATAAACATGTAATAAAAGCCCCCCCCCCCCCTGGATATTGAATGGTGGCCCCCTTACTGATGTTTGCCATTGCGCTGTTGTAACTTGTAGTCTGTCATGTAAAAGCTGAAACAAAAGTATCTAATTGCTTTTGAAGAGAATAATTACTGCTGTTTGTCTTTGCATTGCTGTTGTCTTGTCGTGCATGTCCTTCAAAGGAAAACAGCAGTAACTGCTCACAGACAGCAGCAGTGTGTTGCATAGCCAAACAGCTGTCACTGCTTATTTTACCAGTAAGCAGTTACTGTCTTTGCATTGCTGTTGTCTACTTGTCCTTCAGAAACAAACAATAGTAACTGCTTACTTGTAAAGTGAACAGTTACTGCTGTTTGTCTTTGCTGTACAGAAGGACAGACATCAACGTGTTGCAAAGAGAAACGGCAGTAACTGCTTACTTCCCCAGTGGCCAGTTACTGCTATCTACCACATCACTGCTGCTGTAGGCTGCTGAGGACGGTGGGTGACGGACTCCTGGTGATTGGGACGTCACTGGTTACTGTGTCTCTGTCTGCGACACGTGCTTTAGACGGGACACCGGGACACAGTGAATGGAGGGCTAGAGATGCTCATCTCAGTACGGCAAGGGGAAATAAGACTCCTTGACCAATAGGCCTACTACATTCTGAGAAATGAGCCGGTATTAATATAAACCTACTGGATATATTCTGAAGCCTTCGCTAAGGACCAGTATTAATATAGGCCTAAGTACATTCTGAAGCCTTCGATGAGGACCAGTATTAATATAGGCCTAAGTACATTCTGAAGCCTTCGATGAGGACCAGTATTAATATAGGCCTAAGTACATTGTGAAGCCTGAGCTTAGGCCCAGTATTATAGGCCTACTGGATACATTCTGAAGCCTTCGCTAAGGACCAGTATTAATATAGGCCTAAGTACATTGTGAAGCCTGAGCTTAGGCCCAGTATTATAGGCCTACTGGATACCTTCTGAAGCCTTCGCTAAGGACCAGTATTAATATAGGCCTAAGTACATTCTGAAGCCTTCGATGAGGACCAGTATTAATATAGGCCTAAGTACATTGTGAAGCCTGAGCTTAGGCCCAGTATTATAGGCCTACTGGATACATTCTGAAGCCTTCGCTAAGGACCAGTATTAATATAGGCCTAAGTACATTGTGAAGATTGAGCTTAGGCCCAGTATTATATGCCTACTGAATACATTCTGAAGCCTTCGCTAAGATCCAGTATTAATGTAGGCCTAAGTACATTGTGAAGCCTTCGCTAAGGACCAGTATTAATATAGGCCCAAGTACATTGTGAAGCCTGAGCTTAGGCCCAGTATTATAGGCCTACAACATACACTTTGGGATCCCAATTGACCATGGAGTGATATGGTTCTACTAAGTGGTGAAACTGACTTGGGGAGGCAGTGAATGGGAGATGCTCGTCTAAGTACGTGGAGGTGAAACGGAGCCTCGTCAAAGGGATATAGCGTGATCTAAGGACTAGAGAGCAACATAGCCATACTACAATTTAAAATAGAATATTTAGCGGCTAAGAATAGTAGCTCACATCATTAATAGAGAAAACCTTGTGGCATATTATTTAAGACAGGAGAATTTGCAATCATGACCTCGTGACCTTGACCCATGGAGTAATTCTGACAGAGTGAAGGGGTGGCAGCACCTGCCGCGTTACGGGTTGACATCAGACGCTGTTTCACATTGTCACATTCCGATCCTAGTTCATGGAATAACCCGTGTAGCAGATCACATCTAAGGTGAAAGACACGGCACCGATGAGGAGTTGACAATCTTTGCCCATGGAATACTGATCCTTGTCCAGGATGTTACTAACTTCTGTGGCTGATGTAACATACTCGTAACGGAGTTGACACAAGATTCTGGATCCAGAGCACGTGACGCATGGCAAGGTCACCTCTAACAGGTACGTGATGGTCGTGGATTATTGTCAAAACGAATTCAGGACCTTATCTAAACAATGTTCGACTGGGGAATGCTTAACCTTGGATCATTTAAAGGGGAATGCAGGGGCCCTGGTGCAGTGATTAAAGCGGCCTGCTTGAAAAGTCGGAGATCGCGGGCTCGAACCCCACTCTGGCCTCTAAGTTTCAAAGAGGGTTTGGTGAGGCTTCACCTTAAACCGAATAAACTGACACACACTTGAAGTTGTGTCTCGCTACCCGCGACCCACAACTTCAGGTGCGTGAGGCCAACCATTTGCAAATTAAAATCGACTATAGTCGCGCCTAGTGGTTTAATGGTTCAAATCAACTAATCACGACACTGGAAAGTGTCATGATCTGATCACATGACGCCGCCTAATTGTTACGTCACAGTATCTAGTTAGATTTGTTCCTCTACTTCCTGTTACCACGCTTAAACCGTAATCTAACGCTGAACGGTAGGGTAAGCGACGTAATAGTGACAGCTCTAATCAATATGAAAACTACAACGGGCAGATCGACTGCAATCAGTGGCTGATAAGCGATAATTGGAGGTTACGCACGCTAGAAATCACACGTCATCCGCGCGGCTGCTTATCGTGAAGGAGTGGCTCTTCACCGTTACTGTCAGTTAAAGGTCGAGCACGGTACCTCTCACGCTCCTGGATTTCTGACTGTATTTGTGAAGGAGTGGCTAGCAAATACAAGACATTTGTAGTCAAATCCACATTAAATTCATCAACCAGGGTGAATGAATTTCGCGGATTTCTCAGTCCATTCTCAACCACTTTTCTTGAAATTTATTTTTACAGACACCATTTTCCATCCCCTACTACTCTTAAAAGAGTTTTAATAAATATGTCATAGTTAGACCATTTGACATGTAAAAAAAAGAAGCTAATGGGTTTATTTATTGAGGGTGACATTCCTAATTTTGACTACATGTTAAATGGACTAGCTTTTAAACCATACAATATTTGTTAATGCAATTTCAGGGTAGTCTCGACGTCTGCAAATGTGTAAATCCACTGTAAATGTGGAACCGACTATAGACAACGTTGTTTTGATGTTGCGCCACCGTCTACGACAATGGCCCAACATCAAACCAACATTGAGTAAATGTATCGTGTTTGCTGGGTGGCTGGGCGGGGGCCCTAGGGTAGTGGTTAGCACCGCCGCCTTTCACGCCAGAGTTCGGGGTTCGGTTCCCGGACTCGGCGGTTTGAAAGAAACAAACATGTTTCTTCCCCATCCACGTGTAAAAGTCAGTATTGCGGGGAGCCTCCGTGACCGAGAGGTAGCGTGCTCGGCCTCAGACCGCCAGGGCGCGAATTTCGAATCCTGTGTCTGGAGGACAGTGTCATCTCAATCATCTCACCATCCTCAGGAAGTTCTCCTGGCCCAGTTTAGCCTATATGTGCACAAAGGTGGCCTAAAGCCCGATTCATTTCATTTCATTGCTGGGTGGCTCTTTACAATTACAGCCGAGGGTGACGTCGTGGATTGATGTAGGCCTATTCGTTTAACCTGAAAAAAATCAACGTTTTTCAACATGGCGGTGAATGAGAGCGATCTCGACCCCAAATCCGAAAAATGTCCATAGCTTTTTAACAACTATGCGGAAAATGAGATGAGCATACGATCTTATAGCTGAAATGTTGCTGATTCTAATAAACCTTTTTTTGACCTGATCAATCGAGGCCAAATCATTGTATGGGCGAATTTGTATGGGCAAAATCTGTGGCTGAAACTTTCCCGTCCACTGGATCTCTATAGTATCATCATTTGAACCCACGCTACGCTTACTTTAGGCTACTATGACTGATTTATCTGTTTTAGACCAGAAAAAACAAGATCTAATGAGGAGGGCGAAAAAAACTAGATAAATGTTCTTTTTCTCCTGAAATTAACTGTGTATTTTTCGGAAATTACAACCACCCAATTAATGCGCGCTAAACACGTGTTTTGTGTAATGCACGACCTTAATCTAATGCTAAGCACAAGGGATAGTTGTTTTATTAGGCAATCAAAAAACAGCCATTTGGAACGAAATGTGTGTTTAAAAATCAATATTTGCAAGTGTTTGGTCTCAAATTTAACAAATATGAGTAATTTTCACCCACTTGGAAGTTGTGGATCGCGGTAGCGAGACACAACTTCAAATTTAGATTATTTAATTCAGCGCTTTATGGGTTAATATGACATTAACACTAATAGTCATCAGGTGATGATTATGAAAACGCAAAAACACAAGTGATGACTAGGCCTATAAAAAGCGCTGTACAAATTTTATAACAACTTATTGCCCCAAATTTAGCCAATGTCGATGTGCGCATCTCAAATAAAGCTGTATAATTTCCACTTTTTACATGTAAAAATAATATTCATTCATTTCAAGCAATTTCCCCAGCAATTACAGCTTGAACGGAGTGAAGCACTTGAAGGGATAAATAGAGATGTTGGTTGAATGTTGGGCCACCGTCTGCGACACTGGCCCAACATTAACCCTTTAAACCCCCACGATGCACCAAAGCATCATTTTATATATCTGAAGAATGATTTAATTTTCTACACCTAGTGTTTTAGAAGGAAAATTATCGTGCAACAGTTTTAATAATAACACTGTCTATATTTCATTTGTCACCCACTTCAAGTCATCTTCATCCACTACAAGTCGAGAATTACTACAGCTTTTCACGGCTTGTAGTGGATGAAGATGACAATGGTAGATTCAGGTTTGAAAGAGTTAGGCCAACGTAAGCCCAACGTCTTGTGTTTACTAATGAGGGGGTAAATAGAGAAACTAGGTGCTCAATGCTGGTTTAATGTTAGGCCACCGTCTGCGACGCTGGTCCAACATTAAACCAAAATTTAGCTGAACGTTTACTGTGAAATTGTTCGTTACGGTCAGTTTCTGTTTTCGGTGTTGTAATCTAGCAGATGGAAAGCCATAGCTGTGATAATTACGGCACTGTATGGTAAGCCATTCAACAAAAAGAAACGATGTTCCAATGCTGTCTCAATGCTGGCCCACCGTCTGTGACGCTGGCCCAACATTAAACCATTGGGTCAACGTCTCTTGTTTACAGTATGTAGTTGCTAGTTGCGGTCAGTTTCTGTTTTTCGGTGTTGTAAAACTACCAGACGGACCAGAGGTGATTTCACATTGTCACAGAAACCTGTAGCCAATTACAGCGCGGAAATGGGGTGTCACAGCTCGTATAAGAGCCTCTGTATTTATATCTGGTGTTACACCTCGGACAAACGGCGCCGTGTTTTTAAGGTTTTCCCTGCCAGAAACCCATGAAACACAAGTCGTTTAAAATGTTGTTTCAATGTTGGGCCAGCGTCGCAGACAGTGGGCCAACATTAAAACAACATTGGTTCAGCGTCGCGTTTTTGCTGGAGAGGTATAGTGCTGCGAGCTACTTTGTGCGAATATAGGCTAAACCGGGCCAGAGGATAATCTCTGCCCTCCATACTATACACAGAATTCGAAGCTTTATCCCTGGTGTTTTTAGGCCAAGCACGCTACCTCAACGCCACAGAGGCTCCCCCCTACGTACCACAAAAGGGAAAGTACAGCTGCGTGTAATATATACAATCAGTGTAAGATATGGAATCTCTGTTGTTTAAATGTTGGACCAGGGCTCGTACAAGTTACAATATTTAATTTAATGATCTCTTCTTTGCTGGCGAGCTCAAAATAATTTAGTTAACAAATGATGTATCTTTTTGTCCAATACGAATTCACTGTGCATTAAATACCACAATAGAATCTGCTTGGTTCTTCAATGTATCATGGTGGTTTACCTCGTTTGAAGTTAAATATTATCTCTGCAAAATACATAACCTGAAACATGTTCAATCAGTAAATAAAAGCAATTCAGAGTTTCGATTAGACATTCGTGTCAGCGAATATTGATTGAAAAAAAGTTACGTTGCAAACAAGTGACTTTTGAAAACCCTATCCTTATGGCATGCTAGCTCACACATGGTTAATAGTCTCCCTGAGACAATGTAACTGGCCAAACAACGACTTGAGCGACTTCTACAGGACGATTATCTGCGCATACGCAGTCAGGTGGGCGATAATACAGGAAATAAAGAAATTCCTTAGTGTCTCTTCGCTTCTCCCTTTCTGCACCCCTATTTTGTTGGTGTAGTGGTTGAAATTAGCACTACTGTCTGTCCCGTCCAACTTGTTGTTGCGGTGATCGTTTAATGTCGGGCCAGCCTAGCAGATGGTGGACCAACATTAATTCAGCTGAAATATTTTGTATTAACTAAAGTGTTTTTATGCCTCCGCGCGCCTGCGGCCGGAGGCATTATGTAGTCGGGTTGTCCGTCCGTCTGTGTGTCCGTCTGTCTGTCCGTCCGGAGTCAACGGAGGCATAGTCATCGACGCCTGCGTTGATACACCTTTCTAGTTTCTATTTGAAATCGTCATAAATGTCTTAGTAAGCTGTTTTTCTCTTCATTTTAATACCCATATTTAGACGTTGGAATAGACTTCAGATTTTGACGTCTATAGACGCGCTAAGAGGATTAATGTTGGGCCGGCGTCATTGACGATTGACCAACATTAAGCCATTCTTGTCTGATGTAGTGAGTCAGTGAATATTGCTTTACGTTGCTTTCTGCACAATCATTTCCTTACCGAAGAAGTGTTAGAGGGTTATAGTGTATAGTAACATAGACAGCACTGCACTCTCCAGGCCTTTAAGCAGTTTGGAGCACTTCATGTGCACAACCCCGATGACAAACATCCGAACTGGCCGGGAGTCAAACTTAGTGTCGAGCCACAACCGGAAGTTTAAGCCATGTTTCGGCCACGTTGGGGCTAGGATTGAACCTATGTCCACTGACCCCCCCCCCCCCCTCTCCTTACCCTAGTCCCCCGGGACCCCGTTGTCCACATTGCACTAATCACTAGTCAAACCCGGAGCTGAATGACCTGATCATCAGGTCATGACCTCTGACCTGAGCAAAGCCAGAGATCAAGCAGTGGTAATACCTCCCCAGCAAACATGGACCAACTAGTCCTGTTTGTTAGGTCAGCGAATGGCTCAATGTTGGAATGCCGAGCCAGTGTCCTAGACGGTGTGCCGACATTGAGCCAAAACTGGGTCAATTATTCGCCCATCAAACAGAGCACTGTGATCCAATGTTGGCTTGATGTTGGCTCAACGTCGTAGACGATGGGCCAACATCAAACCGGCATTGGCTGCATGTCTATCGCTTGCTTTGAGTGAACAACAAGGGATGCTGAGCCAATGTTGTTCTAATGTTGGGCCAAAGTCGTAGACGATGGGCCAATCTATTGATCGCTGTGATTGCAGTTCTCGAATCACTGACCAATTATGATTACCATATTCCATCATGTGACACATTTAGCCAAACCCCATGACACAAGACTGGTATAATTTTCGACCCCTTAATTTATAAAACAACTCAATGACGGTGGTTGGGTATTACATCAATTTTTGTCTGGCAACGACATCACTCCATACCATTTTTCTGTGTCGCCGTATATTATTGAATTGTTGAATAGTTATTCCATTGTAAAATGAAGGTTCTTCAACAATAATTATTAATTAATTATTAACTGTTTACTCACCCATGCAGCTGTTATGATTTATGTTAAATAGTGCATAGTAATCATGTTGATATCAGCTCATCTTTTTTTTTATTTATTCAGGATTACAAACAGCTCATTTCTGATTTCAAAACATCAAGAGTGGTTGTACATAAGTTTTCAAAAAATAGAGATAATCTAAACTCTGAATAATCATAAAATTTGCTGATGTGAAAATAATTCGCGGGCACATGCGCATGACTAGCAAGTAAAGCGTAAAAATAGACTAGAGAAAGGGTTCTACATCTATTCTCCATCACACTGTGTAGTACAGAGCCCCTGAGTACCCCCCCCCCCTGTCTCTAGTGGTGTGGACTCTGTGCGTGTAGCAGATTGCCTGCAATCCATGTCTCTATAGATGGTGCGTGTCTCAGCCTAGGGAGTCCAGACAACTCCCACTGTGGTGATCTCTGTCGTTGATTTCTGCCTACCCAGCAAACTGACTTGAAAGTACTTGAAATTTGACAAGAAATCCACATTAGAAAATACCCCAGTCCATGTATCTATAGATGGTGCGTAATCCCACTGTGGTCAACCCTGGCACCAGGTTTCATACATTTTACAAATGACAAAATTCAAGGACTTTCAAGGAGAACGAGAACATTTTTTAAGGACAAATTCAAACAGCCAATGTAGAACTCATATGAGTACAGAATGATTTTAAAGTGCCTCAACAAAGAGCTGCCTGTGGTGACATTAGAAAATAATATATATCACTTTGGTCCTTTTCATGTGAATGCTTCAAAATTCAAGTACGTTTGAAGGACAGCGAGAACATTTTTCAAGGATAAATTAAACAACAAAAGTAATATTATTCTGGGCACATGGTGATTATCTAGATCACAATAAAGCTCCTCAGTGAGCTTTACTCTGATACTAGGATATCATACATAGATAAGAATACATGTCACTGTTGTTTTTTCCAATGGGGATTCTCTGTCAAAGTTCGACGACTTTCAAGCACTTGTTCATAGATATCCTCTTTTTCGAGTACTCCCAAGGCCTTGAATAATGTTAATGGAATTCAAGCACTTTGAACAAGGTTTTCAACCCCGTGTCACTGATGCCTAGCGTGGCCTTCCGTGGTTTTAAACATGCTGAATAAATATTGTTATTGGTAATGGGTTAATTTCCATAACAGAACATAGAAATTGAAATTAACTTGTAAAAATGACACAAAACCCTGCCTTAAGTTCAACGAGTCCAAATATTGAAGAACCATTAAGTTTTGCTGAAATAAGGTAATTTCCATAACAGAACATAGAAATTGAAATTAACTTGTAAAAATGACACAATTTAAATCCTGCCTTAAATTCAACGAGTCCTAATACTGAAGAGCCATAAATTTTTGCTGACATGTCAGCAAAAATTAATGGTTCTTCAGTATTAGGACTCGTTGAATTTGGGTGGGACTCTCTCATGTTTACAAGATAGATCCTTCTGTCACTTTAGAAATTTGGTTAAAAAATTGTCCTTGTGATACATCCCATTCAATATTGTCTCAATACTGGAAGAGCCAAGGTCTGCAACAAACAGTCTGGTTGGAAACTGTCCGAGGCCGTGGATTGATGTATTTGGTTTACCCGAAAAATTCAACATAGAGGTGACTGCGAGCGATCTTGACCCCCAAGGTCCGAAAAATGTCCATAACTTTTTAATGACTGTGCGACCTCTGAGCTGAGCATGCGGGCATGGAACTGAAATGTTACTAATTCTTATAAAAACATATGTTCGACCTGATAATTCGAGGACAAGTCTCAGATATGACCGTCCAAAGAAATGCCCCGCTATTTGTATGGGGCCAATCTGTGGCTGAAACCCGCTTCAGCCACTGGAGCTAGTTGGCAACTGTCTGGCAACAAACAGCCTGGTTAGCTGACTGTTGGCTAGCTGTGTGGCCACCAGACAAGACAGGATATGGCAGAAGTTGTTATGCCAGTTCCTGTGGTAGCTGTGCTGGATCATCTTCTGCCAGGGGGGGGGGGGGGGGGGGGCTGTCGGGGGGGGGGGGAGTCCCGCTGGAGGGGATTGATTTCTGTATTGCCGGGCTTGTTAGTGAATAGTGCTTCACTGACCTGACACCCCCCTCACCCCCCCTCTCACAGGGATGACCACAGCACAGTGACACCAGGGCTGCTGCAACATCTTCAGCAACAATCTCAATGATAACAGTTTTTACTGTACAGCCAACAAGCAGCCGTTAAGTATAACCCTTTCAGCGCGGGGACCGACTTTAGACGTCATAATCTGACGTCTGTAGACGTCAGATTATGACGTCTAAAGTAGATCGCCGCGCTGATAGAGTAAAATATTTCAAACGGGCGTTGACCTATAACATAGGTATTCAAATGAAGCGGAAATAGCTAACTAAGACATTTATGATGATTTCAAATTGAAAAAACACCTTTAGTCTCCATGGTTTATACAAACATATTTCAGCTGGGCGCTGTAAGGATTGATGACAACAAATTTTTTGACCAACAAAAAGCCGTGAAGTTTCAGATCAAATAAACTCTTCTGAAATTGATTATATAATTTGCGGTATATGCTCAAGGAACCATTTGCTTCAATGTTGGATATGTTTATTTTTCAAAAACACTTTTAAAATTGCGTCATAAATTCCAGCTTCTTGTGATAAAAAGGTACAACTACTGACCGCACAGCTAGACAGGTCTTGTAAAGTGCTGTTAGGTCTAGAGAGTTGACCATTGCTCGTTTATGGTGATTTGTTTATTAACCTTAAGATGGCCTCCACCAGCGTCCACCTCATCATGGATAGCCTTGACCTTCCTGGAGGTCACCTTGTGATTGTGTCATCTATCTTGCCCTGAAGCATCAATCTCCCCCGCTAAGTAGTGACTGTAAATGGGGCATTACTGGCAGCGCTTTGTTAATTATCCCCCACTTCTAGTAAATACGACCTTCATTGCCCTTCATTATCTCTGACATGACCTCCACTAGGTCAACTCACATAGATAAACCTCTCCATTATCGCCCACATGGTAATTTATAGTTTACCGCGCATAAACAAACAGTCAATTGCAGTGTATGAGCCAAGTGACTGTATCTAGCCAATGAAATGGTGGTTGGTTGTATGGAATATGAAGGTAGAATTATTGTAGCTGGAATTGCTAACGCAAATTCCAGCTTCAAATGAATGAAAAATCTCCTATTTATGAAAAGTAGACTTCTCTTAGATTGAATTACTTGATTAACTGCACATTTATCAATGTTAGTATCATTTTGTTTGTTAGGATCATTTTCCCGATTAATTTATGCCTATATGTAGGCTACGGTATCAAGCAGACCCCACTGTATCAACTGTAGATTTTAAAATTTAGCAAAAATAGCAAAATATCTACAAAATTATTTCAATAATTGTTTACGAAATATTAAAGGTTTATGTTATGTCCAGTAAATCTTCATTATTGCTGGCCATTAAGCCTGGTGAAAAATAAATTCGAGCTTTATTGGGTGCCAGGCGTTGGGCAGCGAACTTCTGGTGGAAAGTGAAATAAATAGACCCTTCACTGGAAACATGAGCCTTAGATCTAATGTTGTTTTAATGCTGGGCCAGCATTGTATACGATGAACCAACATTAATACAACTTTGGTTTGACGAGCTTGTGTGCTCCACCCTAACTAGCCCGCCAATTACGGTCACACTTTAGTGCGCCACATGTCCCGCATACTGATTGGCTACTCGATGTCATGTGACTATTTATAAGGCACTGATTGGCTCCTCGATGTCATGTGACTATTTATAACGCACTGATTGGCTGCGATGTGGTTCTTGTGGCAGATGAGGTACGCACTTTGCTGAAAACAGTGTAGAAGAAAAATAGTCGTCCATGGCAACTTATTCCTAGATGTTCAGAGCTCAGAGGCGTGACAAAACATAATCGTGGTCAAGAACCGTAGTCATTATATCCGTTTGCATGTGTCGTCTGGACCAGCCAGACCATCCAGGAGCTTATTCGAAAAAAATTGGTAAAAAATGTATTTTACCTAAGGTAATACGTATAAGTAATTGCTTCTAAAGAATTTATTCAAAAACAATTTATCTCAGCTTCTGCCCAATTTATCATAAATACAATAACGCCCAAGACCTGTTTTTTGTCTCGTGTTTTCCTGTGTTTTTTTTTGCACTTCACCACTCAGTAGGTTATAAGCCTTCAAGATCACGTTTTTAGCCGCGGTGAAAAATGAACATTAAATTTGTTAGTGGCATATGTTTTGATACAAACTACATATTGAGGCAAACAAGATGTAAAAGGTGGCAATTTCAGGGTTTCTAATTATGTAGTTATTCCAGGCATTATAAGACACGTGCCAATGAACCTATGTTGGCTTAACATCATTGATGCCATATGTATATTCATTGATAGCTTGAATCAATGTTGGTTTAATGTTGGGCCACCGTATGCGACGCTGGCCCAACATTAAACCAGCATTAGTACAATGTGTTTGCCGGGATGGACATTCAGGGTACTTTCCCTCTCAGTCGGTTATCTTGTTGTACTGTAACAAGGCCGTGAACATGTCTGCCGCCTGTATCTCTGTGTGTCAGATGCTCAACCTCGGCCTCCGTCAGACAAGTACAAGATTACACCAGTGGACCTCTCAAGGATGCAATCCCCATAACAACAACCACAGCACCTAACCCTTTAATTCTTAACCCTTCAAGCCCTCACGATGCATTAAAGCATCATTTTACATCCCTGAAATCAGCCTTAATTTTCCTACAACTAGGAGTTTTAGAATTAAAATTTCCATGAAACTGGTTTACGAATACATGTCGATTTTCGTTAATTTTTCACCCACTTTAAGTCATCTTCATCCACTACAAGTCGAGAATTGCGAAAGCAATTCCGGCTTGTAGTGGAAGAAGATGACAATGGTAAATTCAGGCTTGAAAGGGTTAAAGCGCTGAAATATTTTTGCATATACCAAAGGTTTTTTTCAGTTTCCGTTTAGCTCTTTCTGCTTCATTTGACTACTTATGTGGTACCAAGACCATTGTAAATATTTTACTCTTTCAGTACGGGGATCGACTTTAGACGTCAGATTCTGACTTCTATAGACGTCAGATTCTGACGTCTAAAGTCGGTCCCCGTACTGAAAGAGTAAAATCCTTAGCCCTTTGTCTCCTCATCATGAGGCTTATTTACAATGATGGTAATTTAACTCTTTGTTAAGCACGTCAATTTTCTTTTTCAAATCGGTTTTATTAGCGGTCAAAGGGTAAATAGAAAATGATGCAGCCCATGAAGAGGGTTTCGTTCCTCTATATCACACTATATTGTTTGCGAAAGACACAGTAATCCTTAAGCAGAAGCTCGGGGGTCCCTTTATTTTGATCTTTTATTCTGTAAAGACTAGTTTGTCTGTAATATCCTGCAGTCGTCTTCTCTGGCCATCTTGTCTTTTGCTATATGTTGCTTCTACAGCATGTTTCTTTCTATCGACTGCTCCTGAGTTGCTACTGGTTTTGAAGGTCCCTTTATTTGTCCCGCACATTTCTATTATTCGCTTCCCATTTGTATAATTCTTTGAAGACTAATTTGTCTGCAAAATCCAGCAGACCTCCGGAGCTGCTCTTGCTTTTCAAGGTCCTTTATTTGCGTCACACAAAGCTATTTCTTTTATTCGCTTCCCATTAGTATAATTGTATGAAGACTAATTTGTTTGCAAATTCCTGCAGTCGTCTTCTGTGATCTTTCGCTAGGCTACCTGTACAGCATTTTTCTCTTTATAGACTGTCCCCCTGGTGATAACATCACTATATAGGCCCATTACCGGTCCCAATGCAACTGACTGGATACAGTTTACAACATAGTGGGGCGGTATTGGGTGAGGTCGCCAATACAGTATCTATATTCTGTATTGGCCCAGTATTGGGCCAGTTAAGGCAAACATTAATTATAATGGCTGAATACAGGATTGTAACGTCCGTTAGTGTCGGTAACAGCCGATATTAAACCAGTAGTGGGCCAATCTCGTATGGAACTAAACATGGCTCCTGGATTTCTAGTAAACACTATGCGCTGACCCAATGCTGGGTCAATGTTGGGTCACCGTCTGCAGCGCTGGCCCAACATTAATCCAGCACTGCATCAATGTATCGCATTTGCATCCGAGACGTTCACCCAATGTCGGTTTAATGTTGAGCCATCGTCTACGACGCTGGCCCAACACTGTGTCAACCTTGGGTTAGTGTGTCGTGTTTTCTGGGTTGGTGAGGTCCCTTTATTTGCACCCATCAAGGACCCAGTATTCAGCCACTGGGTCCCCCGTTAATCCGCTTGTGGGGGGAAATGGGAAATAGAATGGGAAGGAGAGGAGGGGGGGGGGGGGTCGCCACTGTGTCAGGATAGATGTCTACTGTCAAGGCACACAGCAGTTGCTGGCTACATTCATTGAGCCAATGTTGTTTACAATGTTGGCCAACCGTCTACGACGTTGGCCCAACACTAAAATTTGATTAACGCCTCGTGTTTGATGGGTAGCAAACAGCAGTAACTGCTTACTGTTACTGTGGTTGCATTCACACATCAAAATTCACAAACAAAAGTAACTTCTTACTTCACCTTACCAGTAATCAGTTACTGCTGTTTTTCTTTGAGCTGCAGGATTCTCTTCTGCCATCGAGTACTGGCATACTGACCGCCATGCAAAGACAAACAGCATTAACAGCTTACTTGTAAAGTAAGCAGTTAATGCTGTTTGTCTTTGCATGGCGGTCAGTATGCCAGTACTCGATGGCAGAAGATAATCCTGCAGCTCAATGACAAACAGCAGTAACAGCTTACTTTTCAAGTTAGCTGTAACTGCTGTTTGTCTTTGAGATGCAGGATTCTCTTCTGCCATCGAATACTGGCATACTGACCGCCATGCAAAGACAAACAGCAGTAACTGCTTACTTTTCAAGTAAGCTGTTACTGCTGTTTGTCTTTCAGATGCAGGATTCTCTTCTGCCATCGAGTACTGGCATACGGCATGCAGGCAAACGGCAGTAGCTGTTTACTTGTAATGTGAGCAGTTAATGTGGTTGCTTCCACGCATCCGAATACACACGCAAAAGTAACTTCTTATTTTACCAGTAATCAGTTACCGCTGTTTGCTATTACCACGTCATAATAGGTGCCCGCTCTCTGGTACAGACAGCAGTAACTTCTTATTTTACCAGTAATCAGTTACCGTTGTTTGCTATTACCACGTCAAAATAGTACCCGCTCTCTGATACAGACAGCAATAACTTCTTACTTTACCAGTAATCAGTTACCGTTGTTTGCTATAACCACGTCAAAATAGATACCCGCTCTCTGATACAAACCAGATAAGAAACCATGGCGACGGCGTGGCGTCACCAGCCAGTCTCCATGGGGTGCTAGCCAGGATCTGGAAGGGGGGGTGGGCTACTCTCATCCTAAAATAGGTGGACTTCACGCTGCCGACCACTACTCCCAATGATAATAAATACAATAAAATCAAAATATGTTTGAATTTTTGTAGTGCTAGTGAATTGAGCTGATGATTGCTATGTGTGTGCTATGTGTGTGCCGATTCCCCATTAATATTAAAAAAATGTATCTTGAACATTCAGAAATTGTCCCAGCAAACACGAGATCTCTACCCAGCGTTGGGTTAACATTAACCCAACATTGGGTAGAGATCTTGTGTTTGCTGGGGTGTACGTGTGTGATTACCCATTCGCGGTACATTTACATGTAGTTTTTCTGGGAAGGATGCAACGGTCATTTGACCAATGTCGGTTTAATGCTGGGCCACAGTCTGCAACGCTGGCCCACCATTATACCACCATCGGATCAACGTTTGATGTGTCATGGGATGCCAGCAGGCATCCTGCAGATCTCCCAGGAAATAATGTACAGGGTTCCCACTCTACCTGGAAAACCTGGAGAATGAGTTTCCCTTTTTCCGGTTAGAAATAATTTGAGAAAAATACTTCAAATCAAGTGCTAAAGGTATAATTTCACCATATTCATTGCCACGACGCATAAAAATAGGTTGAAATAGGTTGAAATAGTTAGGCACAACTATCCTGGAATTTTGAAAATCTATCCGGGAAAAGTCAGTTAATTTTGTTCTCCTCAAATAGAGAAAACCCTACTGTAAAAGCTTTCATAGAAAAAATATTCAAGGCCTTCAAAGTGCTTGAGAAATGGGATATTTATAAAAAAATACTGGATGTCCTTGAGCAATGGAATACTCCAAAAAAATACTTTGGAAGTCCTTCAGAAATGGGATTTTTAGCATAAGTTACTTGTAGGTCCCTGAATTTTGACAAATCACAGTGATAATTAGTATCTATGTATGCAACCAACCAATCAATTCACCATAGGCCTACATTCATTTTCAATTAATTAATAATTACCATAATTAAATAATTAACATATTCATTCATTCATTCATTCATTCATTCTTTCATTCATTCATTCACTCATTTATTTATTTATTGGAGGGCAGTCATTGCATGGAAAAGCATCCACATTCGTTGTGGTTCTCGCTGAACCCCGACTCCACCGGGATGTAACAACAGCATGTGGGCCGGGGACCAGTGAATGAGCAAGGTCAAGTAATACACAATGTTGGCTTAATGTTGGGCCAGCGTCGTAGACGATGGCCCAACATTAAACCAGCATTGGTTCATCGAATCGCATTATCTGGGATAAGATACCAGAATAGGAGGCCGGGAACATTGAGAACGGGCCTCCGCATCAATCAGTTACCATTGACAACGGGATGCTGAGCAGGAGCACACACACAGTAACAGGACCTGATCAATACACTAAATGACACGTGACAGCAAATAACACACGCTGGGCCAGTGTTGCTACAATGTTGGGCCGGCGATGTAGACATCGATCCAGAATTATTCTCGCATTGTGTGAGCGTATCGTTGTCACTGGGGTGACGTCCCAGGAGGGTTGCCAGGGGTGACCGTGACCATGGTAACATCCCGTGAGATCCACCACAGCCTGGATATGATAACTGGATATTGTAACGAGTCGTCTGGGAATACTGGTGTGAAGGGATTGACACTTTAAGCCCAGAGGAATGAGTACTCTTTAAATGCAAAGGAAACTGGTGTGAATTGATTAACCCTATAAGCCCAGAGGAGTTTAGTATTTAATGTCAGAGTAATACTTTCGGTTACAAGGTATTCATTCTTTACAGCTTTGAACTGTAAATTTTATTGTCCCACCATTTCAATATGCGTCTCGCTACCGCGATCCACAACTTCAAGTCACTGAAAAATACTAGGATTTGTGAAAACTATATAATTTAGTTTTATAAGTGTCACCAAGTTATATGCTAATTAAGCGAAGAAAGAATGACATGCACTTACCTATACTTAAAAGGTCTCCCTGATGCTGGTTGATATTGGTGATTCTTTCACTTGAATCCACAACTTCAAGTGGTCGAATTCATTTAGAAATAAAGGCTATTTATTTTTAGATCTAGCTAAGCAGTTTCATCTCTAAAAGTTGTTTTACTTAACCCTTTCAGCACGAGGACCGACTTTAGACGTCAGAATCTGACGTCTAAAGTTGGTCTCCGCCCTGGAAGAGAGTAAAATATTTATAATGGCCGTAGACCCATAACGTAGGCCTAGGTAATGAAACACTCATTTCTTTCCCAACAACTGTGATTTAAACGGCTAATAAAACGGATTACAATTCAAAATAAAAACCTTTTTTTTATTGAAATTATAAAAAAAACTATCCTAGTCGTGGCTATAACGCTCAGAACGTTTGATGTTGGAGCTAAGGGACTGTTACTATTGGTGTGAATGAGTTAACACAGAGGAAGGGGGAGGGGCATCCTCTGGGGACTCATTACTAAATACGGCAAGAGGAGGATAGTGACAAAATAGATAAAATCATCCCAGGAGAAAGTGACAATATAGATATAATAATATCAGTATGCAATCATCTCTGCGATAATTCATATTCTGGAAACAAGATTTGTGGATTCATTTCCAAGAGCAGTGACATTGTTGTGGTCACGCATATACAGTGCTCCAAACTGTTCAACAGCCTGAAGCGTGCAGGTATGCTTATGGTAGTACGCACATTAAAGCACACTAACTATTTCGTTGTGTCCAGGGCTATGTGCTTCTGTTGCGATAATGCTAGCAAAGTGTAGAAAGCAAAGTACCCACCATACACAAAACGTTGACCCAATGTTGGTTCGATTTTGGCGCCAAAGAGCTAACCCTTATCCTGCTGATCACGACTATTGCCGTTTTTAATCTGTTTTATTTGTCGATCAAATCACTGATATTGAAAATGAATGTTTAAACATGAAGATTTGTAAATGTTTGGTCTCCTCAAATTAAACATATATGAGTAATTTTCCACCACTTGGGGTTGTGGATCGCGGTAGCGAGACACAAGCTCAAGCGGTTGAAATTTGTTTTGGGCGGGGGCCCTAGGGTAGTGGTTAGCACCGCTGCCTTTCACGCCAGAGTTCGGGGTTCGGTTCCCGGTCTCGGCGGTTTGAAAGAAACAAAAATGTTTCTTCCCCATCCACGTGTGAAAGTCAGTATTGTGGGGAGCCTCCGTGACCGAGAGGTAGCGTGCTCGGCCTCAGACCGCCAGGGCTCGAATTTCGAATCCTGTGTCTGGAGGACAGTGTCATCTCAATCATCTCACCATCCTCAGGAGGTTCTCCTGGCCCAGTTTAGCCTATATGTGCACAAAGGTGGCCTAAAGCCCGATTCATTTCATTTTTTTTTGAATTTTGTTTTAAATATTTAAATGAAGTACTTCAGCAGGATAAGGGTTTCCTTCCTCT
The DNA here is from genome assembly GCA_964017125.1 of Flabesymbios commensalis. Classification (NCBI taxonomy): domain Eukaryota; kingdom Metazoa; phylum Annelida; class Polychaeta; order Terebellida; family Flabelligeridae; genus Flabesymbios; species Flabesymbios commensalis. Next base: position 4,794,659 of record OZ024904.1, on the reverse strand, counting down.
CAGAGCATGTCAAGTGATCTAACTCCAGCAATACTAAAAATAGTGTGTCCAAAGCGTTGGTTAGGAATTGGCTGGGAAATCAGCGAAATTGCTTCAACACCGTTAATGTGAATCCGACTATGAGATAAAAAAAACAATCTATAAAATATATCAGTGAATAACCATATATGAGACTAACTTATCACTGGCCATAGAACGGAAAAAAAGCCAAAAGGCAGTAACTGCTTACGTTCCCAGTACACAGGTACTGTTTTTGACTTGTCACAGTGGCAGACATTAAGACCAGTGATGCATGCAGCTATCTGAGCTCATCTGGCGAGACCCTCGTAAATCACCACTATAAAAACTGTTACCATGGAGACTAGATGATATAAGGAGTTTTAATATGGATGGAATCATTTTTCGCTGCGCCAATTATCCGGTACAAGTACAAAACCTCCCCGGATTAGACCGGGATGATCATGTCAGTCTGTGGATAGAGTGGGCAGCTTAAAACCATAATTTCTTTTTTTTTTTCATTTTTAATGTTCTTATTTCTTTATGCAATATACTGAAACTATATTTAGCACCAACGTTAGTTTTCTCCATATCTTATCAAGGAGACTCAATCTCTATTTAATTCCCTTGATCTTATCAATTATTACCCTGTTGTCGAATTCAGATCATATTTTTCATTCATAAATATAAATGTTTTCATATTTTCAAGCAGTGAATTGCGTTAACAATTTCAGCTATAAAATATTTTTGTTTATTTAAAAAAATATTGTAAACAGATACTTATTATTGAAAGCACAGGTTAAAAATGACCTGAAAGGACAAAGGTTAATATAAACAGTTTACCCCTTTGAAGGTGATCTATCACCCCTTATATAGTATGAATAATTTTGTGACTAATAAATCAAAGTTGCCACAAGATGGTGCACAAGTGTTTCCTTATATGGGGTGATTGGCTATCATGTGACCCTCTGAGAGGGTCACGTGATAGCCAATCACCCTATATAAGGATATAATTATTCATACCATATAAGGGGTGATAGATCACCTTTAAGTTATGTTTCTGTTAGTTTGGGAAAGAGAGGTTAGATGATTGATGACAATGCAACAGTACACAAGAAGGAGACATTGGTCTAATGTTGTTTCATTGTTGTATCAGCGTCGTAGACGGTGTCCCAACATCGAAACAACACTATACCAACGCTTCTCGTTTGTTAGGAGTACACAAGAAGGCAGCGTGCTCTCTAACAACAGCCTGAGGTCAATAGGTCAAAGGTCCGGATTAGGGGTCGGCTAATATGATAAGCGGGGCTTCACTGTCAGTCTGTTATTGCACAGACAGTTAGCCAATCGCATTACAGTTCTACAGACTGTTATCCAATCACGTTAACCCATGTAGTGCAAGACGTCTTCGCTCATTTTTTTAAACTGGAATTCCTGACCGAATTCTAACTTTAAATTTATAAAAATTGCGTAAACATGCCTCACAAATGATCAATAAAAGCTTGAAATAAAACTCACTATTCAAAAAGTTTATGCTTAGGTTGCAAGTTGCAATGCTAATAATAACTCATCTGTAGCGATGACAGAGGTGGCAAGGGTGTTCTCAGCCAACCAGATTACTCATTTAGGAACCCTGGCATGCTGGTCTTGGGAATTAAGGGGGGATTAGAGAATGGTAGAGTAGGATGTGCCACAGATGGTATTGTAATCGACACAGCTTCCCACTGTAATTCCAGCATTCTCAATAGATGCTAACTATTTCATAATCTAATTACATGATTTTCAAAAATATCATATGAGTAATGTAAATGATATTGCTCATATTATAGATCCTAATTATAGTATCCTCGGTATTAAAGAGTCGTACCTGATGTCTCTCGTGATTTTAGAACAAAAAAAACAATATTTTCGAAAATGACAATTTTGGAAAACGATACTTACGATATTAATACTTCAAGTTTACGTTTCTCTCTGCTTTTTGTGACAATTTACCGACAAAAGAAAACTATAATTTGAAACTAACCATGTCCTACCCTTATAGATACAGTTCAATGGTTCTTTATAGTACACAGTACCATGTGTAAATCGCGGTAGCGAGACACAACTCCATCTTTTTGCACTTAACCCATCCAGTGCGGGGACCGACCTTAAGACGTGTATAGATGTCAGAATCTAACGTCTAAAGTCGATCCCCGCACTGAAAGAGTAAACTATTTATAATGAACGTAGACCCATAACATAGGTATTCAAATGAATAGAAGAGATTGGACATGACGGTCAATTCAAAAAAGGATATATCATTGAATGGAAGTTGTTTGGATGCCACACAAAGCGTTGGAAGACGTGGTGACCTTCCACTCACCCAGAGGTCGGAGACACTTCCTTCACCAGGTGACCTCCCTGTCAGCCAGAGGTCAAAGAGACTTCCTCCACCTTTACCTCCGGCGAGGAAGACGGTCGGCGAGAGAGGCGCCAGAGAAAACCATGTGGTTACCTCAACATTGGCAGATGTGCTTGATGAAAAACATAATTTGGTATTAGATTTACCCTCCGTAAAAAAAGAGGAAGGTGAGAGATATATGTGTGCACCAAAATTAGGAACTGTGCCTCAAATAAAACCTAAAGTGGTAGATTTGGCTGCTATGCGCTCAGCAGGATTAGGAACTATGCCTCAGAAAAAACACAATGTGTTATTACCCTTACTTTCAGTGAGGACAAATGAGGACGCAGGAAGGCAGAGTGAGAGTATCACAAGTTCAAAAAAAGTACTTGGGAAAAGACCTGGTGTGTTAGATGTGGTCGAAGGATGGAGCTCTGGTGCTGTAACACTATATTCAGAAGAGTTATCCGGAAAAAGACATGCTGTGGTAGATGTGAATACATTTGGATATACATATCCTGATAGATTTACAAAAAGAGCGGTTGGTATTAAATCAAAACAAAAGCTACGGATACATGGAGTTTCACATGGAACTGGATCAAAGACAGTGCCTCTTAATGTGGATATGGAAGCTACAATGAACGGTCATGTTGAGAAACCTCTACCAGAAATCGAAGATATGAAATCTAAAAAGAAGGCTACAGCTGCAGTGTGTTCAGACACGGTAGTTGAAGGTTCTGTATCCAACCATTACACAGTAAACCGAAACATCTCGTCTAAATTGCCATTGAAAATATCTCCTGTGTCGTTAATACCAATACAGAGTGTCGAAATGTATCCTCAAAATCAAAAACACCCAATCTAGTCCAAAAAGAAACATCATATTCCGCATCACAAAGCATTGGATTTTCAACGCAATTGTTACGCAAAACGACAGATACAGAAAGTAAAATATCATCGGCAAAATCGGATAACAGGAGAGAAACAGCATCTAAAACAACAAAAATGTCCAATTTAGTCAAGAAAGAAAACGCTTATTCCTCATCACAAGCTATCGAATATCCAAAGCCAGTATTCTCCACACGTTTGAAAAACACGGCAAATGCGAAAAGGGAAACATCAATGGCAAAGTCAGATAAGTCAGATAGAGAATCAAAATCACAAAAATCAAAAAAATTCAATGTAGTCACAAACGAAAACTGTTCTGAATCACAAAACATTGGCTTTTCAAAGCAATTGTTCTCCGGACGATTGCAAAACAGGACTGATGTAAAAAGTGAAACATCAATGGCAGAGTCGGATAACAGGACTAATCCAGTATTTAAACGAGATAAAATGTGTCATCCCACATTAAAAATAACTCAAAGCGACAGAGACAGGAGAACAATGCTTCGTGCAGTTGGCAGTCAGTGTGGAGAGACTGTTAGAGGGAGATTAACTAGCCAACATAAGACTGGGAGTCGATTTTGGTGTGATGTTGGGCCATCGTCTGCGACGCTGGCCCAACATCACCCCATCATGGGCTCGTCATCGCGTCTTTGCCAGGCGTCCGCTGAAAGACTGAAAGCAATGGTGCTAAGTCATGGAAAAACAGCACTTCCCATAACAGGGTCGGAATGTCTGCATGTGAATCAACGTCCATATGAACAACTAGATATAAAACCACCAATAGCTACAACTATGTCGTTAAGCCGTGGACAAACAACGCTCACCAAGGCAGGAGAGGATTCTCTACACTTGAATCAACGTGCACATGACCAGCGGGATACTGAGCCACCAATGTTTAAAGAAGATATAGCGTCTGGCCACCATGACAAGAGACCATTGATGGGAAGAAGGAGTCGATCTGTAGAGACGTATCAGAGGTCAAGAGGTCAATCCTTGGTGGCCAAAGTAAGGCCTCAAATGGTCAGTTGTGAATCCAGGCCAAAGTGCAGAATGGGAAAATACGAGACAACAACTATATTGGTGGATCCACATGTAGAATATTATGGACATGCCGGAATGACAAAAATAAATGGCAAATCAACAACGACTGGGAAGTCTAGAATTGGAAAATACGAGGAAGCCACTGGTCTGGTGGATACACATGTAGACAGGGATATTAGGCTGGCGCCACGCAGAGTGAAGGTGACACCAAGGTCACTAACAACCAGGATAGATGTGACAGAGGCTGATTATGACGGTGTGATGTGGACACGTGAGGGTGTGGACGTCGTGGGGGATAGCGCTGGTCAGGATGACCAGAGACACCACACCCAGGTAAGAGGACTACATGGGAATAGATTATACTCTGATGTATAATCTTTTATTTTAATCATTCATTTAATAATTTGTTCATTCTTTTAACTCATCAATTCATACATTCACTTCACTCATCAATTCATACAGTCACTTCATTCATTCATCCAGTCATTGACTAATTAATTTATTAATTTATTAATTAATTTTTATTCATTCATTATTTCGTTTATTCATCCAATCATTTAATTAATTTCATTCATAAATTCGTTAATTCATTTCATTGGAGCACTGATTCATTTCATTCTTCCATTTATTTCATTTATTTTGTTCATCTGTAACGAAATGTATTATTTGAAAAAAAAAGTTATAATGGCCGTAGACCTATAACATAGGTATTCAAATGAGGCAGAAAGACATTTATAAAGATTTTAAATTAGAAAAAACCTTTAGTGTCCATGGTTTAGACAAACATATTTTAGCGCTGTAAGGATTGGATAGACTATAGTCATGCTTATCGCTTGAAGCTATATACCACTACATGTATGTTTCTGGTTTTAGTTGTATCCAAGTTTCCTCTATCTCTGTTATCTGCGTTGTGTTTTCTGGGTACAGATGTGGCTCTCTGCTCACACAGTGGACTACTCCTTTAGAGGGTTAACCCCGCCCAGGATGATCGTCTGTGTGAGTTGTAAGCCACTCTGGCGGCTGTTTCCAGTCAGCTTCCTGTTGTACACAGTGGACTACTCCTTTAGAGGGTTAACCTCGCCCAGGACGATCGTCTCTGTGAGTTGTAAGCCAGTCAGACGGCTGTTTCCAGTCAGCTTCCTGTTGTACACAGTGGACTACTGCTTTAGAGGGTTAACCCCGCCCAGGATGATCGTCTGTGAGTTGTAAGCCAGTCAGACGGCTGTTTCCAGTCAGCTTCCTGTTGTCGTGTTTAATCTGCGCCATCTTGGGTTATTGTGTGCCGGAAGGGACGGATTCCCCCGAGAAGGACCGCACAAATCTGGGCGTACTTCGTCTGCCACGGGACGCATGCCACACGGGGAGACGTCACGGTGAGGAAATGTCACAGCGGGGAAATGATGACTGATCGGGTATCACTTAGACGTTTGGTAAATGCTTTTTCAGGGTTCGCAGACACTCTGGAAAACCGGGAAAATGAGTTTCAATTTTTCCAGTTAGAGGAAAATCAGAGAATTTGAGAAAAGTGCTTTTTTCATAACAAAATGACATATTCACTGAATAATAATTATTGGCTATGGTGTTTTTTTTTGTTTGGAAATCCCTCCTTTTCTGTTTCTCGCTTGGTGAGTCCTCTTGTCACGAGAGGTCACTTTCTGAAACTAATGTTCACTGCATCAGGGGATTTCGAAAATTCATCATGGAAAAATCAGTGAATTTTGTTTCCATGAAATATCTGCCACTTTGTTAAGTGTCAGATACGACCCTCTAATACAAAGGTGACGATATGATAATTATGTGAAATGAAGCATTTACAAAATGTCTAACAAATACTGTGGGTTTTAATACCACAGTGAGGGAGCCGGCCCTGATGTGTCATTGGGCACAAGAAATAACCTTGAAGGCATTCGATTAGAGTAGGGCATAGGATTCAGAAAGGGAAAGGGGGTAGGTTCAAATTAAATTTGGTTGACCTACCACAATTTTTCTTTCAATTCAGGGTTGAAAACATAGCTTTTTTTAGTTGTCTCAATATTATCACTGATTTCTCTATTACTTATTTTGGACATCTATGTATGAAATCAACTCTGATTCATATTTCTCACTCAACTGGTAAATACGTGTTTTGAAAATTCGCGTTCCATCGGCGGAACTCCGTCGTACGGTTCATATATGGAGTGTTTGCTCACCTGAAACACCTTGTGGAGGGTGGCTTGTGCTGACTATATGATTATTCAAATATTATAATACGCCCACATCTATACGTATGCCTGCAAATGCACTACACAGATCTAAAACAACTAGTCTAGTTGTACGAATAACTAGGCTCAGCTTCTCCTGAGGTCGCAGAGAAGCCGAGCTTTGCGTGGGAAGATGCTCAGCTTCTCCTGAGGTTGCAGAGAAGCCGAGGCTTGCGTGGGAAGATGCGTATATATAAGGCTATAAATACATCCATACCCCGCACACATAGACAAATGTCTACCTCGCATACATGTAAACATAGGTCTTGGTATACATAGGCCTAGAAATCCATAAGCCCCAAAATGCATACGGCTACCAATACAGAATCCGAACTAAACTTTTGATTAAATTCGGTGACAGGCTGCTTAGAAAGATACCTGTGTCGTATCTTCAGCAGCCACTGCTGAGAGCAGAGATAGCCAATGATAACGTCAGTACCGTTTGCATTCTGGTTTTCATTTTTGCTGCCTTGGCATTTCCCAGTTGGACGATTTGTTATGTTCAATCACCGAGATAAGAAAATGATGAATGACATTCAGAAATGATGAACAGCAGTGGTGTATCCAGAGGGGGGCACAACGGGGCCCCCCTTTCACAAAATAAATGCCCCTAACATCAAAATTACCGGAATATCGTTATTTGACACTCTAAATTTACCAGGGTAGTGCGTCAAGTTGAGGCACTACCCTTTAAAAATTTAAAGTGGCAAATTTAAAGAGTCAAACCCCCATATATTAGCTACCAGCCTCTCACCAGTGGGCAACCAGCATATCTTCGAAACGAGCTGACATTTGAAATTCACTCTGTGAAAACATTAATTACATTAAGAAATCCATTGGAGCCCTTGCTCAGTCTTTTTCGACATGTTGGTCAGGTTGGCCCAAGCAGATATATAACAGTGGTGGGTCCAGACGGGGTAGTGCTTCAAATTGCATTGAATCTCAAACTTTACCAGGGTAGTGCCTCAAGGTGAGGCACTACCCTAGTAAATTTAGAGTGGCAAATACCGATATATTAGCTGAGAAGAAAAGAAAGAAAAAGAGAAGAAAAATCATTGCATGGCACTAATGTTTTCTTCCAATCGAACCCCCCTGTCAAAATTATGGATCCGCCCCTGAACAGTGATGTGCGTATCTGTTGACAATAACTGTAGAAACGTTGCTTATCACATTACCCTTTCAGTGCAAGGACCGACTTTAGACGTCAGATTATGACGTCTAAAGTCAATCCCCTCAGTGAAAGAGAATAATATTTTGAACGGGCGTAGACCCATAACATAGGTATTCAAATGAAACGGGAGGGTCTACATAACTTTTCTATGATGATTTCAAATTGAAAAAACCCTTCGGTCTCTTGGTTTATATAAAATTATTTCACCCGTCAACGGTTAAACCCTAACTTACCTTATTATATGCTACAAAAGCTGTAACATAGCGGAAAATATGCCATGCAATAGAAACACAAACAGATACTGTACTTGCCCTTGATCCACATTGGAGTGAGCGATCGAGTATTTGGGTCAAAATTAGCTAAGGTGTTATATTGATGAAGTTAATTATAAAGTTCCAATGGGGACCATTAATATATCTAAATATAATTTTTTTTAATATCTTCCTCAAGGTAAACACATCATTACATAAAAAACATAACTTCATGGAGGATGGTTTACTTTTAAAAGATTACGAGTAAAATATGTGGTCAATATTATAATATTTTATAACAATCCAGCGTAACATTTTTACAAGTGTGTATTTGGACTGCTGGTATGTATAATATTTGTTTCCTTATGAAAAAAACTTAGGTGTTGCAATAAGGATCATGCCCAATTGTTCTTGAAAAGTTGGTAAATGTATAGTAATATTGTTTATAGAACATACAACTCGATATATGAAATAGTGCTTACGCATGTTACATGTGTCCGTCAAAACCTAAACAGAACTAGCTCTGCTTCCTTACTGCTTAAAATACAGTTCTATGATGCCACGTGATGTGCTATGGCTCCCGAAATTGATATACTGTAGCAGTATATAAAGGAATGAAACTCCGAACCAAATTTGCCAGAATAATACCGAATTAAAAATAATCTGTAAAAAGTCCGTCAAAAAGTAACATGCGTAATTTCGGCCGACCAAGAACACCCACAAATGGCTATGTGTTCAGCAAGGAGTTCACAAAAAACTACTGAGGACACTTTCCGATTACGTCATCACTTGTTGTATTAGAGGGGAAGAATGACAGCATAAAAGTAAACAACACCCTGTCCGTCAAAAACGTGCGTATGTAACGTGCGTAAGCATCAACGTCAGTTACATGCAAATAACTTTGCTAAGATAGATAGGAGCTATCACAAACTTCTCTGATATGATCACGGCCACGAAACTGTGAAAAAACACACAACTACAACAACAAGATCGCACAGAACTTGTAGTTTGACAACAGATTTCAAAATTTAAAAAACGGTAAATTCGTATGTTACTATTTGACTGACAATGATTACGTACGTTACTATTTGACAGACAATGATTCGTGTGTTACTATTTGACAGACAGGCTGCTCCCCCGGCCATATTGTTTATTAGGCATTGTTCTGTAAGATTCAGGTGATTTACTGTACATATATGCAGCCGAGGTAAGACTCCCTATAAAACACATACTTTTATGGTCTGCACTGTTGAAAAATAATTTATTGCAAAAACAAAAATCAATTTTTTGTCCGTCAAAAGTAACATGCGTAAGCGACAAAACTACAACTTTGATGTGATCTTGGCGAAATCTGTGTAAAACAACTATCTTTTTAATGGTAGATAATGTTAGCTCTCATCAATCACTTTTATGGGAAATAATGTTTTTTGTCAAAAAAATATGTTATAATTTAACTGTGTATGTTACACTTTATTACACCTTAGCTAATATTGACCCATTTATGTTCTTTATGATTCACATCACCATAGATAACACAGCACACCCAGTCCTTTGAACAGTTTGGAAACACTGTATATGCACAACCTCGGTGACAAGCATCCGATCCGGTCGGAAATCGAACCCAGTATCTTTTTAAAACCCTTTCAGGGCGGGGACCATCTTTATACGTCAGAATCTGACGTCTACTGTAGATATCAGATTCTGACGTCTAAAGTCGATCCCCACACTGAAATAATTACAATATTTCTAATGGCCGTAGACCCATAACATAGGTATTCAAATGAAGCTGAAAGAGCTAACTAAGACATTTATGATGTCTTCAAATTGAAAAAACCCTTTGGTCCTCATGGTTTATACAAAAATATTTCAGCGCTGTAAGGGTTACGTTTCAAACCATAACCGAACCGAATGAGCCAACGCGCCCGGCCAACCTATTGGAAAGGCACACTTAACCCTTTAACCGCCGGTGCCGCATATATTCGGGTTTTTATTTTTTATTAGCACATAAGGTACAACATTTTAAATATGTTAAAGATAAAATGTGACATCAACCAGCAAGATTTGAAAATAGTTGACCTCTATTTTGTCAAATCTGAATAATTTTCACTCACTTGAAGTTGTGGATCGCGTCAGCGAGACACAACTTCAAGTGGGTGAAAATTCAAATCGAATAATTTGGCGGTTAACAGCTATACAGAGGCAGATAGATGTAACTTCTTACATAACCAGTAAACAGTTACCACTGTTTGTCTCCATGTGACAGAACTATACCCCAGTTATTTTTTCCAAGAATATGAATCGATTTGCAAAGCACTAGAAAAACTGAATGAGGCTCGCGAGGGTGAAAGGCCAAATTCTCAAAGCCCGTATAAAAGTAAGAATTCGTGTTTTAGTGCCGGATCCGACTTTTAGCCCTCGCCGCTCGGCGGAGGGATATATTCGCCATCGATCTGTGTGAGTAGGCTGGCGGAGGCATATCGACCTGGGGTGTTAGAGGGATATGAAGATATTGCCTCGGCAAATAGCCCGGGATGTACACTAAACCCACAGAATAAACCCATAGTGACGCAGCGAGGTCCCCAGTAAACACAACATTGGGCCAACATTGTATAAATGTTATACAAATGTTTTGTGTTTACTGCGAGGAGGAATCTTGTTTTAACCTTTAACCTCCATGACATATTTTGAATAAAACTCATTGAATATTCCGTCATAATTTAACCTTTAACCTCCATGACTTATTTTGAATAAAATTCATTGAATATTCCGTCATAATATGGTCGTTGTAAGCTTTAATTTAGGATATTATACCCCGAGTGGTGTTTATTTAGGTTTATTTTCTTCGCGCGTCTATTTTATTTTGTGTCTGCATCACTATAGTTGGCATTTTTCTATTTATTTGCAGTCGGCATTACTAACGCAATCGCCTAGTTCAAATGAATGAAAAATACTTCTGCGGTTTGAGAACTGTTCCCTGGAGCGGAGTCCAGTCGGAATTAGTGATTGCGTTTGCTTTGATTTCATTTTACAGCGTTCGTCAATCCCAGCTTGATCAAAATGAAATGAATCGGGCTTTACGCCACCTTTGTGCACATATAGGCTAAACTGGGCCAGGAGAACCTACTTCTCGGTCACGGAGGCTCCCCACAATACTGAGTTTCACACGTGGATGGGGAAAAAACATTTTATAGCCCCAGATAGGTCAAATTGGACGTTGTTTATCACAAGGGAACCAACCCACAAAGCTGAAAAGTAGTGAATTTTTACTTTTCAAAGCCAATGTTAATCTTTTTTGGCTTTGTGGATTGGGATTGTTCCATTGGATATGAAAGGGTGTATCTGCCAAATTGGCAAATACACATTTTCATATCCAATGGGAACGATAGACCGTCTGCCGAGAAAACGCCTCGCATTCTATGTTCGTTTCTCCATTTCTTGGTGAAATCAAACTACGTGTTTTTTTATTTCAAAATGATTTGATATTATTAAAATGTTATGATTGCTGTTTTACCTAGAGATTTGAACGCTTATGTAAAACGGCACATCTCGCCACGCTAGACAGACTACATTTAACTAGTCGTAGTAAAACAATTATTCTTGTCTCACCCTGTCAATACAGGTCATTCCTACAGAATTGCGAAATCCATTATAAAAATAACACGATTAGACTTGAAATGCATCCAATTATATTATTATGTCGATCGCTCATGCTAGAAACTCAACCTGTCTTTCACATCTGTCTTTTGATATCTATTCCAATCATGTTAGGCATATGAACAGTAATATTATATGTTAGAAATATAGTAAAATTATAGTAAAATTCTTAGGTACACTACAAATTGTTTGAGAAAAAATTAGTGACTATTATCTGAATTTTAAGCCAAAGAAAGAACTCAATTACGATAGATTTGTATATCTGAATATAATCGGCGATATTCCGATCTACAAATTTATCTAATTTCGCTCTTTCTCTTTGACGTAAAGCCTCTATCGGATGACGAGAGCCCCTTTTCTCAAGGGTTCTGGGTCCGCCCCTGAGATGTGGCAGCGGCGGTATGACGGAGCCAGGCCGGGCCAATGCCTCGCCTTGGTGACCCTGGGGTGTAACCAAGGTGACAGATTGATAAATAGCCGCCTGCCAATATTCATATTGGTGCATTCTGGGAGATTTTGATGGCATCCAGGGTGGCTTTATCACGTGACCTATGGCGGCCATCCTGTCTCTGTTTACGGCTGACCGCTTCCGGTGGCATCCGAGCATGCGCAATCAGTCGGTATACTGAGTTTTCCCTTCTCGCTGCGCATGCGCGTTTCACACTCCATAATCCCCTAGAAATGAATGGAGATCAAATGTAGATTGGCGTTTTGAGCCACGCAATCGAGCCCAGGACCCTACGATTGACAGTCATATGCATAATTTAGGCCGTTGGTCTATTCAATTCTGCCGTTCAAAGCCAAAAGACAGTATCAGTTACTTTACAAGTAAGCATTTTAAAGTCGGTCCCCGGGCTGAAAGAGTAAAATATGTGTAATGGCCGTAGACACGTGACATAGGTAGGCCTATTCAAATGAAGCGGAACTAGATAACTATGTCTTTTATGGTGATTTCAAATATCTTGGTCTAAGTAAAAATACTTCAGCGCTTCGAGGGTTAAGGTTATGTCTGAAACTGTATTTTTTATCAAAATGTTGTCGTGAGAGAATTCCTAATAGATGATGCAGAAACAGAAAATGCGACAGAACTGGTCCTTCTCAACCTCTACCACGCTGAAATAGGCTATGTGTGAACAAACATGCATAGAGACCAAAGGGTTTTTTCCTATTTAAATCATCATAAATGTCTTAGTTAGGCTAGTAGCTTTTTCCGCTCCATTTGAATTCTTATGTTATGAGTCTACGGCCGTTATAAATATTCAATTCTTTCAGAGCGGGGATGGACTTTAGACGTCAGATTCTGACGTCTAAAGTCCATCCCCGCGCTGTAAGGGTATAGCTGTTTGAGGCTACGTTTTTGTACTGAGAATACATTAAGGGCAGCCTCTTTCAATCTATGTAATAACAGAAGTGGATCTCGCGGCACCGGTGATCATGGTGATCCCAGTTGTTGTTTAGCTGAGAGACAATGACATTGTGATGGGTGAATGTCACCTTGTGAGTGATAATACAGCACCTCCAGGCCCATAACGACAGACATGACACGTGGGACCTGTCTGACATCCCATAATATCCAGCTTCCGCCTCGCTCCCGCAAACACTAAACATGGGAACAGCGTTGTTTTAATGTTGGGCCAGCGTTACAGACGGTGTACCAACATTAAGCCAATATTGGTCTACGTCTCCCATTTGATATGTTCCCAACAAACAAGAGATTTAGATGCAATCATGTTTCAATGCTGACCCCCCCGTCTGCAACGCTGGCCCAACGTTTAAACAGCATTAGTTGAGCGCCTCCTGTTTGCTAGGTTTGTCCCCCGCGGGTTGAGTATGGCGCCGTCATAACGGGGGAGCTTCACTGGTAGAGAGGCGGGATATCTGGACCATGTCCTATAATCCTACAGTTTGATACATAACTCTTGTCCTGAAAAATCGCTTGTTTCTATTTTTCTTCATTTGAAGCTGGAATTGTTTACACAATATCCAGCTTCAAATGAGGAATTTTTTGAAAAATATCTCCAATAGTGAATTGTTGGATTAATTGAACATCTATTGACACCTATTGACACAATTTTCAACTTAAAATGACTTAAAATTTATCTAAAACACAAGAGCCTTACACAGTCAAGTTATTTAATCTGAATTTCCACCCACTTGGACGTTGTGGATCGCGTCATCCAAGTGGGTGGAAATCGTTCAGATCCCATCTGACAAAACGGAAGTCAAATATAATCGGGACCTTCTCGTTTTTTATGCGCCACGTGTCATATTAGCATGTTAACCCTTACAACGCGGGAATAATTTTGTAAAATCATGGAGACCAAAGGGTTTATTTCAATTTGATATCATCATAAATGTCTTAGTCAGCTCTTTCTGTTTCATTTGAATACCTATGTTACGGGTCTACGGCCATTAGAAATATTTTTTCCCTTACAGTGCCGGGATCGACTTTAGTCGTCAGAATCTGACGTCTACAGACGTCAGATTCTGACGACTAAAGTCTATCCCCACATTGTAAGGGTTAAAGCACTGTTATTGGGATGAAATGATTTTTTAAGCAAATGTTTGACCTCAAATTGAACAAAATGTGAGTACTTTTCACCCACTTGAAGTTGTGGGTCGCGGTAGCGAGACACAACTTCAAGTGGGTGAAAAAATCAAATTCTATAATTTAACGCCTTAATGGTCAGCAATGGATTAACTTATGCTTCATGGGATTCAATGATTTTATATTAAAAAAATAAATAACATTTATTGCCTGCCTCTGACCTACCCTGATGACATCGCAAGGCTCTGACACAGTGACCTCCATTTTTAAATGTAATAGTTCCAATACGACCACAAGTTTACGCCTCTTGAAAATGGCCTAGTTCTCATAAGCACTTTAAATATTCGTCCCAATTTCTTAGCATCGAGTTTTTTTGGTAATCAGCGCGAGTGTCGTTTTTACACAGCTGGCTGTGTAAACAAGATGGCGGTCAGTGTGACTGGGCCTCGCGCGGTAAATGAGTTAGGCGGCCCAGTCATACTGGGTACCTCTGACCGTGACACTGCGCCATTTCTTTCACTTCTGCTCTGGTTCCTGGAACCGTTGACGACTTCTCAGGAATTTTAGCAAATATTATAATATCCCCCTGGAAGAAGGTATCTGTCAATTTGTAGCGTAGCAAATACACCTTTTCAACTCTAATGTCGCGCCACTGGGCTCGGATCGTGAATTTTATACGTTGTTGACATATCCAGCTCTATCACATCGATCTCTATTCTTTGCAATGCATTAATTATGTTAATCCTATGTGAAGAGCTGACACTGAAACAGTGTTAATTCTTGGCCTCGGGTGGCGGACGTAGACCAGACTAAATGTCACGTCTGTGTCCCTTCTCCAATCAAACCCACGACCCTACCAATCACCTACGTCTACGTCACGACCTCTCACGTACCCTCGCGTGTACGTCACGAAAACCTAACCCGAGCTGTGCTTCTGACACTCTCAGGTGTCGCCAAGGTGACGTTGTCTAGATTGCCTGAAAACACCACGGCGTCATTATCTAAAAGTCAATTTACCATCGGCATCTTCATCCACTACAAGCCGCGAATTGCCGTCGCAATTCTCGACTTGTAGTGGATGACACTGATCTGAAGTGGATAGTAAAAGTAAAAAATATGTTATTATTAAAACAGTTCCATGAAAATTTTCGTTCAAAAACACCTAGGTGTAGGAAAACAGAAAGAGATAGGGGCCTAGTAACATGAGTAAGGTAATGATTTATACTCCAATATTTGATGTAGCTCATATGCGACAAAGCTTGACGCCTGTAAACACGGATGAGAGGTTTCCTGTTGTCGCCTGGTTAGGTCTCCTACAAAATGGCGGCTGAACAAGTGTGATGATTGATTGGACCAACCAGAGATCACGCTCTGATGGCACGTGATGGCGACAAAGCGTAGGACCTATAAACAGCGAGGCTGGTGTTAAATGCACCGTTTATCGCCCATTTTATTGGGTCATTACTCAGCTTGAGGGTCGTGTCGCCCATTCCTCAGGTGTTCCGAGAGCACCCTGGCCGAAATAACAGGTTTGCGCGATTGCGATTAAAAGCGGCCATGATGGCTCATTCTCTTCGGCTGTAGATTGTAAAACATAATACATTTACTCAATGTTGTTTTCATGCTGAGCCAACGTCGTAGACGGTTGGCCAACACCAAATCGACATTTGGTCAACGTCTTGTGTCAGCTTGGGTGTGCACTTTTGACAACTTTGAAACCATCCGATGAAAGTAGATCATAGTTCCGACTTAGGCGATATTTCCATAATGTGACGTAAGATAAACCTTCAAGAACATTAGCTCAGGTGTGTGGAAATAGTTAATATTTTTGTTTGAAGAACGTTCCGCATAATTTAGGACGCAAAGAGTTTGGGACCCCTTCTTTTACTGAAAAAAAGAACCTTATTCTTTAGTATATTATTCATCTCAGGGCTTTATTACTTTATGTATCTCAGGGCTTTATTACTTTATGTATATCGCCGCAGCACACGTTGCTTACAGATTAGCTCCCTGACAAAGCCTGTATGGAAAGACGGAAAGGACTGAAAGGAGTCCACCACGCCTACAGCATAGCTAACAGGAGCATCGCACCGTGGACTACAGTCACTACCTAAACAGGGTTCCCAGCAAAATTCCTTGAATTTTCCCTGACTTTTCCCTGATAAATTTTCGAAATTCCATGATGCGGGTATAGGTCATATCTACGAAGCGAGAGACAGAAAAGAAGGGATTTTCACACAAAAAAGCCACCATGCCAATCATTATTATTCAGTGAACATGTAATTTGGTTATATCACAACCACTTTCTCTTTTGAGCAAGTGAACATGATGGAATTCCCTGACTTTCCCCTAATTTGAAGCACTTTTATCAAATTCCGTGACTTTTCCCTGACTGTAAAACTTGAAACTCATTTTCCAGGTTTTCCAGGGTGGCTGGGAACCCTTGTAAAAGCATGTATGGTAGAATCTATGAAAAAATGCAGATTTGTTCCCTGACAAAAAGATGGGAAGAACTGAAGGTCACGCCTACATCACAATTAACAAGGATTACGGCACCATGCATTTTCACTACCTACACGAATGTATGGTAGAATTTATGAAAACTTGGTAGGATATACGCCGCAGTGCAAAGGCAAACAGCAGTAACTGCTCACTTGAAACGTGAGCAGTTACTGCTGTTTGTCTTTGAGCTGCAGGATTCTCTTCTGCCATCGAGTACTGGAATACTGACCGCCGTGCAAAGACAAACAGCAGTAACTGCTTACTTGTATCTGACGTCTATAGACGTCAGAATCTGACGCAGACGTCAGATTCTGACGTCTAAGGTCGATCCCCGCGTTGAAAAAATTGAACAAATATAATGTCCGTAGACCCATAACATAGGTATTGAAATGAAGCGGAAAGAGCTGACTAAGACACTTATGATGATTTCAAATTGAAACAAACAACATTTTGGTCTCCATAGCTTATAGAAAAATATTTCAGCTTTGTCAAGGTTAACTATTTACTTCCCAGCATTAACACAGTGCTGTTTCAATATTGGGCCAGCTTCAAAGACGGTTAGCCAACATTGAAACAGCATTGGGTGAATGGCCCGTGTTTGCTGGGTTACTGGTTTTTGCATCTGTGTGGTCAGCAAAGACAAACAGCAGTAACGGCTAACTTCTTATGTAAGCAGTTACTGCTGTTTGCATTCGTACTACAGTATAACAAAAAAGTCAAACAGCAGTAACTGCTTACTTGAAAAATAATCAATTACATTTGCTTGTTTTTGGATGGCAGTATTAGGGGTCTGAGACAGCCGTTACGTCCCCTGCATAACTAGCCCGGATTACATCACATGAATAAATAAAATACGACAGATTACACCTTGATCTACGGCTCCTGGTTTGCACTGGGAATCTGTCCTGTGTTCTCGACCTGATAGACCAGCAAAGCCTTTAACCCTTTTAAGAACAAAATTGGATAAGGCCATCAAATCAAGTCACCAGAAACCAAACCTCCACTTCAACGATTCGCTACTCTAATGAATTCGTTCCCACATCTGGAGCGTATTCCCGTACAAGTTACGATATATCGTAGGCTTCTGATTGGGCGAGATTCTCGACCAATCAGAAGCCCACGATATATCGTAACTTGTACGAGAATGCGGGCGCAGAAGCGCAAACATGCCATATTGCACAATTAAATTTATTTCATTCATTTATACATTTATTCGCTTGCTCATTCATTCATTCATTCATTCATTCATTCATTCATTTATTCATTCATTTTCCATTCATTCGTCCATTACGGATGACGTACCAGATGACAAAGCGTGAAAATATGGGTGTAATAATAGTGCCACCCATGAGAGAGCTGGGTAAATAGTGAATGATTGACAATAAGCTTGGAGGACGGTGAAAGTGGAGGTTACGTCAGATTCTGTGTAACGTTGTCGTGATGTTGGCTTAATGTTCAACCGTGTCCAAACTTAAAGACAGCGTTAAAAATAAATTCAACTCATTCATTCATTTATTCATTAATTCATTAATTCCTTCGTTCATCCATTCATTCATTCATTCATTCATTCATTCAGTCATTCATTCATTCATTCATTCATTCATTCAGAATTATGTGTTATGACGGACCCTTTATCTGCTGAGACAGTTGTTCACATTATATTCACTGAATGTAAATTACTCAATTTTATTAAATACCTTTGTATAATATATCAGATCGAAGTCTCAGAAAAAACCTTTATGTACGTCGGTTGTAAATTTTTGTGTGATTTTTTATTATTATTTCCTATGATGCATATACTAGGAGCCAAAGGGTTGATGTGGATCAACGTTGAAACAGCATTGGCGAAGCTTTTCTTTTGGTTTTGTGTGGCGGACAAGACCTGGGTTTAGGAAGCCGTCCTAATAGGGAAGGGGCAAGGTATAGCTGGCATGGAACATCAGAAAACACAAGACGCTGACACAATGTTGTTTTAATGTTGGCCCACCGTCTGCGACGCTAGGCAAACATTAAAACAACATTGGGACGACTGCTTGTGCTGGAAGGGACGGATAAAACAAGATACTCTAACGCCAATGTTGTTTTATTGTTGGCCCATCGTCTGCGATGCTGGGCCAACATTAAGACAACATTGCTTCAGCGTCTTGTGATATCAGGGAAGTAGCCGCCCAGAGAGAAGGTAATTTGTGGAATGGGTGCACGGGCACTTATATCACCATTACGCTGGAGTGGTAGCAAATAAAACAAGAGGAGAAAGCGAGGGCATAGAAGCAGGATGGGATGGGATAGGAACTGGACATTACGTATAGGATAAAGCCAGAGGAGCTCTTCATTCTTAGCTATGAAAAGGGCCGAGGCCGAAGGCAGAGGCCTTTTTTATAGCTAGGAATGTACAGCTCCAAGGGTTTTAACTGACTTAAAACACATCCGACCATAATGAAAATCCCTCATAATCAACAGTTCGGTCGCGCCTGACTGATTATAGTACCACAGGCCTACCATGATAATTTGTCTGTACTTCATGAAGATAACTCTCCATTCCCGGCTTAGAATGTCGTGGTCTGAGATAGAAAATAATGTAGTGGTGTGTTTTAAACGGTAAGGCCTGGCTGCGGCGGGGGTAGGAACAGTGACATATCAGGCCCGACTCTAGAATTGAACCCGTCAGGGGTGTCATGTATGAAGGCGGCACTGGGGGGAAAATGGACCAATTTTTTGTCATTATTACTATTGTAAAAATTGGTTGCACTCAGGTCTCGCAATGCTGGGTCTGTGGTTCGATACCGGGCTGGGAAGTTTCAACACTGTTACACTAGTTTTTGTGTATATTATTAACAACTAATAATTGAAAAAACATCGAATAATTCATATTTCTTTATGATCAGTTATTCCCTATTTTACCATGCTCCTAATTCGACTCCGCTTACCTCGACGAGGAGTATCATTTTACCAGTAGTCCCAACTGAGAAGAGACATAGCCGTGTATTATTCCCGGATTAGATTGGCTCTTATGCATCGACTTTCCCAAATAAATCTAATGTAATCCGACAGAAGGCAAAGTGAGAGCCACTAGGGAATATACATGATAGCTCACAAGACACAAGAAATTCACCCATTGCTGATTCAATGTTGGGCCAGCGTCGTTGACGGTGGACCAACATTGAAACAACAAAGGGTTGGCGACATGGTAGCCGCAGCATCCTATTTTACGTCATTTTAACATGCAGAACAACACTGGCCAATCCAATACACCTTCCCCAATAGCAACACGCCACACAGTGATTAAAACTGAACTATTTAGTTAGGAGTCCTGCTTATGCGCAAAATCGTGCAAACAGTGTATAATGTAAGCCTAAACGTCCCCTTGGATATGAAAGGGTGTATCTGCCACTTCACAGAGTGGCAGATACACCCTTTCATAGCAAAAGTGTTTTGTTGTGTGTGGGATTCAGTTATTCATTTGTATGAATTATTGAATGAAAATGAATGAATGAATGAATGAATGAATGAATGAATGAATGAATGAATGAATGAATGAATGAATGAATGAATGAATGAATGAAGAAATGATATGTGAAGGAATAAGTGAATGAGTTATTGAATGATCAAGTGAATGGATGAATGCCCTCCAAACAGTGATTGTCTGTCTGATGCCGAACCCGCTATATATTATGTTAAAATCAAAGACCTATAACTAATTTATATATAGTGACAAGTTATTAAAAATAACTCTATACCGTATGACTTGTTTACTGTCATGACTGATGACAACTTCAAACTGGAAATAACCATTACCAAGAATATATAATACCGTGTTATGATGTATTCTTGCCATTACCCAGGTTTGTGATCGGCAAATGGACTCAAGTTCCACTGTTTCCACTGTTCCACTGTTCTAATTCTCTGGTTAAAATGACCCCCCACGATACTGAATCTCTAGAAATCTTACGCTATGAAACACTGCTCGTACCACACGTAGCATGGACCGGTGCTACAACTCGAGATTAAAAAATCGTGGGAAGTGGAGCTGGAAGTCGTACGTGTAGACCTACTAGTCAGTGTGCTGTAGATGGGTACACGTAGTGAAGACGCGGGAGGAGAGAGATACCGCGAGACAGCGTAACCATGGTGATAATCTGAGAATGAATGGCTAGCGTTTGCAGATATCAAGATGTCTGGCGAGTGCTGGAAAACAACGGGGGAGAAATAGACAATGTGACTGGCCGAGTGAGCGATCGAGCGAGCGATCGGGGTTCACATCCAGTTATGTACCAATAATTGGTACATAACTGGATGTGAAGCCCGAACACGAATAGGAGAGACAGAGGCGTGATGTCTACACATAACCCTAATATTTTCTACATCTCAAAGACTATTACATCCTGAAAACTATTATATCATAAAGACTATTACATCCTAAAGAATATTACATCCTAAAGACTATTATATCATAAAGACCATTATATCATAAAGCATAATATATCATAAAGACTATTACATCATACAGACTATTATATCATAAAGACCACTGTATCATAAAGACTATTATATCTTAAAGACTATTACAACCTAAAGACTATTACATCCTAAAGACTAATAACTCATTTTTGTCATTTAATATTTGTCGTTATTTGTAGCTAGAATTGTGAATTTCCTGCTTCAAATGACGAAAATATAATACATTTAGTTATTTCAAATTTTGCCACAAAATATATTTCGGTTTCATTTTCTTTTCTTTGGAATTTGGACGACAAAAAGTGAACGTGAGTGATCAGGGTCCAGAAGCGCTCTGTACGATTGTGAGAGACGGAAAATAATGGCTGGAAAAAACCCTACTCTTATATATTATATCCAAAAACAATGTGAGAGAGAATACAATGGTATTTTCAACAGAAGCAGATTTTCGTCATTGAATCTAAATAATATGTCATTAAAATTGTTGTAAATGGTGATATAAATGCTCAGTTAATCAAATAATTCAATTTGGGTGATGTTCATCTATTTTACTTTCATATTTTTGGTCAATTTAAGCTGGAAATTGCATTAGCAATTCCAGCTTAAATTCACGAAATATAACTATAATAACTGACGGGTTGGCAGGACACGTGTTTTAATTCCGGTACAGATGTGGTTTTTACACATCATACCGCTCATTCCAATACTCCTATGGATTTTCTCCTGAGACTTTATACTACTCCAGTACTGGCAGATTTCCACCCCCGGGCCGCAGCGCAACCTATGGACACTCTTGTGTGTGTTTTTAACAAACTTATAGTCATTTATCAAATAGTCAATTTCAACTCCTCCGGATTGTCTGTCCATCCGTCCGTCCGTCAGTGCAAATCAAGTTCTGCAGAGGAGGCATAATTTTCAACCAAGGTATGTTTCGTCATACTGGTTTCGAATCCTGGTCAGGTTGGATGTTTGTCATCGAGGGTGTGCATATACAAACTGTTCAAAGGCCTGGAGTGTGCAACACTTTCTATGGGCACTAAAAGAAAACCATTCGTGAAAGTCATTCGATAAGAGTAGGGCATAGTCTCGACTTCGGTTTTCCTTCTGCCGCGATATCGCCATGATTGTGCAGAAAGCGACGCAAAGCAATATTCGCAGAATAATTTGAAGCTAGAAATTGCCTTTAGCAATTCCAGCTTGAAATGACGAGAAATGAAAACTAGTGGCCACGAATTCAGAAGTACTATGTTTTTTTATTCATTCCAGTACTGATGGAGATTTTCCCCCACATTTTTATACCACCCATTCCAGTACTGACAGATTTATACCTTGCAGGCCGCAGCGCCACCTCTGGACAGTCTGGGGAACGTTCAGCCTGATCACTTAACAAACTACCCCCGTGAGCACAACGCCGCCTGCTGGGCGTCTCCATCACGACCTACAGGCGGGGCACGCCGGCCCCGGGGGTCCGCCTCCACCCGAGGGAGGGGGTGGGGCGGATACAATTCTCAGTCCCTGTTGCCATGGAGGCTGTCTGGATTATGGTAAAACAAGTACAAAACACGAGGTGGCTCATTCGGTTTAGCTGGGAACTATGCTGGTGTTCCATTTTTTTCCATATAAAGCTTTTTCCGCTTCATTTGAATACCTGGCCTATGTTATGGGTCTACGGCCATTATAAATAGCTTATTCTTCCAGTGCGGGGATCGACGTGAGACGTCAGAATCTGACGTCTAAAGACGGCAGATTCTGACGTCTAAACTCGTTACCCGCGCTGGAAGGGTTAGCCTATATATAGCGTACAATTTTCTTTAATTTCTCAGTCAGTTCTCAACTGCTTAAACATAAATTTAGCAAAAAATATTTGCTAGTCCGCCGACAACCCTGAGAAAAAATTGGATCATTTGACATATAATGTAATTCATGAATTAGTGTTTGAAGTCTATTCAAATCAATGGGTTTATCACGTTGTGAGCAGTCGTCGAAAATAATGGTTTGCAGAATTTCACAAAAATCTCTTGATAATTTAAAAATCAAGACGAGCATAGTAACCGGGAGGTATCTGGCTCGATTCCAGGCTGGGTTGGATCAGGTTGGATGCTGTTTATCGCACTCCCTGTTGCCATTCTTGGTGTCTGGATTTTAATAAAACAAAAAAAAAACGAGACCTAATGCGATTTAAAACGAGATTTAATGTGGTGGCTCTTTTCGGTTTTACGGTGTTCCAGTAGTAATCCGGACCATGTAACAGTAATCCGGAGATGCCTGATTCGAATCCCGATCTTGTTCGACATAATCTTACGATGCAAAAAGGTGTGGATCAAAAAACGAAATCGCGTGTGGTGGCTCCACTGTATAGCATGCGCATGAATGATGATGCAAGGTAAAGATGACGAAAATGTAGAGGTTATCCACGAATGATGACCGTTATTTATTAATACAGGGTGACATGGCCCTATACATGAACGTACTTCTTTACAACGTCATGCCCTAATATGTTGTCTTGGTGAGGCAAACAACAGTAACTGCTGACTTTTCACGTAATCAGTTGCTGCTGTTTGCCTTTGCACGGCAGAGTACGTACTTAACATGACATATTTTGTATCACTTACTTATTCAATTAATGTATGTAATTAAATTAATTACAATCAAAGTACTCAGTACTTGTAAGTACTTGTACTCGAGTACTGTTCAAAGTACTTGTACTCAAGTACTTTCGAAATGTTGTACTTGTACTCATGATTTTTGCTAATCAGTACTTGTACTGAAGTACTTTGTCCAGAACTTGCCCCATGTCTGGACAGTGTGGGGTAATAATAAATACTATTGTTGCTCCCCAGAGAGTTGAAATGGCACATGAATGAACAGGTCCAGTGACCAGGGTGTAAAATGTAAAGTCCTCTCTAGGTCTTCAGACTTGATATCGGACTATAAAAAACCTGCACCTTCACCTTTACTAAGGAATATACACAAACACTATGTTGCTACACTTGAATATTATACATAAATACTTGCGTATTTAATATTAGAAGATAATATGAATGCATGTGTTCGTGTTTAACGACAGGCTCTAGTAATGGTTCTATAAAGTAATGATGATTAGGATCGAGTTATTTTTTAATTATAACAATGCGCGTACATAAATATTATGGTAAATAACATACACAAATACCAGCATATTTGCATATTTTCTTGAAAAGATATTTGTGCATGTCCAGTAATTTAAGTATGGAGTAATGATGATTAGGCTGAACATATTCATGAATTAGGCGATCAAAGTGTTATATTCACATAGCGACATGCGGCTATATAGACACTTGCTCATTTTTTGACAATTATTATACATGTATTTGTAAATAGCGGCATGTTCCAGTAATTGTGTTGTAGAGTAATGATGATTAAGATGTAGTTATTCATGAATGATGCCAGTGTCGTGATTAGATTGCCAGTGCCTGGTGATGGATGGGTCTTAGCGGGCTGCTGAAGATAATGATGCGTCTAAACCTAGCAGATACATCACTGTTAGGACGTCCGTGTGGCTAGCTGATAGCTCAGTCCATGCAGTGGTCGCTTCTTACTTAGAAGATGGACTAGTTGCTTTCTGCTTCCCAGCCTAATAAATCAGACAACATGCTGCTGCTCGTAGAAGGCAATGGACATGCATTTCATTGTGAATGGCTTTGAGGCTCATATCAGTTGGATAATTCACTTTGTTGCACATACAACTCTGAAGATACTGTGGATTGCAGAATCTGACGTCTACAGACGTCAGATTCTGACGTCTTAAATCGATCCCCACACTGAAAGAATTAAAATATTTATAATAGCAACGCTGAATTATTTTGTATAAACCATGTTTTTTCAATTTGAAGTAATCATAAATGTCTTAGTTAGCTCTTTCTGATTCATTTGAATACATATGGTATGGGTCTACGACCATTAGACTTTTTTTAATTCTTCCAGTGCGGGAACCGTCTTTATACGTCAGTATCTGACGTATAAAGACGGTCCCTGCGCTGAAAGAGTAACATAGGTATTCAAATGAAGCGGAAAGAGCTAAGACATTTGGGATGATTTTAAGTTGAAAAAAACCTTTGGTCTTCATGGTTTTTACCCCAAAAAATTAAGCACTGTAAGTGTTAAGGAAGGAAAAGGTAGAATGGCGTCATGTCTATGGGTGTAATACCCCGATGAAGCTTTTAAATATAAACGTCGCCACCAATCGTCCTGATCCTCGCCTCGTGCTGTCTGGGCCCTAACTATCCCTGTGAAATATGTCGTCCTGGGGATACGTTACCATGGTTACATCTATCCGTGGTGTTGCTGGTCACCTCTGGGGCCGTGATGACGTCATCATCGCGGCGTCTGTGGTGACGGTTCTGACAGCTGTCACGACACGTAGCGGGCGACGGAAACTGTTATTGCGCAGGCGCTAAACGGTCCAGGCAAATTGAATTACCGGTCAGCCAATCAGCGGTGGCGGATGTGTTGCCATGGTGACAAGAGTTGTCTGTTTCACAGCCGGGTTCCTCTCTGGGGACGTCACGTGTCTAAGTGAATTAAGCCTTGTCCTGTCACAGCACCGTATGATATGCAAACAGTGTTATATTTTAGTGCGATAAAATATGCAGACGGTGTTATATTTTAGTGCAATAAGAAAAATAGACACTCGTTCAGTAAATGATTCGTTCATCGAGACGGAGTGCTCAGTTGTTGTTGGAAATCTTGAAACATTGAAATATATTGGGACTTGGATATTTTTCACAAAGTAGATACATTTTCAGTCACTTGAAGTTGTGGTTCCCGGTAACGAGACACAACTTCAAGTGACTAAAAATTGAATAGTGGAGAACTGTAGGGGATAGCAGTCCGCATTGTATATTATGGACCTATATTCTTCTGATCAAGATATTTCCTGATCTTTATTATTTAATATTGTTGAAAACATTATCAGTGTATGTAGGCTATTGCCACCCACGTGATGGATTACCCTACTACGTCATCATCGAGCAGGGAATCCCTAAGGTCTCACTGCACAAAACCAGCGTGTCAAACATGTCTGACAAGGGCTACCACATGGGCTCACATCATGTGCACGCATACATTACCCTCAAATAACTATTGATTTCCCATTAGTAGCAGCAGAATATCCCGAAATATTTAAATTCTGGCATTGCACTGGACATGTGGTTTGTGTGCCAGCGAGGATAAGCTGTAGTATCCAGCATTAGACCAATGTTATTTTAATGTTGAGTCAACGTCGCAGACGGTGGGCCAACATTAACAGATCATTGTTTCAATGTGTTGTGTTTGCTGTAGTATCGATGACTCCAGTGCTATAACTGACCAAATCTTTTATTCGTAAAAGAGTAGGGACTACTTTTTATGCCCCCGAAACCTGGTAGTCCGTCCGTCGATCCGTCCGTCCGTGTTATTTTGTATGTAATTATACATATAAATGTATTTGTATATTTTATGTGTGTGTTTCGTTATATATATAATTGAGTAAAAACAAGCGTATATGTGAATGTTTTTTTTAATTCGTTGAGCAAGTGATAACTATTAGACTTACGTATTTCAATTAAAACATTCCTTAATGTAGGATTTGTAATTGAGAGTTGACATTAAAATCAGTTATTTGACTGTAAAGCTGTATTTAAAAAGTGCCTTTAGACTTGTATTTGCTATATTTGCACTGCACTAACATCACCATGCCACATAACTAACATTTCTTTCACAAAATTTTGTGCTCATAAGGCTTTTCGTCCTCACCTTAGCAGGCTTAGGAACCAGGCCAATAGATCTATGTTGGTTGCAAAAAATATTCGTTGAAATTTCGAGACGTAACTTTCTCAAACCTGAACGAAAAGAGATTTTGACCATTTCATCTGCTTTTTATCTCAAATTATAAAATATTTTTTCATCCAACAATGATTTTCTAGCCTGGCCTCTTGTTCACCCTGCTTTCTAGTTGAAGTGCAAGCAGACTAACGTGAAAGCGAACAACGGCAGATGATTTTATTTCGTTTGTATGTTTTCTCGTTCAAATTCTTATGATTGCTTTGGTATTAAAAGGTCTTATCAGACGCTTTACAAAGTGTCAGATACGACCCTTTGATAACAGGGTGACTGTACATTTGGTAATTTTCGTGATTGCGCTGTTCTTTTATTTTGCTTCATATGGTTTTTGCTGCTTTTGGACAACGCAATCATTCACTAAACATAAAAAAATGACCTTAACCCTTTTACAGCTAAGGTAATTTATTTAAATTTTCACCCACTTGAAGTTGTGTCTCGCTACCGCGACTCACAACTTCAAGTGGGTGAAAATTACTCGTATTTGTTTAATTTTAAATTTATCCTTTGCAAATCCTGATGTTTAAACACACATTTTCTTCCCAATATCAGTGATTTTTTCGATAAATGAAACAAATTACAAACGACAAAAGTCGTGATCAGCAGGATAAGGGTTAACATTATGCTCTGAACCACATAGCGTCATTTAGTCACGTTATCTTTTAACGTAATGACGTGAATGGGTGTGGTTCTGAGTAGAGAACAACCTGTCATTGCTTTCATGTTACTCCCCAACATTTTATTTTATTCCCTATATATTTTCTTAGTGAACATACCAAGCACACAGAAAACGTGGATCCAATGTTGTTTTACTGCTGGACCAGCGTCGCAGACGATGGCCCAACAGTAAAACAACATTGGGTCAACGTCTTGTGTCGACTATGTAGCTACATATTATACTTTGTTTGCTGGTGTTACTGTTTGTGCGTGGTGATTTCAATGCTGTAATTGTTTCAACTCTTTTTCTCCATTTACCATCAGTTTCTCCTCAATACACACGTGTTGTTTAATGGATTTCCAGCAAATACGAGTCAGTTCAACAAATCTGGTTATCAGTATGTAATTCTACATACGTTTTAATTCTGATTAGCATGATACCGTTTGCAGTATTTGTTATAAGCTACCATTAGCTACAAACTCAACACAAATTAGCTATAACTGTATAAACTGGACTCAAGTTATGAGCAAGACACTTTAGCTTCATGTGTCTCACTTCACTCAGGTGTAAATGAGTACCTGGTTGGACAGGGATGGCAATGTGTACGATAAAGTCACTAGCTCCAAATGGTTGAAGTGTTGTACGTTCCCCGGGTGGTTGAATGATCAGGTCCAGTGACTAGGGAGACTATGATGCAAGACCCCTTCGGTAGTTCAAGGCTGGATGCTTGTTCGATATAAGTACTCCTATTACATTATTATTATTATTTTGTGCTTGTATCTCATCGTGTTTTATGTCAAGTGTTTAAAAATATAGCATCACTCAGATTTCAGTCCCTGAATTAGCCTGACCCGTGTTTGTTGCTCACTCATTAAAAAAACACATTCCGATGAATCGAATGGTAAATGGAGAAAGGAAGAAGCTATTATAGTGTGTGGTGATTTTAATGTTTTGCGTGCTGTGTGTGTGCTGTAGAGTCAAGGTGGCAGGGCTCACCTGGGCGGGGTGACAGGGCTCAGGGGATTGGCCACGCCCACCTCCGCTGAGCAGCAGACGGCAGACTGGGTTGGGCGACACCTGGTGACTGACGCGGATCGTGTGTCTCTGGGGTCAAAGTGCAGTCTGGGGTCAAAGTGCAGTCCTGGAGCGAGCAGCCGCAACAGCCTGGCAAGCAGCAACAGCGGGGGCTTCTTGGTGGGTGTCCTCACTAAAATATACATCTCCGAATTGTTCTCTACTATTTGATTGATATTATTCGATTTTTTAATAAATATAGGAGCTTCAGTCAACACGCATGTACATAAGCAGCAACAGTGGGGGTTTCTAAATTACCAAATTTGAGGATATGAACACACATTTAAAAAAAAGCCTCAATAGGGATAACAATCATTTTTTCAAAGTCATATACAGTGTTATGTTTTATAATTTAAATAATTGTTTTTATTGTATTACAATGTTACTTAAATGACTATTATTGCAGAAAAGTGACGTAATGCAACAATTTCCTACTACTACGAATAACTAAATTATTCCAAATACATATCGATAAATTATAAACACCTACATCATCTACAAGAGAAATATCAGGTCACAGCAATTAAACACTACTGAGGAACATACGCTCTGCTCCACACATCAATGGCAGATTCAATACAATCACTGCGTTAGCAAAAATGGATAGTCGTGTTATATATATCCAGAATGAGATTTACAAGGGGTGGAGTAGATGGGTTTTGCAATAATAATTGTATTGTCCACCACTGTTATTTTGAGATGATACATTGTCAGGTATCCGTGTTGAACCATTATGAAGTATTACAAGCTCGTTGTTTGAGCTATGGCACTGATATGTCACGATGCATCAACTCATAATAGCAAATAAGCACAGAAAATTGTCTTCCATTGCACAATCGCTTTTCAACACTTATTCTCCTGAATAGATTGTTTCTATTTTTCATTCACTTGAACTGGAATTGCTTACACAAATTCCAACTTCAAATTTAAAAAAATAGATCAATATATGCAAACACTCAAAAGTTGAATTATTTGAAGCCTGGTGGTCTTAAAGTTCACAAATGAAGCACAGTAAATTGTCTTTCACTGCACAATGGCTGAGCTTTGGTTTTTTACCTTGGTTACTTCCCTCTTCATGGGCACATGCTTAAAACCTTCCCAGCAGATACGAGACCTTAATCCAGTGTTTGTTGAATGGTGGGTCAACTTCACCTATGGTGGCCCAACAATTAAACCGACATTGGATGAGCATCTTGTGTGCGCTAGGTTATCACCCAGCACATTTATGGTACCTTATTTTATATTATTTGCTTTGGCTTTTAGAATTATATGCATGATAATTATATGGGCTCGTGTATATAAGATGTAGTGCAGTTTGTAAAAATTAAAGTAGGACTGAGTTATTTGATTGCGATTGCTCACATTTTACCTCATCAATTTTACAAGATCCATAATGGTGGCGGGACATTGTCAAGGATGCTTTTGTTATAATATTATATGAATAGTTCAATGTCATTTTTATTCATTTGAAGCTGGAATCGCTGACGCAATTTCGAACTTCAAATGTCTGAAAATATTTCTATTTATGAAAAGTGGACGTTTCCCACGCCTATTTCCTAATATTATATGACTATTTCTCACCTTGGATACTCTGTTTTCTAGTCCACGCCATCGCAGGTGAGCGGTAACCGTCTGTCGGGCCAGAGTTACGAGTCTGGCGTATCCGGAGTCTCCGCGGCCTCAGGAGTGTCCTCATCCCGGCAGAGCTACCACAGTGCCTCCAGCTCGAGCCTAGGCAGTCTGGATTGTCTAGAAGACCCGGCCTACTGTAGCACCTTCAATGTGCAGGATCTATTTCACCAAGGCTACTCAGTGAGTGTGACATGATTGGATTGGCAGCCCTGGTGTAGTGACTAAAAATATGTCACCCGTAGAACACTGGGGCTTTTAGTATTGTTTTTTATGTTTTATTGACCTTATCAATCTTAAAAAATTGAATATGTCAAAAATCTGCGATAATCATATACGTTTTGACCTAAATTTTGCTAATTCTATTAATATTCAGTCACTTGAAGTTGTGGATCGCAGTAGCGAGACTCAACTTCAAGTGGCTGAAAATTTAAATTGCTTAACCCAGTGCTCTAGCTTGGTTCACTTGAAGTTATGTCATCTACTGCGACGTACAATTTCAATTGGATAAAATAAGTCATATTTGTTTAATTTGTGACCATTCATTTACAATAACCATTTTTGCGTAAATCTTCAACGTTAAAAATCTCATGTACAAAGTAGAAAATATCTTGAAAATTTGAAATTGCATGATATATTATCTACAGGATGACGCGGTGCTGAGGGCTTGGCTGAATGACCTGCACTTTGAGGAGTACTACAACTTGTTCTCCACCGCGGGGTACGACATGAGGACAATCTCTCGCATGACGCCCGAGGTATGTACATCTAAAACACCCGAATATTAGGGACAGGGTAGGTTTAGGGCTTGGCTAAATGACCTGCACTTTGAGGAGTCTTACAACCTGTTCTCTGGTTACGTACGACATGAGGACAATCACTCGTATGACGCCCGAGGTATGTACATCTAAAACACCCAAATACATTAAGGGTCAGGGTAGGTTTAGGGCTTGGCTAAATGACCTGCACTTTGAGGAGTATTACAACCTGTTCTCAGGTTAGTACGACATGAGGACAATCACTTGTATGACGCCCGATGTATGTACATCTAAAACACCCAAATACATTAAGGGTCAGGGTAGGTTTAGGGCTTGGCTAAATGACCTGCACTTTGAGGAGTATTACAACCTGTTCTCAGGTTACGTACGACATGAGGATCATCTCTTGTATGACGCCAGAGGTATGTATATCTGAAGCACCCATATACTGCTACAGTGAGGGTGTCTCACGGACAACACCCAGGGCAGATGCAGCATTTCGAAAGATGTGAATTTGTTAGTTCTCGCACATTTTTTTAAATTTAGATGTAAAACAATTATTTTGTCTTCTCAGCTCTTCGAGTGTGAGGTTCAACCCGATAAATTTTGAGTATTCAAATATTGATTTTGGAACCATTTTTGGAACCATTTTTGGAAAAAAATGTTTGTGATAGATTCTCAGGTAGCATTATTATTCAATTCAAAATAAGAAATCCGGAAAATAACACCAGATGAGAAACCCTACACATTTGCATTAATCCTTTCAAGTTATTTATTTTAAGTTGTATAATTTAAGTATGTTTTGTCGTCACGGCTGGTGAAATTAAATATACTAGAGCAGATTTCACTTATTAATTTCTATCGATGTATCATTGTTTCAGGACCTCACAGCGATAGGGATCAAGATTCCTCAGCACCGGAAACGACTAAAAGCGGCGATATCACGTCTCCGTATACATGATGGTATACCTGACCACAAACCGGTAGGTAGTGATCATGGTGATAGTGTGAGTAAGTGAGTGAATTATTGAATGAGTGAATAATTGAATGAGTGAGTGAGTGAGTGCCGAGCGAGCGAGGGAGCGTTCACCAGAAATAAACTGCCTGAAGTGCAGAAATATACTCTTGCAGCAATGTTGCCAACCCTACTACTAGTTGTAAACAATCAGCAATCATACATGTCAGGAGCTGAACTATGCTGAAAACTAGGTACTGCCATGATTTGGTTTGAGGGAATTCCTATTGACCTGGTGTTGATCGTCGTCAATATTCAAAGAAACACATAAAGACAGCAGTTTCTATATGAGGGAGGTGGCATCGCTACCCAGAAAACACAAGACACTGAATCAATGTTGGTGTAATGTTGGGCTGGCATCGCAGACAGTTGGCCTGCATTACTCCAGCATTGGGCTGTCATCTCGTTTTAGCTGGATTGTTTGTGAAATAGGCCTACTTTTTATTATTTATTTATGTGTTATCTATAAGATATTGTTTTTTTCTATATGCTAATCCAATTACGGGGTGTCATTATCTTTAGGCCTAGGTTTTGAACAATTTTTGTGGTTCCCATGTGTAGTGTATGCTGCCATCTATATCGGAGCACACAAAACATGGCCTTTCGTGAAATTCACGTTGATACTTTGGTGTCAACATTATTCAAGGAGGCCGGCATTACTATGATCCTCTGGACACACTGAGAGGGGAGAAACAAGGATATTTCCCAGTATTGGAGTGAAGTTTAGCTGGCAAATCTCACACACCAATTAGCCCAGCTAACACCAGAGTTAACCCAACGTCAGGCCAATATTGGCCCACCGTCTGCGATGCTGGCTCAACAAAGATCCAGCATTGAGTGAGCGTCCGGCACTTATGGGAGGCCTGTATACCCGTCTGGCTAATCAGCGCTAATCTAGATGCTGATTGTGGGCTTTGTAATGACCTTGGCCTGGACAGCTCGACATGACTACCACCTAGTGGTAATTGGGGATGAATTAGTTGGTGTGATTATTCTAATAGGGAACACCTGCTTGCCCAGAATTCATAGTGATCGGCCCAGTGCTGTCACATCCTCCTCATCCCCCTAGAGCTACGTGATCATCCAAATAACAGTATTCCAAGTGTTTTAATTCAAAAATCACCTTTATATAGAATGTACATTCCACAAAAAAGTTAGTTTCAAAGCTATTCCACTTGCATTTAAGAAAAAATTCTAATAAAATTATGTGATGTATCGTTGATCCATAAGGGCTTAAACCTGTGGTCACATACTGCCCTCACGGCCTATAAATTTAATCCAGGTTTACAGATCTCCATCACATTTATTCACAGCGTGGCCATTTATTTTTTGTGTTTAACAGGTTGACATCAGTGAGTGGCTGGCGTTGCTAGGGTTACCTGAGTACAGGGAGGTGTTACCCAGGCAAGGTTACCATGACATCAACGCGGTGACGGACATCACGTGGGAAGATCTGGAAGAAATCGGCATCAATAAGCTAGGTATGGGCCGGTATAGGTATATCTACGGAGACTAGAAATAAAAACCAATGTTATGTAAAATCATACATTAATGGAACATATTTTAATGTTCACTACCTGCAATTATCTTAAAACACCCTTTTAAAAAATTGCTGTTGTATTTACCTTTCTACGTTAGTAAATGCTCACGGAACAACCAAACCTATAATGTGGAAGATTGCCATTTGTTTTTTCAAATTTGAGTAAAGTAACTTTAACCCATTGTATATGAAGGTCTTAATACAAAATATAAGAGCTATAAAGTAGTGAGCTAACTAAACCATTAATGGCATTTTCAAATTAAGTATTGCTTCTCCGCCAGTATCAACTTTCACAAAGTCAATCAAGATATATTACCATTGTCTTGAATTGTTTGTAGGTCACCAGAAGAAGATGATACTCGCGATAGACAGGTTGCGGAGGATAGAGATGGGAGCTAAGCGTATTTCACAGATGGAGTATAAGGGCTCACAGGAGGTACTGGAGCCCCCGTCGGCGTACCCCACCCCAGCGTGGCTGATGAGGGAGAACGAGGCTGCCCATAACCGCGCCGACAAGCCTCACTCCCCACGTGTTGTCGTCTCTAATGAGCTTCCCTCTTTCCTCACGCGGTCTTCTTCATCGGAGAATGTTGCCATGGCGACAGGCCTGGCTGAGATGACGAAGGCCGCCAGTCATTTACCCCATACTAAGCGGCAGTCCACCTCGGCGGCATCGTTTGAGCCTGATGTTGTGGCGATACATGTCAGTAAGACATCAAATGTCCGTGGCAGTGTGCTTCCAGAGGAAGACGCCAATCAGAAAATCTACCATTCTTTCCAGAGTCCGATAGGTAAAGGTGGTACTGGAAGTGATGGAGATGCTACTCCAACCAACGAGAGGAAATGTATGGCGGACACATTAGAGACGTCTGCTGCATCCGAAGCCTTTATAGAGGAAATTAAACTGACTCCTAAAGCTAAGCCTATAGCTA
Organism: Flabesymbios commensalis; assembly: GCA_964017125.1. Lineage (NCBI taxonomy): Eukaryota > Metazoa > Annelida > Polychaeta > Terebellida > Flabelligeridae > Flabesymbios > Flabesymbios commensalis. The sequence continues at coordinate 4,760,070 of OZ024904.1, read as the reverse complement.
AGATAGTAGCCCGGACTAAGCGTGTGAGTAGAGAGCTACCGACTGATGCGTTTGATGGCGGGTATGAGCTAGGTGGCGGGTCCATGGCGTACTCCACGGCCACTCTACCCCGGCACAGCTCTAAAAAGAAGGTGGACCGCATCTATGACAACCCGGCAGAGCTGTCGGCTTACATTGACGGGGCAGTTAGTGGTGGTGTCAGCTGTGGTCAGTTTGCAGGGGGTCGTGGCCGGCTGTCTTCTGTTGGTGCAGGTAAGCCTCGTAAGGCACCTCCACCTCCTCCAAAGAGAACCAACTCCATGAAGAATGACATCCGCTTTCATCGGGAGCTCCTGGAAAAGGCGTCCTCTTCATTTAGCGGATGTGAAACCATCAGGAGGAATTCTGCTGACTCCGAGGGGAGACGGACAGTGCAGGAGGAGCGGAGGCTGGAGCAGCAGGGTAACCCCGCTACTCCCGGTGACGGGCACCATGCAAGTCACGCCACTGACCAGACGCCACACGAGGTCAGAATTCACCAGATACCCCACGAGGTCAGAGTTCACCAGATGCCCCAGGAGGTCAGAATTCACCAACAAATTCCGCGATCACCTGCTCAGAAACACCATCGTACCTCATCCAGGGACCGTCATGTGATCAACACGTCACAGGCATCCACTGTGCCGTCACAAGGGTCTAATCTGATGTCAGCAGCACATGCTGTGACGTCACACACACCTGCTGTTACTTCACATGGACTTACTACTGTGACGCCCCAAACATTGACTGTGACGTCACAAAGTCCCCAGCATAGGAGGACCTTGTCACGTGACCGTGATGATTTCCCTCCCCCTCCCCCTCCTCTTTCGGCCACGGAGCACAGTGTAGCCTCGCTTAACAACGTGATCCAGCAACTGGAGCAGCACGTGTCCGCACATGGGCCACCAGAGCCACCTGGTGAATCACAGCAGAAGCAGAAGGATAAGTCACCAGGTGTCACTGCTGCAGGGCTAGAGCCCAGCGCCTCCATGGGAAGCATTGACTCCAACACGCTGCCGTTCGCCAATGAGAACGTGGGGACGATAAAGCAAAGGAGCACGTCGTCCAAGCCGTCTATAGTGACGCGTGACGGAGAGGGTGATGACGCCACGGTGGACCTGGACCAAAGTCTGTTTGAGGACGGATCATCCACGGTCAAACGGAATAAGAAAGCAAATCCACCAGGTCAGTATATGTGTGACCCGCAATACAAAAAACTAAAATAATAATTTTGTAACACTAACTATTTATGTCAGTATATGTGACCAGCAATACAAAAAGTTAACTGAATCATTTTTTGCAATATTTGTGACCCGCAATACAAAAAGTTAACTGAATCCTTTTGTTACAATAACTGTTTATGACGGCATATATTTATTTGATATATGGCGTTATAATTAAAGTTTAAACTGAAACACCTCGTCAAACCTTAAGCAATAAAGGTATTTCTAAAATTGTTTCAGTTTATATGGCATGAAGGACATAGCATGCCTTTGAAATCTGAAAATTTTAAAAAGTGTTGACCTCACATGTCATTTATTATGCCATTCTAATTTTTTGGGACCATGTTTTGCTGTTAAAAAGGTCACGTTCGCTGCATTTGACCCTTTAACTGTCGTTCCCGATTATATATATATATTTTTCTTTTGCACATTAAATACCAAAGTCACATACAGTCAACAAGATTGATGTCAAATCTGAATAATTTTCTCTCCCTTGAAGTTTTGGATCGCTTCAGCGAGACACAACTTCAAGTGGGTGAAAATTCCAATTAAATAATTTGGTGGTTAGAGTTGAAACTTATTTTACCTGTCATGAAACAGTTTGGAGTTCACTCCCTGCTGTTGATATGCAGGCTTCGAAGGAGCACAATGTTTCTTTGGCGTAGACTCATAGAAAGCGATTATGTTGGGAGTCTCCATAACTGAGAGGTAACGTGCAGACTGCAGGGTCCACCTTAGCCAGTATGTGCAGAAGATTGTCCTAAAGCCCCATTGATCCATTCACTTAATTTATTCTTTCGCACGTATGTTTACAGCAGACAACAGGAAGCGTGAACCGGTGCAAGAGAACACAGAGGAACCTGGGTGAGTGTACATCCTAGTCAAACACATAGTTCACCCTTCAATCCTTAAAGCCCTGAATTATTTTTGTTTAAACCATGGAGATCAAAGTGGGTCACTTTCAATTTGAAATCATCATAAATGTTTTAGTTGGCTCTTTCTGATTGATTTGAATACCTATGTCATGGGTCTACAGCCATTATAAAGAGTTTTACTCTTACAGAGCGGGGATCTATTTTAGACGTCAGATCCCGGTGTTTTAAAGGTTAAACCTTCACGATGCATCAAAGCATCATTCTACATCCCTAAAGAATGACTTAATCTCCTAAAACCTAGGGCTTTAGTACGAAAAATTTTATGGAATCTTTTTTTGATTTGCCACCCACTTCAAATCATCTTCATCCACTACAAGGCGAGAATTGCAACAGCAATTCGTGGCTTGTAGTTGATGCAGATTGAAATGGTAAACCCAGACTTGATGGAGTTAATTAAAGGTTGATCTGCAGCATGTATTTTTCATTGAGAATATTTTGAATAAAAGTAATGTCATAGGAAATGATAAAACCCACCGAAAAACTTGTTAAATATTGATGGTATTTTCCCTGTTTTGTTCCAGTGATGTGAGTAATTCTGGTGACGCGTTTGATGATATAGGCAACATGCTGCAGGGATTGGCTGACGAACTGGACGCCATGCTGGTAGACGGCACGTGACTCCATCCTCACACCGTAATTGGCTGATGAGATGAACTGGACTGTATATCCGGCACGTGACTCCATCCTCACACCGTCATTGGCTGATGAGATGAACTGGACTGTGTGTCCGGCACGTGACTCCCATCATCACACCCTGATTGGCTGATGAGATGAACTAGACTGTGTGTCCATCACGTGACTCCATCCTCACACCGTCATTGGCTGATGGACTGTAAGGCATGTCGGTCACGTGATGACATCCTTACATAATTATTATCATCAAAGACGTCATGATGGAATCAACAAGGTCATATGATGTCATAATATACAAACGCCAAATCCATCCATATTGTCACTTAATGTCAAAACCATTAAGTCATATATAACGTCATAATCTTTAAGGCTCACGCTCATAATTATCAACGTTCACAATTTAAATGCTATAATAAACGCTTAATCATAGTTGTATAAGAATTACCAGATTATCAGTGGGGAAGCGTTATAAACCACGTCACAAAAAGATGTCGTCATAATAACAGGTCATGTGATTAGCATATGCACAAATGAGACTCAAAATGACGTCATAATAAAGTGTCAGGTGGCGAGAACATGACTGGGAGTACACTGTGACGTCACAAGTGACTGTACGTGACGTCATAATGTTAAGTGAAGTGATAATGAGCTGGATGGAGGTGTACTGTGACTTCACTTCAGTGATGTCATGAAGATATAGCAGGTGTTGATGAACTTCTCCATGTCTTTCTGGTGTCAAGTGATGTTTGTTATGTTTAACTCATGCATTAAAGCATCATCTTTCATACCTAAATTAAACGACTAAGGGATGTATAAGGAAAAACTCCATGAAACTGTTTTAACGATATTCTGTGAAACTCAATGACCTCGACTTCCTTTGTTTTCACCGAGCTGGCTAATACAATGAAGTATGGGGGAGGGTTCTTATATAGCCTTGCTTTCACCGAGTGACGTCACTGCATTTCACAGAATGAAGTATGGGGGAGGGGGTGTTATATAACCTTGTTTTCACCGAGTGACGTCACTGCGTTTCACAGAAGATGCCAATTTTCTTTACACCCATCCAAGTTATCTTTAGCCACTACAAGTCGGGAATTGCAACAATTCGCGGCTTGTAGTGGATGAAGATGACAGTGGTAAATTCAGGCTTGAAATGGTTGACCCCTTTCTAGCTAGACGAGGAGGGTTCACACGTTTCACTTTACCGAGTAATGCATCTGACCTTTCTGTTTATGACGATGATTTAAGAGTGTGATATAGTGTTATGACTTGTACAAGCAGCTGAGAATACGTGTCTGCTAGTAAGCCACTTTAGTCGTCATGAGTGCGCATAATCTATGTTAAAATATAAACTTTTGTCTAACACTTAAAGATGAATGGACCCATGGAAATCAAAGTAAAATGACTCTCTCTTTTATTTAAATAAACAGGAGATCTAGCCTATCCTACTTATTATACATTTGTAATGATTTATCTCCCATGATGCACTATAGTTATATTTATAGAGCAGCCTGAGCTGAGTTGACATCAAAATAACCTTTCATTGCACAGATGTCATTTTGCAATAGTTCGATTCTTTGAAGGTAAAAGGTTGCAGGGACTACTTGGAGAGTTTTCGTGGCGGCAATTGGTAATGATTAACTCTTAGAGCTCTGAGCTAAGAAATTTCAGCCACTCAAAGTTGTGACTCGCTGCCGCGATCCACAACTTCAAGTGAATGAAAATTTGTTTTATTTTTTGAAATTTAAGTCCCAACATCTATCAGTGTTTCAAGATTGAAAGCATATTTTACTTTTAACAACTGGTTATGCAGGTGCTAATAAAAACACAGAATGTCTACTGTAGTCGACATCAGTGTTCTGAGAGTTAAACGGCTGTGACTTATTTATAGGCACCCTGTGATGTATATTTTCACCTTGGGATTAAAGGGTCATTTCTGTCACTTAATATAATAATAGATGCCACCCTTTAATTCCAATGATGCCGTTATTTGTCTATTTCTGTTACCTGAATATGGATTAAAATAATGAACAAATGGATGGGTCAAGAATGACTCCCATTTCAACAAAATCGTCCTAAAGTAATTGGGCATAATCAGGCATATAAACACATTAGAGCTAACACCACACTGGGACAATTTTTTTTTTTTTTGGCAACGAACTATCCCTGATTGGAATTCTCTCCAAGCAGCTGCCATTGAATCAAAAACTGCAGCTTTTGAGAGTCAGCTGGTTGACTAAGTCTACCAACAAAACACCTGAAGTTTATTGAAACGATGGAATGTACACCCCTTTCAATTTTACATTTCAATTATTTAAATTTATTGTGGTATTGAATATAAAAATTAATATTTATTGTCAATTGTAACAAAATACCTGAAGTATCAGGTTATTGAAACACGCATACTTTGCATTGTTTCTCTACCTAGAAATATTATTTTACCAGTTATTATCATATAGGCCTAACTGTTATCTGACGAAATATAAGATTTTCCTCCTTAGTTTATATAGGGATGCAACTGATTATTATACACTGGAATTCTATAGTTTACAGTGATTTTGGTGTTCATCGCTATCAATGCAATGCCAATCTTTAACTACCCGACAATTTCGCATATTTTCATCCACTGTCATGTTTGGATCGCTACCGCGAAAATGAAATGACTTTTATTGAAAATAAGCCATGTAACGACATACATATGCCACACTCTTATCACATGAAAACTTAGCATTTACTCATTTCGACATCATTTTGTACAAAATGATATTTATTGAAAATAATCCATGTAACGCATTATATTCTGCATGGGTAGTTAAAGTGGTTTAATCAAGCAAACGACCAGCAAAAACATAACATATATGGCACATGGGCAGTTAAAACGATCACAACCTACATAACGCCATAGTTATCATGGTTTTGTGTGTGTTTCAGTTTATATATATTAAGGAAATACTTGCATGTACAAATACTAGCCTGAAATATTAAATGAGAATGATTTATGTAAAATATGCCTCGCATTAAGTGCTATACAATGACCATGGGCATTGAACTACTACCTTCACAGCTGGACGTGACCATGGTAACGATACAGAAACAATAATGACATGTGGTTGTCAGACATTTTGGGTTCATAGTTATGTAGACTATAAAGTCAATGTTTTGTTCTAAAAAATGTTTTTAATTTATTATATTAGTGTGTTATGCGTTTTACAAAGTGGCAGATACGGCCCTTTATTCTAAATAATTAGCACAAATTAACCGCATGTCTGCTGTGGGTTACGGTTCATACTATATTGATCATATGGAATGTTACTTAGGCCAGGAGGGTTTCTTTTCAAAATTTCACAATGTCCCAAAATACTAATTAGAAGGATCTCGCCCTCCACTACTTAACACGTTGTGGAGGGTTGCGTTTGCTAACTACAAAATACCAACTATGTTCGTATTTCAGGACATTGCGAACGTTTGCAAAGACCTCTTATTAGAACAAAATGTTTTTGTGTTTCATATGAGTCCAAGCATATTGCTAACTATGTAGAGCATAAGAATTTTTAAATATATTTTATCAACACTACATCTGCATCAGGGCCTAACGTTACTGCTCTAGTTTTGCCCTCCAAAATTCCTCACATGCGAAATTATCCAATAAACGCATGCTGTGCACACATACTACTTCAATTGGAATTGTTTCAAATTTTCAAGTATTGATCATTAAAAAAGGTAATATGTTTCAGAACTTTAATTGCTGTACGACCCCCCGCCTGTTTTTCTTATTTTTGAGTATTTCTTAGACTACTAATATGTAATGATGAATGAATATTTATATGTATTTTTCTAGTCTGACGTCCGTAGGCCTTTATATTAAAGGAGGCGTTATATTTGAAATTTATACCCATGCCAAGGTATCAGAATATGTACATCACGTGTGTATCCAGTGTGACTTCACTGTTCACTTTACAGTGTGACGTCACTTTAACACAGTGATAGTGAACACCTCTTCTCAGTTGTCTCATCTTGGAGTTTGAAATTATTTTTGTCTTGGTTGTGAAATTTTTCTCTATGGTATTGTTATGAGTCATTATTATGTTTCTCTTAGCTTCTCTTATTTGGAGATGACCTTGATGTGGTCTTGGTATCTGTCACTAGCGATGAAATAATACTTTCAATTAATGATATTTATAAAGGAAATAAGGAAGGGAAGTCTTCTATGTTTGACACCTTTATTATATTTGTATTATAATGATAAAGATACGTGCTGATAATTTCCATGTGTCATGCTAAATAAAAGTGTTCATTGCTGTGGTGACAATAGTGGTATTGCCATGGTGATTAATTAAGGTGTTACTGTGGTGACTAATGATACTGTTACTATGATATAAAATTAAGATGCGACTATGATGTCATTACTATAGTACCTAATGAAATTGTTATAACGGTAAGTAACAATTTTGTTACTATGGTGACTAACGATATCTTTACTATTGTGACTAATTATGTTGTTACTATGGTAACTTGTGATGGCGTTACTATGCAAAGTAATTACTGCTGAATAAAAGGAAGCATAATATTAAGGGATGTGACGCAATGTATAAAATAAGAATCAGCTAAGATATCCAGCATGACCAAACAGTTTTAAAACGTTACTTTTTCTATCAGTAAAGTTGTGTTGAGGTCAAAAATAAATTCAGACACATCTATCTTTTGTGATCAATATTTCCTTTGAACCTGAAACGGTGTTTTTGCCACTTCCAAAGTGACCGACACCCACCCTTTCAGATGTGGGGAGAATATTAAATTATGCAAGCAAAAGTTGACCGAAGATTGAGGGTGGATTATCTGATATAACCTAATAGGCTACATTGTGTCCAGATAATGTTCATCTAGGGGTGCTGGGATGTCTACGGTGCGTCCAGCTAGTGTGTTTCTTGGGATGCTCGGATGTCCTCGTCTTTTGTATCCAGGGGATGGCCTGATGTCCACGTTGTGTGTGTATCGAGGGGTGCTAGAATGTCCACTTGAACCATGTGCTGGTATCACAGGAGAAGTCATATTTATAATGTCCAGAACAGATTGATTTGTATATGATGCATGTTCTGCTAGCTATTTATTATTTCCTGCTTTGCCCCTTTGCATTTAACTCATCCTAGTTCAATGTGTTACAGTGTCAATGATTGTGACGTCACAATTGAGTGTTATAAAACGACTGTGACGTCACCTTACTGTTTTGAATTTAGGATATATTTTTCAGATTATTACTATTATGATGTCACAAACGTATGTGTCATAATATAATCTGTGGTAAAACAGAAATAAGAGTGATAATATAATTATTATTAACTGCTGTCCTTGGTTGTTTGTATCTATATGTTAATTTAATTATTATTTGTGTTATCAATATATTTCTTGCTTATATCCTCAATAAGTTACAATAAGGTGCTTTAAGTAATTGACACTGAATAATGCATGCACAACCTACTTAGACATGTGAACTTGTCATTGAATTTATACATTCTCAATATAGATATCAGCACAAATTATTATCTTAAAATTAGGAGCCTGATGATATTGAAAAACGCTACATGCTCAGGTGTAGTAATAGTATTAACCCTTTCAGCGCCGAGACCGACTTTAGTCGTCAGAATCTGACGTCTGTAGACGTGAGATTCTGACGACTAAAGTCGATCCCCGCACTGTAAGAGTGAAAATATTTCTAATTGTCGTAGACCCTCAAATGAATCGGAAAGAGCTGAATAAAACATTTATGATGATTTCAAATTGAAAAAAAATTTGGTCTCCATGGTTTATTAAAACGAAAGTAATTCGGCGCTTCAACCCTTACAGCGCGGGATAGATTTTAGTCGACGTCTGTAGACGTCAGATCCTGAAGACTAAAGTCAATCCCCGCACTGTAAGAGCAGAAATATTTCTAATGGCCGTAGACCCATCACATAGGTATTCAAATGAATCAGAAAGAGCTGAATAAGACATTTATGATGATTTCAAATTGAAAACCCTTTGGTCTCCATGGTTTATACGAAAGTAATTCGGTGCTTTAAGGGTTAAAAAAAGTATGTTTTTCTCTTCTCAGCTTGAAATGCTCTGTTCCGAGGTCCAGTCGCCCTAATTAACTGTGTTATTTTTTGGTATTGCAATAAATTCATAATCTGTGAAATAGATTAGGTTTATCAATGTCATGTATACGGAGGTGCATGCTCTAGTAGCCTCTAAGGTAAATGACTAGGTCAATATGCCTAATCTTACAGAATTGACCGTTAAATTGTGCTGTATCGGAGATCATAATTGCCAAAACAAGGTAATTTTGCCGTTGTCCAATCTTGTACAGACTACATTGCAATGTGCCAAAAAATCAGTATAAGCTGGTCTAATACATTGTATAATATAGAAAGACGAGGTCATGACGCCCTTGGGCAAAGTCATGACTTATCCAGTCATGACCCCATGACTTACTCATCCAATCGATCTAATCGTTCATAATTTATTGTAAATGTTTAAATAGAAAAAATGAATAATATGTAAACAATAAGTTGCTGAAATATAATTGATAATAAATATAAATCATGTGTTGTTTTTTGTGACTACTTGTGAGATTGTTGATATGTAAACTTTTGCAATTGAAGTTTGAAATTAATGGTGTCCCTGTCGGCGTTGACATTTTCTTGTATGCACTATACCTTCAAACGTTTTTCCTGTATCCCACTCTAATTTGTTTTGCTTGTTGATAATAACCAGTTCTCAGACAACTTCAAAAATGGCTGAAACAAAAATTTAAATGGCTGATTTCTCACAAAGTTTGGCATTTTAAGTCGTTAATTTTACCTTGTGGGCACGATAACTTTTCAAGTTTTCATGTATCATCTATAAATTTGCTTTGCATGTTGCTCATAACCTTTCTCAGACTAGTTCAAAAATGCCTGAAAAAAGGCCGATTTATCCAGATTTTTTAGCTCCCGCCGTCACCGTAGGTGAGACGGAGGGAGCCATGGATTCCGCCTCCGTTGTTTTTTTGCCTCTTCTTTTGCCTATAACTTTGTGAGAAAATAAGCTAGGATAACAATTTTTGGTATGTGGGTTACTTCCGGGTGGATAATGAACAGGTTAAAATATTTTTAATCTGAATTCAATACGCAAGGTCGCAGAGGAGAAAATGATGATGTTACGGCGTTGGGCCGTCCGTAAACAATTCGTTTCCGGAGCATATCTCTGAAAGTACTTGTCCGATTGTCTTCAAATTTTACACACAACACCCCTAGGGGGTCTAGTTGTGCCTTTTGGGGTATTTGAACTTTGACCCACTTTTGGTTCAGAACAATGACCTATTTAGACGTTTTGACGCGCACTTCGTTTGCGGAGCAGATCTCGAAAAGTACTGGGCCGATGACAGTCATATTGCACATACATGTTCTCTAAGGTCCCTAGTTGTGCCTTTTCAGGTTTTTGGACCTTGATCTTGAAGTCGACCCAGCACTTTGACCTAATTTATAACATCGGTAAATCCGACTGAAAGATTTTGCGGAATATCATGAAAACCGCTCAAGATAGCTACACCATTACTATAAAACAAATTGTGAGGTTTCAGGAGAGGATGCATCTGGAAAAATTTCAAGTCGATAAAATTAAAAATGGCCGCCTATCGGCCATTATTCACCTCGACAGGCCTGATATTGCGGAATATCATGAAAACCGCTCAAGATAGCTACACCATTACTATAAAACAAATTGTGAGGTTTCAGGAGAGGATGCATCTTGAAAAATTTCAAGTCGATAAAATTAAAAATGGCCGCCTATCGGCCATTATTCACCTCGACAGGCCTGATATTGCGGAATATCATGAAAACCGCTCAAGATAGCTACACCATTACTATAAAACAAATTGTGAGGTTCCAGGAGAGGATGCATCTTGAAAAATTTCAAGTCGATGAAATTAAAAATGGCCGCCTATCGGTCATTATTCACCTCGACAGGCCTGATATTGCGGAATATCATGAAAACCGCTCAAGATAGCTACACCATTACTATAAAACAAATTGTGAGGTTTCAGGAGATGATGCATCTTGAAAAATTTCAAGTTGATAAAATTCAAAATGGCCGCCTATCAGCCATTATTCACCTCGACAGGCCTGATATTGTGGAATATCATGAAAACCGCTCAAGATATCTACACCATTACTATAAAACAAATTGTAAGGTTTCAGGAGAGGATGCATTTTGAAAAAAATCAAGTTGATAAAATTCAAAATGGCCGCCTATCGGCCATTATTCACTCCGACAGGCCTGATATTGTGGAATATCATGAAAACCGCTCAAGATATCTACACCATTACTATAAAACAAATTGTAAGGTTTCAGGAGAGGATGCATTTTGAAAAAAATCAACTCGTCCAAGTTCAAAATGGCCGCCAATCGGCCATTATTCACTTTAACATGGCCGTTATTTAGTAAACCGTGCTAGATGACTAGACCATTACTATAAAACAAAATGTGTGATTTCAGGAGAGGATGCATCTTGCAAAAAATTAGTCTCGATAAAATTTAAAATGGCCGCTTATCGGCCATTATTCACTTTCACATGGCCGATATTTTGTCAACCTTGCTAGATGGCTAGACCATTACTATAAAACCAAATGTGAGATTTCAGATGAGGATGCATCTTTAAAAAAATTGACTTGATCAAATTCAAAATGGCCGCCTTTTCGGCCATTATTCATTTTCACATGGCTGATATTTGGAAAACCGTGCTAGATGGCTAGACCATTACCTGATTACTATAAAACAAAGTGTGAGTTTTCGAATTACGAATTCAATATGGCCGACAATCAGCATTATTTACCTCGATAGGCCTGATATCAGGTAAACCGTGCTAGATAGCTAGACCATTAGTATAAAACAAAATGTGACGTTTCGGGAGAGGATGCCTTTTAAAACTTTCGACTTAATTGAATTCAAAATGGCCGCCTATCGGCCACTATTTACTTTCACATTGCTGATATTTGGTAAACCGTGTTAGATAGCTGGACCATTACTAAAAAACAAAATGTGATATTACAGGAGAGGATGCATCTTGAAAAAAATTGACTCGATCAAATTCAAAATGGCTGCCTGTCGGCCATTATTCACTTTCACATAGCCGTTATTTGGTAACCGTAGTAGATGGCTAGACCATTACTATAAAACAAAATGTGAGATTTCAGGAGAGGATGCATCTTGAAAAATTTCGCCTTGATCAAATTCAAAATGGCCTCCTATCGGCCATTATTCACTTTCACATGGGCGATATTTGGTAAATCGTGCTAGATGGCTAGACCATTACTATAGAATGAAATGTGATATTACAGGAGAGGATGCATCTTGAAAAAAATTTGACTCAATCAAATTCAAAATGGCCGCCTTTAGGCCATTATTCACTTTCACATAGCCGTTATTTGGTAACCGTAGTAGATGGCTAGACCATTACTATAAAACAAAATGTGAGATTTCAGGAGAGGATGCATCTTGAAAAATTTTGCCTTGATCAAATTCAAAATGGCCTTCTATCGGCCATTATTCACTTTCACATGGGTGATATTTGGTAAACCGTGCTAGATGGCTAGACCATTACTATAGAATGAAATGTGAGATATCAGCTGAGGATGCATCTTGGAAAATTTCGACTTGATCAAATTCAAAATGGCCGCCTTTAGGCCATTATTCACTTTCACATGGCCAATATTTGGTAAACCGTGCTAGATAGCTAGATGATTACTATAGAATGAAATGTGAGATTTCAGCTGAGGATGCATCTTGAAAAATTCTGACACGATCAAATTCAAAATGGCCCCCTATCGGCCATTATTTACTTTCACATGCCCAATATTTTACAAACTCTGTTAGGTGCTAGTCCATTACTATAAAACAAAATTTGAGGTTTTTGGGGAGGATGCACCCTAATTTTTTAGCTAGTTTATATCGAATTCAAAATGACCGTAAATCTGCTATTAGTTACCTCGATTGGCCTGATATCGGGTAAACCGTGCCAGATAGGTAGACCATTACTGGGATACTGATTAGGATCATTAATTTCAACGGAGGTTTGCAATCTCTGACAGACTCTCTAGTTTTTATCTTACTCTTAGACTGAGCTTCTAGTTGTCTTGCGTCTCGATTTTTGACCAAGCCTAGGACTACATTAATAACCCTACACAAAATTGCTTAAATCAAATTCTAATTCGGAGCGGGAGCTCCTGGACTTATGTAGTCTTGTCACATTTTACGTTGTTAATTGTGGGGGCGATAACTTCTCTAGTTTATCACATATCTTGCTCAAATTTGTCTTGCATGTTGATAATAAACAGCTCTCAGACAAGTTCAATAATGGCTGAAATGCCGATTCATCGCGATTTATCACATTGTATGTCGGTAATTTATCTTGTTGACGTGGCGAGATAACTTAAGAAGGTTATCAATGTATCCCGCTTAATTTTGTTCTGAATGTTGATAATAACCAGTTCTGGGACAAATTCCCTATTTTTTGTATTTTTTCAAATAGGACTCTATAATTTCTCTGAAACTCGGTGGCCATTCTCCAAGAATATGTCCTACTTTCCTTTCGTCGTTCGTTCGTTCATTCCTGCCTACCTATATAAAAAAGCAGAAAGATTAAAAGAAGGCTTTTGGCGGCAGGACGATTTGGCATATTATAGAGTTGAGTGCGCCTTGCACATTTATGGGCGGGGCCCTGGGGTAGTGGTTAGCACCACTGCCTTTCGCGTTAGAGTTCCGGGTTCGTTTCCCGGTCTCGGCGGTTTGAAAGAAACAAAAATGTTTTTTCTCCATCCACTCGTAAAACTCAGTATTGTGGGAAGCCTCCGTGACCGTGAGGTAGCGTGCTCGGCCTCAGACCTCCAGGACTTATATTTCGCATCCTGTATCTGGAGGGCAGTGTCATCCCACCATCTTCAGGAGGTTCTCCTGGCCCAATTTTTGGACAACCATGTCAAAAATAAGAGATACGTTACTCAAATTCAAAATGGTCGCTAGAACGCCATTTTAAAATTGTTTGCTCCCAAAAGTTATTCAGGTCATTGGCTGACATAGCTGAACATATTAGCCAAATTAAAAGAAGATCTGATGGAAACTTTTTCGCGAAACGCGCTAAAGAGTTTTTTTTCGTTAGTGGCCATAGTAATTAAGGGGTTGATGACATGGAGATCAAAATGCAACGTCATTTTCATTGTGGCAGTTCCATTATGCTTGTTTTCATCTCACTGTGCCAGATGTCATTAGCTAAGTCAAAGTATACACTATACGCGGTACCTGGCAAAACACAACTTTAGGTGGGTGAACATTTAAAATATTTAATTTAGCGGTTGAGGAATTAAGCTGTCATCAGCTTGCGAAGGTGAGTTGCGAATTACTCCAACTGATACCATACCTGTTAGGGATTAGCTCCGAGCCATAGGTGTTGTCATTGGCTTTGCACAGGGAAAGCTGTGATCTGAATTTCACTTAGCAGGCCTACCTGTAGTAATCATGTAGTAATCGATTATCAAATTTAAAAGATAAGTCTTACACATGTATATCGTTGACAAAATATGATGTAGGCGATATATATAAAGTATTGATGCAATACGATGCAATATAATGAAATGCACACAGAAATACATGACGTTGACAGATACATATATATAGCATAATGAAATATTTTTCTTTATGATGATTCTGAATAATTGCAATATGCAGAATGTAATCCATACATATATAGGGGGCCTACACCATAATAAACCTGTCTACAAAAACATATATATTTGTTTTTATGACCGGACGAACTGGTAGCTTCCTGGTGCAAAGCATGATAAACCTGTCTAAATAATTAAGACAAAGACATCAATTTATTTCCGACCTTTCTAGTAGTACTAATTAAAAACAAATTCTGGTATAATTATGGTGGTCTCCTTGATGCATCGTGTACATTACTGCGCCCATAAATCTAAGGAGAAATGACGTCTCACTGCAAAATAGTTTTTAAACGTTTTTTTTTAAGTTCTACTATAATGTATACAGGAACGTTTATTATGTAGACCTGTATATATGTCTATGGCGAGATGGGACGTCGTAGTTACCAAAACGTCGTGATAGGCCTACGCCGGGAATTCCGTTATGGGGTCACAACGGCCGACGAGGGACTCCGCCCAATCTCACCATCAAAACTCAAATATCCTCCTCATCCGTCTGGTCGACGGTATCAAACAAACCAGGAAACTCTCTTCTCTCTTGTCATGTTTATTTGATTAACATGCGATAACAGCAAAGCACAACCATCCGCGCACGGCACGTCTCTATGGACTTAGCGAGAGCGAGCTACTGCACGTCCGCAGTCGCTGAGTATTACGCTTGAAGTGCGGGAATAATACCGAGGCCGCACACACTGCTCTGTGTGCGCACGTCACCACGGTATGAAAACGAGGCGGTCATTCCCGTCCGCCCGCGTTCAGGAATCTGGGGATAAGCGCCACATTAACTGAGCGATGTCAGGATCCTACATTACCCCAGGCTGAGTGACAACGTAGGACCAAACTGACGTGTAGGGGACTGCTTCGTGCAAGTAGCGGGGTTGTCAAATATGTAACCTCTTATACTAAGCATAGTTTTCTAAAAAAAAAAAAGTATAGCGAGTGTGGTTACATTGTGGGCGGTTGAAAGCGCAGCATTATACGTGAATTGTCCGATCTTCTTAACACCAACTGTCCTTTATATATTATTCATGTGCTGCAAGCTGCGATCAACCCATTCATTTAATTAACAGAATTGCTATTAAAGCTTTAGCAATGAACTTGCTAAAAGAAAATGTCTTTACATTTATATATCTGTACGCAATTCTGCCAGGCCTGGCATATTCACTTACAATTTAACAACATTGTTATTATGAGGTATGCGGTTGGGCCCGCCATAGACGTCATTAGGCGCGACTATGGCGTGAACCATCTGCACGAATCGAGCAGGAGTCTGGATTATGCGTCCGACTCTAGTTTTTCGCACTGTTTGGTCGGTCGAAATTTTTTCGCGATTAGCGATATTCGCATGTTTTCTTTTTGTCGAGTCGATTACGGCGTCAACAGCACCCGGGGTTTTACCCCGTAGATGTAAAGGTATGCGGGAATACGTTCGTAAACCACCGCCGTTCCCGTTAGCGCGGGACGCGGCAGGGGCTCGCGAATGCGGCGCTACGTAAGTATTGTCTCTGTTAGACAAGTTGACTTTAACATCTATTTGCTTTGGGACTGTGGCCGATTTTTGATTGCTTCTGACTGCCGTCGACTTTTTTGTGTTGACTCTCGTCCCGTTGGACGTCGGAGTGTCCGCACTACCAGGTCTAGGTGGACCCTGTGGATTCTTACTAGATGTCCTGGTAGCCGTCGACTTCCGTTGTTTGCTTGGCGGTTTACGCTGTGTTGTCGTGCCTGTTGTAGGCTCGCACTCCATGTGAGCGGGTTTAACGCGATCTAAGGAGACCGTCTCAACCTTGCCTTTAACTAGGATTTTCATTACTCTGCCACTCCTCGCGACGACCTTGTATGGTCCGTCGTAAGGGGCGGTCAGAGGCGATGCAATTGCGATTCGGCGCAAGAATACATGAGTACATGTAGCTATTTCCTTGAATTGGAAAATGTTGTGTTGTTGTGTGTCACGTGGCCGACATAGACGGAGACGCGACATGGCTACGCGTAGCTTGTCTGAATAATTCTCCAAATCAGTGTTGGCGTCGACGGTGTACTGTTTAGTAAACTCTCCTCGGAGTCTAAGGGTTGTCCCGTAAATCATCTCAGCAGCTGACCTGCCCAGTCTCTCTTTCACGGCTGAACGAACTCCTAACAGTACGGCAGGTATCGTGATAGTCCATGGATTCGGTGACTCATGTGCCATAATGGCGGCTTTCAATTGACGGAGGAAACGCTCGACCATGCCATTCGACTGAGGGTGATAACTCGTGGAACGATTCCGAATAATCACGAATTGGTTACATAAACTATCCCACAATTTGGACTCGAATTGAGCGCCCCTTTCAGTGGTGATAGTGGCAGGGGTACCATAACGTGCTATCCACCCGCTGAAGAAGGCATCGGCGACCGTTTCGGTTCTAATATCTACCATAGGTATAGCTTCAGGCCAACGTGTAAAACGGTCGACGCAAGTCAGTAGATATCTAAAACCATCGGCATAAGGTAAAGGTCCGACTATGTCCACGTGGACATAATCGAATCGCTCGGTAGGTTCAGTGAACTTTCCGAAAACTGGAGTGTTATGACGTGAAACTTTAGCGGTCTGGCAACCCTTACAGGTACGACACCATCTAGCAATATCTATATTCATGCCGTGCCATACAAATCGGGTATTAATCAAAGGTCTGGTGGCTCTATGCGATGGATGGCCTAAACCGTGCAAGTTTGAAAAATTTCGCGGTAAGGTACGGCCGGTTGTGTCCCGTGGACACATCACACCAGATCAATTGATTATCAAACGATTTCAAAAGTTTGAAATTCATAGTGGATGTAGTCGAATGTCTCAAACGTGTGAATTCCGCGTCATTAGCTTGATCGAGACTTAACTCTTTATAGTCTATTACTGGGCCATTGTGTATCGCTGACACTGATGGTCGTGACAGCGCATCAGCGACGAAATTTGTCTCTCCTTTTACATATCTAATATCGGTGGTGAATTCAGCGATGAACGCTAAATGACGTGTTTGTCGTAGGGATGCGCGCTCAGTCACGGATGACATTACGAATGTTAACGGTTTGTGATCAGTATTACCGAAAAAATTTCGTCCTTCCAAATTGTGTCTGAAATGTTTAATTGTAGCGTATACTGCCAAAAGTTCACGATCGAACGCGCTATAGCGTGTCTCTGCTGGGTTCAGCTTCTTGCTGAAAAACGAAAGCGGCTGCCACATACCGTTTAAAAATTGCTGCAAAACGCCACCGACGGCGACATCACTAGCGTCACACGTGATGTTAAGCTGAGCCGTAGAATCTGGGTGCACCAGAAGCGTAGCGTTTGCCAATATCTGTTTGGACTCTGAAAATGCTGACTCTGCTTCTTTATTCCACTTCAAATCGAAATTTGATTTCGGTGACAATCTGGTATGGCCTTTGTTGGCAGAAGTCAGTAGATTATTGAGTGGCGTCAGCTTCGCGGCGCAATGCGGTATGAAACGGTGGTAATAATTCACCATTCCCAGATACCTACGCAATGCTCGTTGCTTTTCGGGTTTATTGAAATTAACGATCGCGTCAACGGCGCTAGGTAACGGCGAAATGCCTTCGGCGCAAACGTGATGACCTAAGAAACTTAATTCAGATGTTCCGAACTGACACTTTTCAGGACCAATGATGATTCCGTACTCCGATAGTCGAGCAAAAAGAATTCGTAGATGTTTCTTATGCGTTTTATGATCTGGGCTGGTTACCAGTAGGTCATCCAAATAAACAAAAACGAAATCAAGTCCCCGTGTCACGTGGTCTATAAATCGCTGAAACGTTTGACCGGAATTTCTCAGACCAAATGGGGTTCTAGTGAAATTAAACAAGCCAAAAGGTGTGGTAACAGCAGTCTTGTGTACGTCGGACGGTTCCACCGGAATTTGGTAATAAGCCCTGACTAAGTCTATCTTCGAAAAAATTTTCGATCCGGCTAACCGCTGCGTAAAATCTTGAATATGCGGAATCGGATAACGGTCCGGTACGGTTCGTGCATTCAAACTACGGTAGTCCCCGCATGGTCTCCAATCGCCGTTTTTCTTTGGCACCATGTGAAGCGCTGAGGACCACTCGCCGTCGCTGGGTTCAATGACCCCTAATTTAATCATATCGTCAAACTCACGTTTGGCGGTGACCAGCTTATCGGGAGCCAAACGTCGTGGTTGAGCAAAAACCGGATGACCTTTAGTCACAATCTTGTGAGTTATGCCGTGTTTGACGGGCTCACCCTTTGTCGTAGGGCGTGTCAGTTCCGGGAACTGGCCGAGGAGTTTAGTATATTCATTTTGAACTGTATCAACTCTGTTCAATGACAGAGGTTTAATCGAAGATAATGAAGCGGCAATGGCTAAGCCTGTACGCATGTCTCGAAGACATCTGCTTCTCAAGTCTACGAGCAAATTGTAGTGGATTAAAAAATCAGCCCCGATTATGGGTTGCTGCCACTATGAACGTCCACGGATATTCGCGCTTTAAGCCGACATCGACGACGCGTTTACAATTGCCGTAAGTCTTTATAGTGCTGTTATTAGCTGCAACCAGGGGGAGACTTCAGCGCCCGAAATCCCGTTAGCGCAAGATTTCGGCAGAACACTGACAGCTGCGCCCGTGTCGATTAAATATCTGCATTTATGTCCTTTATCTGCGACATATAATAACTTAGAGTGAGATAACTGTGGAGAACTAGCGTCCGCGGAGTCATGTCGCGTCTCAGTTATACCGCCAGATGCAAGAGTCGCAATCTTGCTCTGGCTTAGCAGTTTAAAGAAAAAGCGCAGGGGCTTCTGCACGTGCGTGCCTTGTCACCGAAAGTCTGGTGAAAATAGCAGACAGGTGCATCAGCCGAATTCAAAGTCTTAGCGGCGTCATTTCTCTGTGTGTTCGGCGGCGGAACGGAAGGTCGAGCATTTGTTTGCAAATTCGTCGGCGGAGCGAAAGGTCGAGCATGATCTTTAACGTCTCTATATTGACTATGTTGGTTACTAATGAAACCTGAGGCCTGTACATTAGGGGCAAATGCAGGCGCGTGAGCGTAGTTATTTGCTCGTCCACGTCCTTTATTTCGTTTCCTCTCAGATGTTGTTACTGTTTCTAATTTCTTGATGCGTTTGGATAGATCTTCTAACAAACCAACTAATTTGCTGGTCTCAGCCAAAACGGCCAAACTTTCGAGGGAGGCACTGTCGGGTTGAGTCGCCAAATGGGCTCTGATGGAAGCGGGCATCTGTCGTATGAACGCTTGCCGAATTACAGCCTTTCCAACAACAGCTTTGGTGCCGAAACCTGCAGTCTTCTGCAGACGCCTCAGGAAACGCGAGGGAATATCACTTCCAATCTTTTTGCCAGAGATAACTTTATTGACCCTTTCAGGTGTTGTCAATCCTCGCCTCTCAATTAGTATTGCTTTCAGGCTGTCATATTTGTTTGACCTGAAAGGCTGCAGCAGCACGTCTCTCACGTCTGATGCAATCTCGCCAGAAAGTGCAGCGCAGGTTAGGCTGTACCTCTCGTCATCATCATCGATCTGGTGGAGGGCAAATTGCGTCTCGATTTGATTAAACCAGAGCTCCACATCAGAGGCGTAGAAAGTTGCGATTCTAAACTTGGGCAAGTTCGTAGCACGTTTCTGCGGCTGTCTACCAAGCGGTGAAGAACTCCTTGATGAGTCACTCCTCGAGTGGGAATTCAGACGTCTATCCCGAGCAATTCGAGCGAAATCGGCTTTGAGGCGTTGATATTCCTCGTCCGCTTCTCGGAATCGAACCTCATTGTCTTCACTGTCGGGATGATAGCTATCTTTGGGTCTAGCACCCGCACCTTCTAGAGGCGTTGACATGAAGCCTTCGCTGTCGTACTGCTTTGACATTATGAAGTAGTGTTTGTAAAATTATTTAATTAATGAAGCATCTGGGATAGCTGGCCTATTGGCTCTGTGTCTATCCCAAATGTGTTTAAAATGGCATGTCGTATTAACACATGCCAACTAGTTTTGAGGCGCCGTGCGCGGACAGGTTGTGGAATGCCGTGAAAATCAGATGAAAAATGTCTGTAATATGTTGAAGCTAGAAGTGTAGACTGTAGAAAATGTTCATGCTATGTCGCATAGTGCGAGAAACGGGGGTTGCAGATTAGTTGCAGAAATATGCGTCGTTGAAGTTTCACCTAAGTGCTGTTCACAAATTCACAAAAGGTATGTATTGATTAAAGTGAAAACTGGAGGTCTAGATGAGACACACACATGCAAAATGGTACCGTGAAAACCGTAGGTCGCAGTGGTACATAAAAACAATATGCCAGATACAACTGTGATAAGCTATGCTAAGCTATGATAATAGTATTTTGTAAATCGACCTGGGTGAAATTTTTTTTTTACACAAGTCGAAAAACACATTTTTTTGCAATAGCGCAACTGTCAAATCGAATATTTCTGTATTTATAAAAAAATTAAACTTCAGAAATAACTATCGTGAGAAAATTTCGTTCTCAAACTGATAGACTAAATGTGACTGCGAAGAAAAACAGTGACATTTATGATTTTAAGAATAATATCTAAAACGTGACTGACAGTAGTCTATGCTGATAAATGATAAAGTATATCATTTCGCTGAAAAATGATATCTGTGATGAACATTCCACGTTTTTTTTTTTTATAATGGTACGTTCATCACCGAATCATTCTCATGAACGTCCGAATCAATCGCTCGCATCGATTCATTGGTTGACGTATAAACCGACTGTGTTCGGTGCGGTTGTTGTTATGTCGTCTGTGGTGGGTGTGTGTGTGGTGTATTGTCGGTGCTCACAGCCTGTGCGGCAGGCAGCATGTGGCTTATAGTCTGTGACGGTAAGCTTTGAGCGGTACGTACATAGTATACAGTCAGCATCCCCGTCTCGCCTCACATTAGCATATTCATCAGCTACTGCGTGCCCAAATAAGGCGCTGAATAGCCTAGCACGATTACAAACACCAAAAGGCGTTTCAACGTGAACAAAAAGTCTCGCACAATTAGTGGCAGAATTTCGTTTTCGAAACGACTTATTTAAACATTTTCTCCCTTAATCGTGTTGAAAAAGAAAATTTATCAACAATTTAAAAAAAAAAATTTTATTACAATCTGTCCGTGTAAAATTTGGAACACGTGACAAATAATCTCCACCAAATCAAAATGGCGGCTTACTTTATGCTAATGTGATGCGGCGACACAGGTTCACTGTCTCGATGCATGCCGGTTAGGGGGGAACACGTGGGTGCCCAAGGCGGGCTTTGAGCTAAGTTAGGGAAACCAGCGGCCAAGATGGCGCACACCTACCAAATACAAATACAATATTCAGCATTCTCTGAAATAACATATGATAATAGTACAAAATATTGACCTACGGTCCTGGGAATATTTTTAAACAGACCAAATAAGACCGTTTATTGACATTCATTTAGGGAAACAATTTATTTTGGCCCTAAACCTATTAAAGGTTACCCGAGTCGAAGCGATAGTAAAAATTTATGTCGATTTGTAGAAAAAATCGGGAAAAAATGACGAGATTTCGTCTATGGACTTTAAGATCGAGTTACCCAATTATGGTAATCAACGATAAAAATGAGTTACAGAAAATACCCACTTCCTACTCGCCTACAGTGGCATTAGTAGGATGAAGGCAATAAACAAACTCTTACGATAAATAAAATGATAGACTATGTCTATAAAAATAATTTTCTGGATTCTTCTAGAGAAACCGGCAAGGCCGCCATCTTGAAAAGGCGCCAAACTCGTGGGATTTCGACCAAAAGTTTAGAAATTTACGCCGTTTTCGACGTAAAGAAACGTGCTTCTCGTCTGATAACTCTTTCTGACTAATTTAAACTGGCATATATATATTTTGACCTACAGCTTTCACGTACCTTGTGAAAAAAATGCTATTGATTTTTTCAAAAAATCCCCTAAAATTAATGAAACTATCCTTGAAAACAGCAGTTTTCAACTGGCGTCTAGGTGAAAACACTGTTGCGTAAACGATCAGTCGTCAGGGGTCACCAATATGGCGAGTTGAACGTCGGGGTAACCAATATGGCGAGATGGGACGTCGTAGTTACCAAGACGTCGTGATAGGCCTACGCCGGGAATTCCGTTATGGGGTCACAACGGCCGACGAGGGACTCCGCCCAATCTCACCATCAAAACTCAAATATCCTCCTCATCCGTCTGGTCGACGGTATCAAACAAACCAGGAAACTCTCTCCTCTCTTGTCATGTTTATTTGATTAACATACGATAACAGCAAAGCACAACCATCCGCGCACAGCACGTCTCTATGGACTTAGCGAGAGCGAGCTACGGCACGTCCGCAGTCGCTGAGTATTACGCTTGAAGTGCGGGAATAATACCGAGGCCGCACACACTGCTCTGTGTGCGCACGTCACCACGGTATAAAAACGAGGCGGTCATCCCCGTCCGCCCGCGTCCAGGAATCTGGGGATAAGCGCCACATTAACTGAGCGATGTCAGGATCCTACATGTCTATGGTGTTTGAGGGGGGGAAGGAAATCAGGTGATATACATGATATATGGGTGCTGTTTGCTATGATACCACAGGGTGCATGCGGCCTATGATAGGCAAGGTGTGCCCCCAGGCTATAACCCCTTGAAGTAACCAATCACATTACGCCACAAGAAATACAACAGCAGAATTTACACTGCGTAGTGATTAAGTTGAAGTGGAGGGATACAGAGAAAGTGTGTCATGTGAGAAGACGGAGCGTCAAACAACACCATCTCTGAAACAGACATAAGGCTTATACTAAGTAGGATACATCAACCAGCCTACAGCAACCAGCAACCAGACAACCAGACATAATCAACCAGACAACATCTGTGAAGATGAGAAAAGTCATACTCCTGATGATGATGCTGTCAGTTAGTGCTGTGATCGGACGAAGACGTAAGTCATACTTTACTATTAGAACGTCATTTTGTTCAATGTACCGTACCATATGTACCTCATAAAACATAGAAATATTGTATTTGTGTAGTCCATGTCACACCTTGAACTGTTTTTTTTTGCGGAAGTTAGAGCGGGCATTGCATCGCGGAGGCTCCCCACAATATTGAATCTTTACTAGTGGGTGGGGAAGAAACGTTATTTTTCTTTGAAACCTGAATGCAGAGAGGGGGGACTCCCGAGCTGAGGCGTGACAGGCGGTAGGTAACCCTTACGACGCTGAAATATTTTAGTGCAAACCACGGAGACCAAAGGGTTTTTTCATTTCGAAATCATCATAAATATCATAGTTAGTTCTTTCCGCTTCATTTAAATACCTATATTATGGATTTACGACCATTATAAATATTTTAATTCTTTCAGTGCGCAGAACGTATTTAAATGTCAGAATCTGACGTCTACACCCAGCAAACGCAAAACATTTGTTTAAAATTAAAACAATGTCGGCCCAGCGTCTTCTACGTTGGTCCAACATTGTATAAATGTTGTACAAATGTTTTGTGTTTGCTGGGCAGACAAATGATTTTTACGTCTAAAGACTGTCCCCGCACTGAAAGAATTAAAATCTGTAGATCTACTGATAGTCCAGTTGCCAAAAAGTGAACCGGTATTTTTTGTTAAGTTCATTGTTTTCTACATTATTGGAACTCATTCCAATAATGTTTTAATATGGTTCACAAAACGGATTCTGGGCACTGTTTTTTGTGTCCATTTTCCGTGTGTCCCAAATGACTATCACCGACATCTTCGTTCAAGCCACAACACCCATAGATATAGTTTTCTGTCATAACATAGCCTAAAGTAGGCCCGCCAAACGTTGTTTCTTCTGAATAAGCATACATTCCTGTATTTGCTCAGTTATTAGGATTTCCGTCGTAATTTTACCCTGTAGACGCCCATATATTTTACTGAGAACATTGCCTATCTTGGGATCAAACTAGGCCAATATAATCTTAAGAAGTTGCCACAATGAGAGTTTGAGACTGGGGAAAGCTAGCAGATGTTCTACTTTCCAAAGCAAATATATTATGATATCGATACAATATTTTGCAATGATATATATTGCCTTTTAATATCAAATCATTGGTCTTCACAGTTTTATTTTGAGTGTAATTTCAACACATGTGATAAGTTTCGTCATGTAGAAAACCAATGATATACCAAATAATTTAACAGCGAGAGGAGGGTTAATTTACTGTGATTACTGGTGTGCTCTGTGAAGTGACCACACGGTTCACACCCTACGAATAACATTTTACACGCTACTTCATTACTAAATTCACATGCATTAGTAGTACTGGTATTTTGTATTCCTTTATGAAAAATTATAGCAAGTAATAGGATTTGATTATTTTTTTTTAATTCGAGTTGAAAAAGCTTTTAGAAAAAGCAGAATATGACATCTCTTGGGAACTAGAAAGTAGCGAGGGGATTAGACAATAATCTCAGATGCCGTATGACGCATTGCAGGCTACAGTCCTACCCAGCAACACGTTATTGCTGTATAAACATGATATAAAAACGACAAACATTGGTTCAATGCAGTTTCAATGCCTCGGGAGCTAGACAAGAAGGGAATTAGCAATTAGACTTCGGTTTTATCTTTGAAAATTAAACCCCTGACGTATCCCACTTGTTAGCTGCTCATGCCTCACTGATTTGGGAACACATGCCCAAAACAGAGGTGGGCCTACCTAGAGGACTACCTAGAGGACTAATTAACACCATTTAAGGCTAACATTATTGATTATAATGCTATGCTAAAACAAACTATAGATATGCAAATATTGCATGCCGTAAATGCCAAACATTTAAATACAAGCTTGTGAAATGGTACTGAAGGTACACACTATTGTATTAAACTTGATATTGATTATTTTTAAGGCCTGTAAATTCGCATGGTCAACTTTGTGAAAAAAAAATGTATTTGAACTATATTTGATCAAATACATCAAATACAGGGATCAAATACAAATACAAATACAGGCCTCTTCAAAAAGTCAAATACAAATACGCTAAATGCAAATACAAATACGCAAATACAAATACGTATTTGACCCTATCGCTGCACGTGATAACGCTTAGCCTCATTGTACATGAGTTCTCTTGCAACTGGCGCGCAAAGTCAAAATGCAGTATCTGCTCACTTTACAAGTAAGCACATCCTGCCTTTGCAGACTTTGCAGAGGAGATAACGTACTACAACGGAGGGGGGATGCTCAATCTGAGGCGTATACGCCACTGATCTGCATGTGCAGGTCAGAACAACAGTATTTCATCCCGTATCTGAGCACGGATTGAATTTAAATATCAGGGCATATAATTGTATAAGTTATAACACGAATCGTGTAATAGAATAATATGAAACGAATATGATGTGCACAATTTTGTCTCAGAAATGCAACTACATGAATAAGTTAATGCAGCGTGCTTAAATCGTGTAATAAAATATTGTAGCACGAGTAATAATGTTTTTATAACTTTATTTAAAGCGTGTAATAAGGATTCATGGCGTGAGTGTTGTGTTTTTTTAAATGTATTTTTTATTAATTTTAAATGTATTTTTTTAATTTGTAATAAAGTATTAGACTATAGCACGAGTGTGCTGTATTTGCTAGTTTTTAAAATCGTGTAATAGCATCAATATGATGTTTTTTGATCGCTTTTAAATGTTTTTAAATAGTGTTATGAAATATTATAACACGAATTATCTTAGTAATCTAATTATTCAATGAAATTAACTTAATTCGGTGGGTTCAACATTCAAACATGTTTTTTCCTAAATCGTGTAATAAAATAGGTCAATGACCAGAGGTGATGACATGTTGATCGTTTGATGATTGCTCATTCTTCACAATTGTATCGCTGTTAGCGCTTCCACCCTTTAACCGCCAAATTATTCAATCTGAATTTTCACTCACTTGAAGTTGTGCCTCGCTGACGCGATCCACAACTTCCGGTGAGTGAAAATTATTCAGATTTGACAAAATGGAGGTCAACTGTTTTCAAATATTGCTGATTGATGTCACATGTTATCTTTAACATGTTTAAAAGGTGGTACTTATTGTGCTAATAAAAAATAAAAACCCGAATATATGCGGCACCGGCGGTTAAAGGGTTAACTGTCAAAGAGCGTGTTTGTTTATATTGGCAAGGTGTTATCAGGTTATGTTCGCGACAATACTGTGGAACACATCATGTTTCCTGTCGTGTAATACACTATTTAAAGGTGATCTATCACCCCTTATATGGTATGTATAATTATGTCCTTATATGGGGTGATTAGCTATCATGACTTGTGACCCTCTGAGAGGGTCACATGATAGCCAATCACCCCATATAAGGAAACACTTGTGCCCCATCTTGTGGCAACTTTGATTTATTTGTCACAAATTTATGCATACTATATAAGGGGTGATCTGTCACCTTTAAAACTAGATGGCGACACAATGATTAGAGCCCTTCCATTTAAGCTAGTTAACACTTGAATTATATGTATCTGCGTGTTTGTAATTCCCTGAATATTTTAAGTAAACATAAATTTACCATGATTACAGTCAGTTGACTAATACAAATCTTGTACGTAGCCTACTATAAATTTGCAAAATTTCATCAATACTTGAAAGTTTTTCATGAATTTTTTGGTTAGAAGCTAAATGAAAACTAAATATCATGAGTTTCATAGGTGTGCATAGATGTGTGTAGGTGTACACATCATATAGACAAATGTTTTCAGCTCGCTGTAACAGAAATAAAGTATGGAGACGTCTGAATTTGTTATAAATAGACTTGTGAAGGTATATAGGACAGAAATTATATGAAAATGCCAGGAAATACGGAAGAAGAAGAACGAAAAAAGATATTTTTATCATCGTCGAGTAACGAATTCACACTGAATGCAAAAATGGCCGACACGCGTGATTCTCCGACCAAGGACATATTGATCCCCAAAAGCCCAGAAGAGTTTTATCTACAAAGAGTCAAAAAGAAATGAAAAAGCAAATGAAAGACATTAAAAATGATTTGATAATGGACATTGCTGGAGTTCGAGCACAGGTAGAAACAGTTGAAAATCAGGTGAAGGACCAGAACCTTAAATATAGCCAGTTGATCGCAGACATGACCACCGGCATTACAACAGTCGAACGCAAAAACAGCATACCAACTCGTGACTCGTGACTGTCATTGCCATAGGAGTGCGCTACGAAGAGCAGGAAAATGTAGAAGTGAAAGCTAAAGCTCTAGTACACCAAGGCCGGGGTGATCGTTACCATGGTGATGACATATCACGTGGAATATCTATTTTTTTGTCAAAAGTTTTGCGAATTCAATTGATATGTAAGTCGTTTTTGCCATGAAACGTTTTCAAACAAAAAACACTGTCTCCATATAATTTTTTTTTTGAGGGGGGGGGGGGCGTATTTTCGACGTCATATTTTCATACCCGACTTCACAATTGGAAAATCTGTTCTACTCCAGTATTTACTTTATTACCATGGGCAGCATAAATGATGTTTCGTATCGTATCATGACATAATTTTGAGCGTGAATCGTAGATTACATCTATTCAAATACTGACCACTACACTCCGGGACTTAACAGAACGCTGTAACAAACTGTAATATTGCTCTTTGACGACGTCATACATAATAGGCCTACATGGATAGGGCAGGCATCCGGCGAAAACTAGAAGTAAATTAGAACTACAAAACAATGATAAGGCCCGAGATTATACTTCTAACATTATGAGGTTTATAGTGACTTACAACATGTTATTATGTAATGTGGGCTTCAACATGTTCATATTCGATAATAATAAAATACGCCATCTATAATTATAGGGGTATCTTTCTTTGTGTATTAGGTCTACTGTTCAACAGTGTCCAACGTGGTAAAACTATTCTGTGATATTCCTAGTCACTTGTGTGTAGCCTGTGGTCATACCTATAAACAGTAAAGTTACTATTATAATGTCAATTAGGTTCTTCACTTTCACAGTGTTTAGAGCCCACCTGACATGTCTGAGAGCACGTGCTAATCATGGTAATGTGTGATCAAAATTACGCCTTAAACTATGACGTCATAATTTTACTACTATAGAAGTACTACAGGTCACTTTATGAATGAATGCTTACTTTAATGAATGACCGCGCTTTAAAGCGCGCTTGCCAGTCAAAGAGCTAATTACCATGACGTCACTTCTGAGTAAATACTACAGTACAATGCATTAATTACGACGCTGTTCCAACATTAAACCAACATTGGTGCAAAGTCTCCTGCTGGCGGGGGGGGGGGGGCAGACCGCCTTGCCTACCCAGCAAACACGGAACACTCACCCAAGGCTGGCCCAATGCTGGCCCACCGTCTGCAACGCTGGGTCAGCATTCGTCAAACATTAGGCGAATGTCTCGTGTCTGCTTGGTAATTATTTTGACCCTATAAGTCCTGCTGGTTATTAAAGATCACGATCGATCAAGCTTAATTTTTTTATAATGTAATTAATAAAGTAGGGCCTACAGGTCTGGATATAGGCTACGTAAGAATATACGTAGGAATATTGATGCCCTTAAAAACGAATGGCGGCCCCTTATATAACATGATGTCAGTCATAACTCAGCCTACCAATTGAAATAATTAATACATTATCGGAAATTTGATTAAATTTAAGTTGCATGATTATGGATGAACCATAAGTTCTGGTGACAGGATACCATACGTGTTTGTCCTCACTGGAGTTGAGAACGGGGGGCGAAACGACTTGCCTAGGGTGCGAAGCGTCCTATAAGAATGGGGGCGAAACGTCCTATGAGAATGGGGGGCGAAACGTCTCACATAAGGGTTCAAAATATCTTAATTTAGAGAGGGGGCGAAACGTCTTTTCCAGGGGCGAAACGTCTTCCCTAGGGGGCAAAACGTCTCAATAGGGGGCGAAACGTCTCAATAGGGGGCGAAACGTCTCACAGAGGGGGCGAAACGTCTCACATAGGGGGCGAAACGTCTTCCGTGGGTGCGAAACGTCTCACAGGGGGGCGAAACGTCCAAAACTGAGACAAGTAGTCACGGCGACAGGGGCGAAACCTCTTGAAGATGGGTGCGAAACGTCTTGGGAGGCGACACGTCTATGGCGCGAAATGTCCTGGAGCCGTTGAATTCACCATGATCTGAAATAACAGTGTTATCACATATAAGGGGATCCTAACACTGGTGAAACGTGTGATACGGACAATGAAGGAGCATGGTGAGAACTGGCAATGTTACCTCAAGGACCAACATAGTCTCTCAGGAAATGACGAAATGAAATAGATGAAAGCCGCGATAGAGGCAGCACGACGCACACTGGTTCTGTTCACTGTGCTGAAGATTTTGATAACAAACATTTATTGTTCAATACCAATATCGCACACAACATAACGGACAAGAGGACTGAATACAAAAGCTAGGTAATCCCAATCGTGTACAGCATGCTGGATGAAATCAAGGCAAGCGGATGTATTGCACAGCGAATGGAAATAGAAAGAATAACATTTTTCACAGCCTTGCTGATTTCTTCGTCTTCATTGATGCTGGTAGTAAGTCATATGATGATATTGTAGTGAGTAACCCTCATAAACGTTGGTCCAACATTGCATAAAGTCATACAAATGTTTTGTGTTTACTGGGCATGTCTATACAAGCTTGGGTCAAGCAGTTTCAACATCCCCACAGTAATACAGACAGTTTGTTTGCAAGCAAGCGACCAAGTAGGGGTAAGGGCCAAGATCTTTGAATTATAAACTCATAGATGTCGCTCAAGTATATATGAACTTGCTGTGATTTGAGAACTTGCTCTTAATGAGGCTTTAGGTATGAAACGCATATTTAGTATTATTATGGAATAGGGACTTGGCCTACCCACGGGCACTATTGCCTTCTGGGGGACCCTTGTCCCGTGAATTTTAACAGTTGACTACACCTTTAACATCTGAGTTAAATACATGTGGTCACGAATTGTGCAAATATTTCACAACTACTGCTTAAGATCAGGTTACTAGAACATCATACTGTAGCGGCAGTGACACCACTTAATTTTTATTTTAAGTAGACACCATTTACATTTTCAGAATATATCATAAAAGAAAACAGACTAAACCTAGTGAGAAGTGCTGACTTCGGACATGCCTACTTCTCCATTCATTTGGCTAATATACCTTTAATCAATTGAAAGGAATTTTTTTTTTACTGCGGTGTGAAAGAACTTGAATGATACATTGAGCTTAATGTAGATTTGCTAGTGCCGACCAGACTACCAGGTGTAAAAGAAGACAGGACTTGCTCTGGCATCCACTTTTCAGAGTAGTACGTTTCATCAGACCGCCAGGTTTCCAATGTGTCTAATGCCTAACTAGCATAGAAAAAAGCAGTCAGATTAAAAGTGCCCAGTTGCCGACCAGATGTAGAGGAAGGCAGGCAGGTAAGAAGTGCCTACCAGGTATATAGATTTTAGGATACGACGTTCACATTATTGCATTAGAACAATAATATTTTTTATAAATTATATAGATCAATGAAATAACTGTTTCAAAGAATTTATTTAACAAAAATTGATGAACTCTAGAGGCGATAATCAATGAGGCATAGATACCAGCTACACGGTCTCAAACTTATTGAATTAATGTTTATAAATCACATTAATGCACAAGGACAATATAAAGTTTATGAATAATGGTAAGTCAATGAGGGGAGCGATTGTTGTTTCTAAGAATTTATTTAACAAAAATTGATCAACTTTGGAGGCGATAATCATAATATGCCAATATGTGGTTGACCCGCTAATTCCTTCCAAGGACTGTTTTCCTGTGAGGAATTTTCTGGCTTGGCCAGTGCTGCTTTTGGTGTCAGGTGTGTCTTGTTGTCAAAAACTATGTTTAGGAAACTTTTCTCTTTGTTTTGAGTTTTCATTTTTGTTACTTATGGTTCCATGGAGCATAGATATCAGCCGCGTTTAATTTTAAAATTAATAAATTATTGTTTATAATGAACTTTGGTGCACCCCATTCATTCATTACTGGGTCAAATTTGAATAATTGTCACCACTCACGTGAACCGCGTCAGAGAGACACAACTGTAAAAATGTGGGTGAAAATACCTGCTAAAAAACGTTTATTGTGTTGAAGAATCGATTGATACAAAAACAAAGCATTATAAAAGTGAATACCACTTATTTTATTCATAAATAACAACTCAAGTACCAAGTACAGATGTGTTTGTGAAGGTTAACATAATAAAAACAAGATAAATTATAAAATCAGACGTTGAAATATAATTAACATATACTTATTGTACAATTAAAAAAGTATCAATACCAGTTGAAATTCAGCTCATCGTGTAGTTCACTCAGATCCTCGGGTTTGTGGAGTTTGTACCATCCATCCCGCTATATACTGTAGATGCTGGTAATTTCAGCGTGTTTTTATTTTCGCGAATTTCTGATTTTCGGACTTTTCACGAAGTTTAAAAATCGTGAACATTCATTTTACTTCAGTAGCGCTATCATAATAATTTTTTTCGCTATTCGAGAAAACACATTTCGATTTATTGTTAATCTGATAATATATAAACATAACAATAAAGGATTATTTGTTAATTGTTCTCATTTGAGACATGTGCAGAGCAATATTGAGATATCTCGCTTTCGAAAATTGAAACGAGCGACAAAGAATTCAGCAGTTCAAAGTATTTTTACATGTTAGGTTTTAATTGCAGTCAGGTGAAGTAGGTTAACCCGAAAGCCCTGAAATACGTTTACACAAACCATGGAGACAGAAGGTTCTTTTTAATTTGAAATCATCATAAATGTCTCAAGTTATCTTTTTCTGTTGCATTTGCATACCTATGTTATGGGGCAACGTCTGTTATAACTATTTGTACTCTTTCAGCGCGGGGATCTAGTGGAGATACAAAAGTCAGATTGTGACGTCTACAGAAGTCAAATCCCCACGCTGCAAGGGTAACTAGTTTATGTCATGGCAGTGTTCACACGTATTTGGATCAGGTCTTATAAGCAGTCAGTTTAATTTATAATTACACTTAACACTACGGGTGTATTCACAAATATCCAGCGCAGCGGTCTTTTTAAAAATCAAATTTAAGGCTTTACATCCTCATCAAAGCAATCATTAAATTCATTAATATGTTTAAAAAAATCACAGAATAATTGAAATGAAATAAATTTGAACCAAATTATATTGTGCAAACAAGTCTTCTAACCAACATGATCATTAATGTATGTAAGTCATCGTAATGATTAGAAGCTCGAGATTATTGCATAGTACTGAGCCCTGATTATGTTATTCATGAGCTGATTATATATTCATGAGGACTGATTATATATTCATGAGCCATGATTATATCATTTAAGAGCTGATTATATTACTCATGAGCCCTGATAATATATTCATTAGTCCTGAATATATTATTCATGCGGCAAGCTTATTATATATTAGTAAACCTTGATTATATATTCATGAACCCTGATTACATTATTTATGAGCTGAGCTGTTTATATATTCATGAGCATTGATTATATATTCATGAGCCCTGATTATATTATTCATGAGCTGAGTTGTTTATATATTCATGAGCCTTGATTATATATTCATGAGCCCTGATTATATTATTCATGAGCTGAGTTGTTTATATATTCATGAGCCTTGATTATATATTCCTGAACCCTGATTACATTATTGATGAGCTGTATTACAAACAGCGTTCGGGATGAGAAAAAAAAAGACAATGTCCTGTCATAAGTAAAGCACTTGTTGTAGAGGAGCAATATATCTGTGACTTGGATAAATAATAATAAAAATAATGTCTCAACTGTCTCTAAACTACTAATTCTGTCGTTCATCCTACTCTTTTATGAAATTGGGTTGTCCTGTTATAAATGCCTTCTTAAGTCTCGGTGTAATCACATATTTCTGTGATAGTTCAGTACATATATAAACATATATTATTTACATATAAACCAGGTATATACTAGGTAACCAGGTAAACATGACTGGCCACAGATTAGATTAACAGTATTCTGGGAGGTGTAGGCCTATAAATAAATGAAATTATTATTATTATTAATATTATGACCAGTTAGTATTTTTCATTTAGCATACTATGATTTCACTACGGCAGTGAAATGTAATTAAAAGTTAAAAAAATATATTATGGCACATGGTATATAACATAGCGTATTAATAAATCAGTTGTTTGTAAAATATACTGAAATCGTATTAGCATTTATTATTACATACTGCAGCAGCATCAGGTATAATTACATTGTAATATTATAACAGATTAATAATAGCCCATATCACACTCTACAGTGTGGTTTATCAATATTTACGTATAATGTAGTATACACATGAACAAGGTTTGCACAATCACCAGGATTCTGTAATATAAGTTTCAAGCATTTTTAACACTTGTGCTGCTGCATTATTTATCATTCATTTGAAGCTGGAATTGCTAACGCAATTTCCAGCTTCAAATGAATGATAAATGTTACACAGTTTAATAGTATTTTATTAAATCTGGAAATGGTTTGAAAAGGTATATATACAGTCTTAGCAGCAAAAGGGTTCAAAACAAATAAAAAGTCACAGAAACTGATGAATTAGTTTGTGGTAGATTCTCAAGTAATCAAATAATTTAATTCTGTAGAGGTCTCTATCTTGAACATTTTTCAAAATAGACATCTTTAAAATCACATTGCAACCATTTTTAACACTTGTACTGCTGCATTGTTTTCATTCATTTGAAGCTGGAATTGCAAACGCAATACCCAGCTAACGCAATACCTGGCTAACGCAATACCCAGCTAACGCAATACCTGGCTAACGCAATACCCAGCTAACGCAATACCTAGCTAATGCAATACCCAGCTAACACAATAACCAGCTTCATAAGAATGAAAAATAATATTATTTATAAGAACTTGAAATCTCCAAAATTAAATTATTTGATTAACTGAGCACCTACCACAAGATATGTTACAAAGCTTTATGGTATTTTATTAAGTCTGAAAATTGCTTGAAAACATATATATATGGTCTTACCAGCAAAAGGGTTAAAGACAAATAAAATGCCACAGAAACTGATGAATGAGTTTGTGGTAGATTCTCAAGTAATCAAATTATTTAATTCTAGTATGTCTATTTTACATACATGTTAGTATTTTTCGTCATTTGAAGTTGGAAATTGCATCAGCTATTCCAGCTTCAAATGACAAAAAAATATCCACAAAAAAAGAATATCCACAAACAAACAGGACCAGGGTTAATACAGAATACAGAAGCCAGTTGAGCTTCAGCTCTGTATGCGCAGTCAAGACGGTGATTTAACATTTTAGAAGTTACAACACTGAAATATTTGTGTATCAACCATGGACACCAAAGGGTTTTTTCAATTTGAAATCATCATAAATGTCTTGGTTAGCTCTTTCTGCTTCATTTGAATACCTATGTTATGGGTCTACAGCCATCATAATTTTTGAAATTCTTTCAGTGCAGGGATCGACTAATAGATATCAGATTCTGATGTCTAAAGACGGTCCCTGCACTGAAAGGGTTATAGTCAAGTGCAGACTTGAGAATGTATCCTTTTTATTCTGATTTGTTCAGTTGGAAGTCTCCTCTCATCAATGCCTGATTAACACGGGTCAATAAAAACTGCTTGTCTTTCCCAACCTGTCAACAAATATATAATTAATATTCAATTATTATCCAAAACATATAAATAAAATACAGATATTAAAACAAAACATCAGTCATTCTTTTGAAAAATACAAACTGTAGAATTAATTTCCATGAAAAGAGTGAAGACAAACAGAAGATAAAGGTCATATCCTTCAGAAATGAGAAGAATGGATATAACTTATCGGCTGAAAAAATAAAACTTAAAGCACTAAAATATTTATAAAAAAAAATTCAATTTGAAATCGTCATCAATGCCTCGGTTAGATCTTTCTGTTTCATTTGAATAAGTATGTTTATGGACATATTAAATATTTTACTATTTCAAATTCGCGGCAGCGGTGGCAGAGAATTTAAAGAAAATATGATTCAATGATCCTACACTGGATGTCACATACCAGAGCCATTTGTTCTTTCAGCAGGTTTACCATGCGGCTGTTTCTGGCAGAAAGGGCCATGTAGAAGTAAATGATTAATCTGTCAACAATAAAAAAAAAAAAAAAATCAATCAAAATCGATTGTAACCAAAAAAACGGAAGTAGTGTAAAGGCAAATGAAAATGAAATGAATGGGGCTTTAGGCCACCTTTGTGCACATATAGGCTAAACTGGGCCAGGAGAACCTCCTGAGAATGGCGAGATGATTGAGATGACACTGTCCTCCAGACACAGGATTCGAAATTTGAGCCCTGGCGGTCTGAGGCCGAGCACGCTACCTCTCGGTCACGGAGGCTCCCCATAATACTGACTTTCACACGTGGATGGGGGAGAAACATTTTTTGTTTCTTTCAAACTGCAGAGACCGGGAACCGAACCCCGAACTCTGGCGTGAAAGGCAGCGGTGCTAGCCACTACCCTAGGGCCCCCGCCTAGTAGTGTAAAGGCGGATGTAAAGGTGATTTACATGAGTGTAGAACAGGCGGTTGTCATGGTAACTTACATGAGTAGAGTGCATGCTGGGATGTAGAACACGTAGCTTGTGATGATTTCGATGGTGTTTTCCAGCCAAGATGGCAGCTGATGTATAGCGTCATCTAGTGACGTGTGCATGTAGAACTCCTCAGTGCTATAGATACGGAAAGGGCCACAACCCTGTGACGGGGCAAATCTAAAAACAGAAAAGTAATCATTGTAAGAAAGGGAAGGTCTGCAACCCTGTGACGGGGGAAATCTAAAAACACAAAGAAATCACTGTAAATAGAAAAAGGTCCGCATCCCTGTGACGGGGCAAATCTAAAAACAGAAAAGAAATCACTGTAAATAGAAAAAGGTCTGCATCCCTGTGACGGGGCAAATCTAAAAACAGAAAAGAAGTCATTGTAAGAAAGGAAAGGGCCACAACCCTGTGACCGGGCAAATCTAAAAACACTAATAAGGGAAGGTCTGCAACCCTGTGACAGGGCAAATATAAAAACAGAAAGAAGTCATTGTAAGAAAGGAAAGGTTTGCAACGCTGTGACGGGGCAAATCTAAAAACACACAGAAATCACTGCAAATAGAGAAAGGTCCACAACCATGTGATTGGGCAAATCTAAAAACAAAAAAGGTGTCACTGTAAATAAGCAAAGGTCCGCCCGCAACCCTGTGACGGGGCAAATCTAAAAACACAAAATATGGCATGTGATAAATAATGCCAGACTACTTCGAATATTTTATTTTTTTAAATTTAATAATAAAATAGCTATAGTTGCAGTCAACTTCCACCAGCGTTGGGTGTTTTTCGCTGATTTCTCAGTCAATTCTAAATCAATTTCCATGATATTTTGCAAGCACTCTTTCCAACTATTCCGGCGCCTACCCTGAAAATTTCGTGAAATTTGAATGAGTATTTCAAAAGTTAGACCTTTTGACATGTAGTGGAATTTCGCGATTGAAGCTGATAGCGTTCAATGGGTTTTTAGAGGAGCGTCATAATTCGCAAAAACTACATGTCAAATGGTCTAACTTTTAAACTACATAATATTTTTCCCTGAAATTTTCTGGGCAGGTGCCGTAACACTAGAAACTAACGCTTGTCAAATTTCATGAGAATCGGATGAAAATTGCTTGAGCAATGAGCAAAAAACATGCAACGCGAAAGTGACAGATTTAAAGTGACTTTTACTATAGAGCTAATTCTACAGGTGGTGCACAGATACCTACCTGGCTATAGCTACTGCTATAGGTAGAATACACATGACGAAGGAGAACATCATAATACTCATGAAGAAGGAGTTTGAACGAGAAGCTCTGTAGACACGACTTGATGGCAGGCAGTTCTTCATCAATGTCAGCTGTTGAAAAACAATCATACATATACTAACATTGTCATAAGCATGATGCCTGCCGTCAAGTCGTGTCTACAGAGCGAGAAGCTCTGTAGACACGACTTGACGGCAGGCAGTTCTTCATCAATGTCAGCTGTCGATAATTAATCATAGTATGCACTTATTATGAGTGTAATGCATTACACTAGTGTGACAAAGAATTGTTCTGATGCTGAAGTGAAAAGTAGAAGATAAGGGGGATTGGAAGTAGTTATACAAAGAATAATTAAAAAATATGACAATCACTACCGGGTATACCAAGTTCATTATGAACCCATCAATTTTAATACAAATTTTATCTTCAAAAATGATACAACTCATTTAAATGAAGGACAAGCCCTAGTTTTAACATATTATAATTGGATATTTCAGACATTGCATAATTTTTATTCACTGAGTGGCAAAAATGGCAATTCACAAC
Organism: Flabesymbios commensalis; assembly: GCA_964017125.1. NCBI lineage: Eukaryota > Metazoa > Annelida > Polychaeta > Terebellida > Flabelligeridae > Flabesymbios > Flabesymbios commensalis. The sequence goes on along the minus strand of OZ024904.1, from coordinate 4,722,068 downwards.
TCACTGTGGCGAAATTTCAGGGGAACTGCTAAAGATGCTGCACATCAATTGAATAATAATAAATGGATTTAGTCACTTTATAATTAATTTGATTGTGTTATTTTATTTTTTAAATGTCCAGACATTTTAAAAATAGGGACAAATGCAACCTGGAAATTAACCCTTTGACTTCCAGGCTGGAGTGCATGCCAGGATCCAGATATACTGGTGTAGGAGTTCTATTTTTCGTCATTTGAAGCTGGAATTGCTAACGCAATTTCCAGCCTCAAATGACGAAAAATACATAAATGTAGTATATATTTGACGAAAATTTGTGTCATTTTATGGTTACGTTCATTGACGAATGACGACGGAAATTTCCGTCATGTATGGTAGTGAAAAGGTTAATGACAGTTAATCAGGACAACTATCATAAAATAATGTAACTTGGAATCCGGGGTGCGGCGATAGGAGCAAAATAAAGCATGCTTTGCATCCAGGCAAGCCTGTAGAGGGTGGGGGGATATTATAGGAAAATGTTAATTAAAAACAAACAACAGCATAAACATATAAATGGTGAGCCATTTTGTTTTGATTTTGTATATCTTACCTTTTTGATGTAGAACAGGATGAACAGTTTGATGACGGTGATGGCAGGAATGAGGGGCGAGAAGAAACCACCGATCCTAAACACAGAAATGGTGCATACTCAAATATTTATGTATGATACGAGAGTGAGAAAGTAATGAATAACCTAAATTCTAATAAGCTCCTGGGTGTAATGGACATTCCAAATGTTTTTCAATTTAAGTACAAAATAATTCTTATAATATATTTCTATTTAAATCAGAGATTTCTAATATCCAACTTCAAATGATATTCTTTCTTTATTTAATTTCTTAAAAACTTAATTTCATGATTATTTATTGATTTATTTTATTACTCCAGTTATTTTTCCATAAGATCGCACTGTGGTAATAATTCATAAAAATATCACTTCAAAATTGACAAGTAAATCAACCTTTACCGCCAGAATGAATATACATCAGAATTTTAATTCTTAATCATGGCTAATGTAAAATAATGGTATGTAAAAATGCCAGTCACAAATTTTAGAAAGTTTATATATTTTCACTTACCAACAGACAGTTTGTGAATAGACGAGATCCAGCAGATTTTTAGGAATTTCAAACTCCTGCAGCCCAACCATCTTCAGCAGTTTATTCTCTGGGAAGTGCTTTACTAGCAGTCTGCGGGATATAATAGGAATATGATGAACCTTTAACCCCTCGGATGCCAGGAATGCATACATACATGCATATGGCTTAATGCATTCAGTGCGGGGATCGACTTTTGACGTTAAATATTTATAACAGTCGTATACGCCTATACATAGGTATTCAAAACAAACAGAGAGAGCTAACTAAGACATTTATGATGATTTCAAAGTGAAAAAAAGAACCTTTGGTCTCCATAATATATATATATATTATATCAAATTATTTCAGAGCTACAACGATGATATATTTTTGTTTAAACCATGGAGACTAAAGTGTTTTTCTCAATTTGAAATCCTTAATAATGTCTTAGTTAGATTACGGTCGCTGGATTTGTTTCTTTAGACGTCAGATTCTGACGTATAAAGACGGTTCCCATTCAATTAAAAAGCATAGGAGCTTTAAGGGTGAACGTGCTAAACTACATAATTAAGCTACATAATTTTATTTTTCACCCAGCTGAAAGAGTTGACCCTTATCCTGTTGAGTTAATGTTTTTAAATTTTCAACCACTTGAGGTTGTGTCTCGCTACCGCGAAACACAACCTTAAGTAGGTGAAAATTACTCATATTTGTTTAATTTGAGACAAAACATTTGCAAATCCTGATGTTTAAACACACATTTCGTTCCCAATATCAATGATTTGATCGACTAATAAAACAGGTAAAGATGACGATAGTCTTGAGCAGCAGGATAAGGGTCTACCCTTACAGTGCGGGGATCAACTAAAGTCGATCCCCGCACTGTAAGAGTAAAAATACATGTATTAATAATGACCGTAGACCTATAACATAGGTATTCAAATGAATCGAAAAGACCTGACTAAGACATTTATGATGATTTCAAATTGAAAAAAAACCTTTGGTCGCGATGTTTTTTTTACAAATTAATTCAGCGCTTTAAGGGTTAATATGGGTACAGGATTATTTTATAGTATCAGAGTGATAAACAAATAAACTCACTTTCGAGGAAATTCCATAAAGAACACAATAAAAAAATCGATGATGAAATCTAAGATGGCCAGCTTGTAAAACTGCTGACCAAAGTATGTTTCCCAGCACTGAAACATAAAAAAGTGAGACATTCAATCATTAAATTTATTGTGTAATACAGGATATATTCTTTATATTAATACTCCACCATCTTATTATGCAAGGTCTATTAGAAAAAGGAAAATTAACAAAATTAAGAAAAATGGAAAGGGGGCCAGTACTGATGTTAAAGATAGTTTCTGGAATAAAATGCAAAATTGCGAAAAAGTAGCTTACAGTTCCAGTGTACTGGTGTACAAATTTATATTTTAGATCATACTATATGTCATTTGAAATACTGTTATGTGCAGTCGATCATTTTGGTTCTCATTGGGCTATAGCAAAAATATTTTGTAATGATATTCCAGCTTTTTGTTATCTTTTCAAGATACAACACTTTTTTGCAAATAGAGAAAAATTAAAGTGACCACTATTTTCAAAATCCCAAGAGAATTGATAATAACTATTTCCTAAAATATGATAAGAAGCATTTCTTAATCTTCGGTTTCTATGGAAAATAAAAGGCGATTAAGATGACAATAAACAAATTCCCCAGTAGTCTGCATTCCGAAAAAAAGACGACATCAGCAGTCGTGACAGAAAAAGAATTAAAAAACGATGGCTACTAACCCGTGTGATGTCAGGTTTACAGTTGCCACATGTCAGATCTTCAGCGTCTGTGCAGTAAAATGTGATGTATAGAGTCACGATGAGAAAACAGACAGACACGAGGCGTAAAACTACAGTCCTGTGAATATAAACAGTGAAATATGATGTATAGAGTCACGATGAGAAAACAGACTGACTCGAGGCGAAAAACTACAGTCCTGTAAATATACAAGAAATTGTTAGGACCGACGATTCTGATGTATAAAGACGGTCCCCACGCTGTGAGGGTTTACCCTTACAGCGACTTACAGCGACTTTAGTCGTCAGAATCTGACGTCAGATTCTGACGTCTAAACGATCCCCACACTGTAAGAGTAAACATATTTCTAATGGCCGGAAACCCATAACATAAATATTCGATTGAATCGGAAATAGCTAACTAAGACATTTATGATGATTTCAAATTGAAACAAGAGGACTGAAGTCCTATATCATCCCCCGCCATAAATTAGGTTAGACTTTTTGCGGTCACAAATATTTAAAAAAATCGATTTGTGGTGGCCATTTTTAATTTCAGTAAAATTACATGCACATTTCCAAATGGTGGGCAATGCGATTGTACAGTGAACTTTATCCATGGCTGCCATTTTGAATTTAAGTAAAACCTTAAAAAAATCACTTGCACATCTCCATACGTGAGGAATGTGATAGTAAAATTTGAATAATTTCCGACTTCAAGTTTTGGAGTTTTTGCGCCCCTCAAAAAATTAAAGTTGATCTGTGGCGACCATTTTGAATATCAGTAAACCTTAAAAAAGTCACCTGCACATCTCCATATTGAAATTTCTTCAAGTTTTAGAGTTTTCGCGCCCACAAAAAATTTTGTAGTTGACCTCTGGTGGCCATTTTGAAATTTGGTAGCATCTTTAAAAAATCACTTGCACATCCCCATGTTGCTAGGAATGTGATGTTAAAATTTCCAAAAATTGACCAGTAGTTTATGAGTTTTTGCGCCCACAAAAAAACGTGATGCCGGACGCCAGACGCTGGACAGAATCCTGGCGCGACTAAAATCCCCCTTCCCCTACGGGCGGGGGATGAAAAACCCTTTGGTTGCGATGTTTTTTTACAAACTAATTCAAATATTTTTTCAGTGTTGAGATCAACTTTTGACATTAGATTCTGATGTCTTAAGTGAACAAACAGCACTGAAATGGTTGAATAGAATATAGCATCACAGTTATTTTATACAGGCACTCGTCATTTTAACTCAGATGGACTGACCTCCCTGTGGTGATTTTGACTTCCGATTCAGGGCTGTAATCTTCAAATGTGGCTATTTTGGCGTAGATCAGTGACAGGATTCCGGCGACCACCGTGATCGTGATGGACGGCAGATACTGCACCAGAAGATTTAATATACGGTTGTCCTGCACACTCTCATCCTCTAATAACTGGAAAGGTCAAAGGTTACAATGCTTAATTCATTGAAGTGTGAAAGACAAGAAAATTGGATGATTTAGTGTCAGAATAATCCTAAATACATGATATAATTTTAAATATATTTTACATATCGTCCCATTTAAATTTTCCAGTTGACAAATTCAGATACAGCCATCCTCTAGTGCATCCTTCATACACTCTTTTGGATACTGTTTAAAAAATGTAGAATAATTTAGTCAAGCGTGGCTGAGTATTAAAAATTCAAATCTGTGAGGGCAATAGATTTAACCTTTTGACCGCCAAACTATTCAATTTGAATTTTCACTCACTTGAAGTTGAGTGTTGCTGACGCGATCCAAAACTTTAAGTGAGTGAAAATTATTCAGATTTGACAAAATGTAGATCTACTATTTTCAATTCTTGCTGTCTGATGTCACGTTTTTTTTCAGCGTGTTTAAAAGCTGATAGGCAATGTGCTTATAAAAAATGTTAAAAAAAACGAATATAATCGGTACAGGCAGTTTGAGGGCTAAGGTGAGTGTTTAGATGATAGGTAATTTAGCTACATACCGCAGGCATCCATTCACTGGTGACAAAGAATATGAGTGTCATAGTGCCAACAATTCCCAACAGAACAATAAACCAGGCAAAGAAACGTATGGTAAACAGGCGACATTTCTCCTTAGGCGTTCTCTGCTGTCTCTGCTTCTCAAGACGCTGCTCAGCAAGGTCATTCTGAAAGAAACAAGGTCATTGGTCATTCTGAAACATCAAGGTCATTCTGAAAGAAACAAGGTCATTCTGAAGGAAAAAGGTCATTCTGAAAGAAACAAGGTCATTCTGAAAGAAACAAGGTCATTCTGAAAGAAACAAGTCCATTCTGAAAGAAACAAGGTCATTCTGAATTCTTTCAGTGCAGGGACTTTCTTTATACGTCAGAATCTGACGTCTGCAGATTCTGACTTATAAAGTAGATCCCCGCACTGAAGGGGTTAAATTACATTATTTCTTACCTGATACTCGAGTGTTAAGTCTTTATGTTTCTGTGTAGCTGCTTTCAGTTTAGTCAGACTATAATCCCATCCACAGAACACCTTGTTACATGTGTGGTTAAACTTCTCACCCGATGACATCAACATGTCCTGTTTTGCCCGACCTGTACTGTAAAAAGGTGGGTTACAGGTCAGAGATCACGGTTTACGCTAAATAATATAATTTAAATTTCAATTAAAATAAATTTAAAGTTGTGTCCCGATACCGTAATCCACAAATTCAAGTGGGTGAAAATTAACTTTCATTAGTACAATTTAACTCAACACATATTCCAATCTAACATTCTCATCGCAAATTTCTCCTTCAACTTTTCTTTTTTGAAAGCTAAATAAAAAGGCTACTAATAGCTCTAGATGTGACTAGCACCTTAACCCTTACAGCGCTGAATATTTTTTGTAAAATCCATGGAGACCAAAGGGTTTTTCATTTTGAGATTTTCATAACTGTCTTTGTCAGCTCTTTCCGATTCATTTGAATAACTCAGTTATGGGTCTACGGTCATTATAAATATCTTTATTCTTACAACGCGGGGATCAACTTTAGTCGTCAGAATCTGACGTCTACAGACGGCAGATTCTGACGACTAAAGTCGATCCCCGCACTGTAAGAGTTAAATTTTACAGTAGGTGATCAACTTTAGATATCAGACTCTGATGTCTAAAGTTGATCTCCAAACTATAAGAGTAAAAATAATTCTAATTGCCGTAGACCCATAGCATAGGTAATCGAATGAATAGGGAAGTGCTAACTAAGACGGTTATGATGATTTAAAATTGAAAGCAAAGCTTTGGCTTTCAAGGTTTTCATAAAAAAATTCAGCGCTTCAAGGTTGGCTGCTCATAAGAGTGGCTGCTCATAGCAATTTCTACTGTATACTTAATATAAATTAAAACCAAGGTGTTGTACTTGGCATTAATTATGATAATAAACACCTTTAGATATGTACATGTATATATGTATGTTATACAGGTGTAACATACTACATAGAAATAAGCAAATATTTATATGAAATTTGTAATATTAACCACTTATCCTGTTGATCACGACTATTGTCGTTTTTAATCTGTTTTATTAGTCAGCCGAATCACTGTTATTGATATTATAATTGGGAATGAAATGTTTGTCTAACCATCAAGATTTGCAAATATTTTTACTAAAATTAAAAAATATATGAGTAGTTGTCAGCCACTTGAAGTTGTGGATCGCTGTAGCGAGACACAACTCAAAGTGGGTGAAAATTTAAAAAAGTTAACTTAGCAGAATAAAGGTAAACCCTTATAGAGGTCTAGCAACACAAGGGTGATGTGGATACTTACTACTGGACCATGAGTATGAGGCCAACACAGAAGTATATAGCGGTGGTCAGTAGGTAGGCCACCGGCATGTTATAGTTGATCTGCCACTCGCTATACACATACGTCTTATTGAAGTAGAAACCCATAAATAGTGCCGTATTCTCCATCCAACCCTGAAACCATGACCAAGTCAACATTAACCATTAGAGCACTGAATTATGGCAAAATTAACATAAAAAGTGCTGTAGCCTATTGTACATCTATCCGATTCAGCAAATAGTGGAACAGCAAAAAAGGAATTAGCCTTTTTTTATAAACTACATTCGATGGTGCAACCATGGCAACATTGAGTGAGTGAGTGCGGTTTTATGTCAGCTTTTGTACTATTTAGCAATTAACAGACATGGAAAGACAGCAGGAGGATACCAAAAGACAAACTATGTCCTACTCTTTTTTATTGACTTCACATGCATCAAATATGGCACTTTGTCAATTTCACAGTCTATTAAATAGTTTTTTGGCCTACTGGAATTAAATTGTTATATGGTTGGTACTAAATCAATACCTTGCATATTTATAACCAGAAGAAATCCCTTAATAACTCTCACAGCGCAGGGATCGATTCTGACGTTTAAAGTCGATCTTCGCACTGTAAGACTAAGAGTAAAAATATTTATAACGGCCGTAGACCCATAGTATAGGTATTCAAATGAAGCCGAAAGAGCTAACCAAGACATTTATGATGATTTCAATTTGAAAAAAAACCTTCCACCCTTTGCCACTAAGACTATTGTTTTTTTCGGTCTCTATGGTTATTTAAAAAAAAATCGGGTATTAAGGGTTAATGAGAAAAGTCCTCACTCACCGTTCCCTGGAAGAAGTCCAGTATCTTCCACCAGACTGTGTTATTTTGCTGTTTTGTCTCCAGGCCTGTGATGTACAGTGTAGTGCATCTGTCAGCCTCGTTGATGTAGGTATCATCTAAACACAAAATGATAACTAAATGGCGTGGCTATGGGAAACAATTCCCTATGATAGATAGATGTCTGTTATAACAGATTGACCCAACTGATATAACAGATTGATCAATCTGTTAAAACAGATGGGTCGATCTGTTATAACAGATGGGTCAATCTATCATAACAGAAGGGTCAATCTGTTATAACAGATGGGTCAATCTGTTACAACAGATGGGTTAATCTGTTAAAACAGATGGCTCAATCTGTTATAACAGATGGGTCTATCTGTTAAAACAGATGGGTCAATCTGTTATATCAGATAGGTCAATCTGTTATAACAGATGGGTAAATCTGTTAAAACAGATGGGTCAATCTGGTATAGCAGATGGGACAATCTGCTATAACAGATTGACCCATCTGTTATAACAGATGGGTCCATCTGTTATAACAGATGGGTCAATCTGTTAAAACAGATGGGTCTATCTGCTATAACAGAATTGTAAATTTGTTAACCAATCAGCTATATAAGAGATTACAATGTCATGAAAAAACGTACTTACCAATACTAATATTGGTCTCTGGCTGCACAATCGATTGCTGGAATGTATCTGGGTCCAATATGAGCTGCGGAAGTACAATGACTGCCAGGATTGTCACTGTGGTGAAAAGATTCAGGAAAAACAGCCAGCGAACAAACCGGAAGTAAGACACAACAGATGACCCAAAGCTTCCTGTAACCAATAAAAGGTACAATATTAAGATCACTTATCGCAATTATGGAGATCTCTCAATATAATTCTTATCAATTTCACCACTAATTACGACTATCGTGCTTAATACATTTTATTAGCCAATCAAATATAATCACTGTTATTGAAAATGAAATTAATGTTTAAACATCAAGATTTGCAAATGTTTGACCTCAAATTAAACAACTTTTCACCCACTTGACGTTGTGGGTCGCGGTAGCGAGACACAACTTCAAATGAATAAAAATTTCAATTATATAACTCGATTAGCCTTCAAAGTGTTATAAACGACTAACTTTAGCCGTTTATAATCTGCTCTATTAGCCAATCAAATGACAGTTACATGTATTTGAAATGAAATGAGTGCCTAAACATCAAGATTTGCCGATGTAAAACATATGAGCAATTTTCACCCACTTGAAGTTGTGGGTCGCGGTACTTCAAGTGGGTGATGGTTAAATTTATTTTATTGAAAAAATGTCTGAGAAGGAATAAACACAAAGCACAACTACAGCATCATCATGGTCAGATGAATGGCTAAATCTACACAAACCTTTTCCATTAACTTTGTGTAAATTACTCCCCATTTATTGTATGCTACATAATCTATTATGCTGGAGCATTGTGACATTGACTGACCTTCGACGTCCTTGAATGAGCTGTGCCACACACGTAAGCCAGAGAAGACCTCTCTCAGCTGTAACTTGGTGTACTTCCAGCTCTACAAAATAATCAAGTAATGATATTCAAAATTGTACACAAGGCATCAAATAATACATGTCTTGTCATGGGTGAATTGCAACTGGGGTTATTGGCTACAGCTCAACTAATCCCACTGATATGGCTCAGGTACAGAGAGGACATCAAAATGATCTGGACACATGGAGAAGAAACTCGAAAAAATCTCGAAACACCTGAACAATTGCTATCCAGCCATCAGATTTACAGGAATAACCACAGGAATAATTAAAGATGACTCTATAGATTCTCCATGTCTGAATATCTAAAACACTTTTACTAATCATAACAGTTTTGTACACAATACTTGGGGCAATAAACTATTTGATATTGAACATTCACATTCTAAATTATACACAAAATTATTTAATGTCCTTCTGTAATTCTATAAGGTTGATATCTAAAGTAAGAGTTGCATGAAATTGTGGAACAACACAAAGTACAATGCATACTATTTATAGATACATACAGTTTTCTGATTGCTGAAATATAAATAATTTACATGAGCAATTATAATGTTCATATTCAGTGTCTAAGCGGTTTCTTAAGCTCAGTATCTTAATCAGTCAACAATTATTACGTTAATAATTTACCAGACCAGGCGAGTGAAATCAGGTCTGAAACAGGTTGTAAATACATGTACATATACTTTCATTTCATAAAATAAAATTACCTTAAAATTAAAAAGCACCTGAACCTTGTAGAAAAAAATATGAAATTTAGATGACAGCAAAAAAGGAGGCATTTTCAGACATTACCCATGTTTAAGTCATGTACCAGTGAAAATGTTAATTACTTCTTCAAGTATGACAAGGCCTAAAAAAAAATATTGTTTGTTTCCGATTTCCGACCGACCCTATCAAAACATGTGCGACCCAAATTTATTTTATGGATTTCCAAAAAAAAAAAAAAAAAAAAATTTTAGGAAATCCATAGGGCCTAAGTTAAGGGATGACTTACTTGCTGTAGTCAAGTAACTAAAAAAACGTTAGGAAAAGGAGAGGGGGGGGGGGTCAAAAAGCGTCCAAAAAACAAAAAATCATTATGTAATGTACAGATAAGACATGTATGGAAGTGAATTTGGAGCCAAATAAAATAAAAAATAATTCTTACCTACCGATTGGTTGAAGTGACAAAAAATAAAATAAAAAATAAAATAAAATAAATTCCCTACCTACCCACTGGTTAAAATGACAACAAATCGGAAACAAACATATATTTTTTTTTGGCCCAAGAAGTAAGTTTATAAGCCCCAGGTCCTGTTCTTAGATAATGTTTGAGTGATCTCTGGTGAGAAAAAGGTAACCCTTAAAGCGCTGGCAGACATTCATATAAACAATGGAGACTAAAGGGGTTTTTCAATGTGATGTAAGGGTAATTCACTGTAGTGCTTCCCCAGAAGATATGCATATGGCACTGCTTTTTGGTCGATAAAGGCTCAGATCGGTACGCGTCGCCAGATACAGGCCGAGCCGAAGGCGTGTGCCTGTATCAGCGACAAGTACCGATCTGAGCCTTTATCGACCAAAAAGCAGTGCCATATGCATTTTATCATACGACCACCCACATGTTTGACTGATAATGATAATATTTAGACTACAATACGTCAGTATAACGTAAATAATTCGCAACTGGAGAACGATTTGTTGACAAGTTTTGGTCAATACAGGAAGTTATCAGTACAAGTCTCGTAGTAGATAACACATGTGGGAGTACGATAAATGGTGCAACAGTGTACAACAAAAGCAAATTGCAGCTTTCAATGCCTTTATGCAGTTCTTAGCACAACTGGTGCCCGGTTTTGGAAGAGAGATTTTTTTCAGTCAAATGTTTGTATACAAAATAAACAAAGCCAAGTATTTTTACAAGCTTGAAGTTGTGCTTGCGACTGCAAAACGCAATTTGAAGTAGATTTATTTTATTGTATCACCACAACACTTATTTAGAGCTCTTCAATGGTTGAAAATTACTGATAATCCTCAGTATATGGCAAACTTGACCAATCGGAAACCTACAATTTATCGTAAATTGTACGAGAATACGGCCCCTGCAGTAAAAATAATACCGGTAGTATCATGCAAAAAAAGAGAAGTATAGACAGAAGGCTCCTGCGGGTTTAATCTTGATAAAAATAATGACTTTAATGACATTTTCACTTGATATTTATTGACTTTCTACTGAAGAAAATAAACAAATTATTACTTATGTATATCTTTTTGTCGTATTTTAAATGCAAAATAAAAGCTAGCCCTAGAAACATATTACCTGCACCTTCAAACAACAATGATAGGTGACACTGACTTCAACTCTAGCAAACAATCATTAGTATTTTCTCATTTTCAATGACTTATAATGACTAGTAATCAAATTTATTGCCTTTTTAAGGACTTTATATTTCGATTTAATGACTTTTAATGACCCACAGGAACCTTGAAACAATATGCAGATGACTGTAAACTAAGGTGTCCTTTTTAAACAAATTGATTGCAGATATAAAATTTCTCACTGATGTGGCTGGCTTAGAATTACCATAAGCAAGACTATTGCTTATTATGCCTGGGGTGTGTATACATGTATAAATCTGTCGATATGTACTTATTTGTGTATATTTGAAGATTTATGCATTCATAAAAATAGTTATTCTTACAATGCACTGTTCGTGAACATTTCACTGCTATTTATTTATTTTATATAAAATAATTATCCTCAACTACTATTTTGCATGTTCATTGTATTTACATCGTTAACCTTGAGAGCCCAGGACAGATGAGCCTATACCTCATTGGGTGTACCCTCATTAAATAAAGTATTATTATTACTATTCATCTAGAGATCTTTATTCTTATAATTCAAGTGGAACAATATTATGTCTTATATTTTTATTGTTTATTTATTTAAATGTGAACATATAAATAGATAAATATGACAGTATTTTTCAATGTATATAATTAAATGCATGTACCACATTTATTCTAATTAATGCCCATATTCCAATAAAGGCACCCCCCCCCCCCCCTGATTTGAAAATAAAAGTCACGATAGTGTACACCATATGATCATTAAAAAAATACTCTACTAAGTGCCGAACCCCTCTGTAATCTCTAGGGGTATTCTAATTAACATCCCGGACTTTTATTAGAATAAATAACATATAAAGATTATATTTTAATGTGAACATTATATTTTAAATACAGAATTATCTACATTCAGTGTTAATTATTTATCGGTTATCTATTTGTATACATGCATCTTAATGTGTGCATACACACATTTATATGTGTACGAATGGAAGTGTTTATTATTTTGAACTTGTTTTACATTTTATTTAAATTGTAATTTACTGCTGTATATAATTTGCAACTTGCAATCATTATTCTGCTATATGTACAATAAGCTTGATAATTGAGTGAAATAGTTTTTATTCATTTCTTTAATGCATAACCTCAATTATTCTGTATTGTATGCTCTATCAATAAATCATGCAAAAAATAGTATATAAAAAATTGTATATAAAAAAATGTTAGTAACGTCCCCTTGGATATGAAAGAGTGGATCTGCCACTTTGTAAAGTGGCAGATACACCCTTTCATATCCAAGGGGACAGTAAATAAATGTTAGACCACAGATAATCCCTATGTGTGTACTTTAACATCTCACCTTCGATGTCGCCTGGCATTTAACAAAACAGGTAATAAATATGCAGGTTACTTGATTAGTAAGTGCCTGAAATTAATTGTGTGAGGAAATTCATTTGAAACAGAGATATCATTATAATAAGTTGTCATACTTAGAAATGGTGACAAATACGATATTACATAGGAATTTTACTTTAACACCTAGAATTCTGACCTGTAAAATTTTCACTCATTTCAAGTTGCGTCCCGTTATCACGATCCATAACTTTAATTGCGTGAAAATTTTAAAATAGGAATAATATATGTGTCACAGATTCAAAAGATGTTTAACTTTTAATAAATCAGGTGCACAAATCATGCTAATGAAAACACTAAAACATCATTGTAATCTAGCGGTTAACTCTTACAACGCTGAATTAATTTTGCATAAACCATGGAGAACAAAATTTTTTTTGAATTTTTTTTCAATGATCATAAATATCTTAGTTAGCTCTTTCAGCTTCATTTGAATACCTATGTTATGGGTTCGACCATTATGAATATTTTACTCTTTCAGTGCGGGGATTTAGAAAAGCAATTCACAAACTAGCAGTGAAAGGGAATGAGAAAAAAACCACAAACCTTATTGACATCAGCAAATCAGTGAGAGATGAATAAAATATTTTTAATATGTTCCTGTGTTTAAAAAATTATTTATTTCTAGTCACCTTTGATTTTTTGAGTTTCCATTTCTGGTAGTTAGACGCGGATGTTGCTGGACTGCTCAGGAGGCGAGATCTGAAAAACAACACATGTCATGGTTAATTTTATAGCGGTAAAATACTTAACCTTATGGAAGCCAAAGGCTATTAACTGTGAAAAAGATAGCTGTCGGCTTCAGTTGAATATCCATTTTATAGATCCATGACCAATATGATATATTTTAACCCTTTCAGTGTGGGGGATTAATGTTTGACATCAGATTCTGACATCAAAAGTGAGTCCCACGGGCTCGTTATAACTGCTTCAATACTTAATAATACTTAACAAAGGGTTATATCTCAGGTGAGATCATAGATTTATACAAAAAGTACAGATAGCACAAATAGATTATTACAAATGAATATATACTTTAACGCTTACATCGCTGAATTATTTTTGTAAAAATCATGCAGAATTTGAAATCATCATAAATGTCTTAGTTAGCTCCTTCTGATTCATTTGAATACCTACGTTATATTTTTACTCTTACAGCGCGAGGATCGACTTTAGTTGTCAGAATCTGATGTCTACAGACGTCAGATTCTGATGACTAAAGTCTGTAAGGGTAAAATAAAACAGTCCGTCGTTGTAAGATCCCCACAACATTTGTTAGGAAATTTAAATATTCCCCCCCCGCAAGATTTGTAGACAATTACAATTTTGGAAACTCAGAAACGATATGACTACCTTATATGATTTTGTAGCTAAAAACATAAGTCTATACATAGGCTGAGGAGCAAGATTTAAAACCAACACATGTTTTATTTCTTACAGTGCGGGGATCGACTTTAGTCGTCAAAATCTGACGTCTAAAGTCGATCCCCGCACTGTAAGAATTAAAATATTTCTACTGGCCGTAGACCCATAACATAGGTATTCAAATGAATCAGAAAGAGCTAACTAAGACATTTATGATGAATTCAAATTGAAAAAAACACTTTTGGTTGCGATGTTTTTTACAAATTAATTCAGCGCTTCAAGGGTTAAATACTATCTATACTGAGCAATCCTGCGGATCTTGAAGAAACAAGTAGATAAATTATGACAGTTAAACAAACAGTGTTTTTAGTGAGTGATAAATCACTTCAGTTACCCATAAGTCCTCATATTTACAACTACTTCACGTCGGCTGAAATACATGCTGCATTTACAGCTGTATTGTAATGTGAAGAAAAACAGCAGTAACTGCTTACTTGAAAAGTAAGCAGTTACTGCTGTTTTCCTTGACTGGACAGTATACTCTGGACTTCGTATTGCAACTGTGCAGAATATATACAATACCAGTTGGTGTTCAGTTCATTTACTATTATCAGTGATTATATACATAAAAGTACAGTTTAGTTATATATTAAAAAACATGTTTTAAATCTACATAATGGAATAATATGTACTATTTTACACATATCTAGGCCCTACATACTACTGCAATGACAAAAGTACATTTTAGGATCAATGTGAAAAATAAAAAAACACATGTGCAAATGTTTTATTAATCACAAATTACTACAAATTACTACAAAGATTACCTATATTAACACCAAGCTATTTCATTTCATTTACTTACACCTGTAAATTAGAATTTCTGCTGCAATTCCCACCTTATGAATTAATTGAAAATACCATATTTATTCTAATAAATGCCCAGGGCTGAGATTACAGGGGGATGTGCACTTATTAGAGTAGTTTTATAAAGATGACATAGCGGACATGATCGTGGGTTTTATTTTGAAATCAGGGGTTGGGCGTTCATCAGAATAAATATGTATAGTGTACAAACTAGCGTGTAAAGATGAAATCAATGGTTGAACAGCCGAAGCAATGGAAACATATGCTAGTGTCTGTTGATTCTAATATGCATAACTCAACGGGCGACATATCTTTTATTTTATCATGGATATGTCACATATAAATTTTGTGTAGAATAAATCAAACAAAAAATGCTATAAGCCAAGCTGATTGCATTTAATATGACATTATATAAAGCAAGCAAAGCAAAGCATGCAGTAAAGCAGACAAAACATTAAAAAGCAGACAAAGCTGACGCAGGAGGGGCTCTCTCTCACCCGGTAAACACGAGACGTTGACACAATGCTGGCGTAATGCATTACACCAGCGTTGGGTCGACATCTTGTGCTTGATGGGCTCTCTTAGTCTTACTCCCTCTCCATCTTCTCCTTTTCCATCTTGTAAAACGCAGAGAACTGAGGATGCATTTTGAAGTGTTTGCCTGTGTTAGCCACTCGTCCTCGCCATGTGATTGTGCCATGTGACCCCACACGCACGTCAAGGTCAGGGGGAAGTCCCGGTATGGACCTCCTGGGAGGGGGATCTGACGTCACGTGACCTGACTCCACATCATCATCCGATTTAGTGAGCTTGACGGAGTCATCTCGTGTCACATGACCTTGCTTGACCTCTGCGCCCTTCACTGCGGTCTCGTCAGATGTACCTTCCTGTTCATCGTAACTCAGAGAGCCCTCTGGTGAATGATCACCGTCATAAGAAGCATTGTGATAAATGTGTGAGCTGTAGCGGACACGTGGGAGTGACATGACCTCCACCGAGGTCACAGAATCGACCTTGAGTGTTAGTAAAAGTTAGTTGACCAGGCGGTGACCTACTGCAAGAAAACATACTGTGTGAAACAAAGAGTGCCCAAATAAAAGAAATGTTGTTAAACATGTTAAAGGAAAATGTTATTTTTCAAGAATATTATAGTCCTTACTCATGTTACTGTAGTGTACATATATATAACATAGGCTCTCCACATATTACAATATATGCTAAAACTGTGTGATGTTGTTAAACATGTTAAAGGAAAATGTTATTTTTCAAGAATATTATAGTCCTTACTCATGTTACTGTAGTGTACATATATATAACATAGGCTCTCCACATATTACAATAAATGCTAAAACTGTGCAATTACAAAATGAATCTTCCAACAAGTTTATGTTCCACGTTGTTCAGAAGGTATCTTCAAAAGAGAGTGTGAAACAAAGAGTGCTTAATTAAAAAATGTTATTTTTCAAGAATATTATAGTCCTTACTGTAGTGTACACAGATCACCTATAAAAGGTTCTCCACATTTACTACAATAAATACTGAAACTGTGCTATTACTAAATGTACCTTCTCAGAAGGAAATGTCATATTTCAACTGTTCAGAAGGTATCTTGAAAAGAGTTTAAGAATATTGCAGTACGTAGAATCTTAGAACCTGTCCATTCTGTTACTATGGTAACAGAATAAAAATTCTTACAAAGTAGGCCTACATTCATTGAACAAAATATTCTTTAACCTTTCAAGCCCGAATTTATTGTCATCTTCATCCACTACAAGCCACGAATTGCTATCGCAATTCTCGACTTGTAGTGGATAAAGATGACTGGAAGTGGGTAATAAATTAAAGAAAATTACCATGTATTCGTAGAACAGTTTCATCGAAATTCGCCTTCTAAAACCCTTAGTTGTGAGAAAATCAAGTATACTAGTTTTCAAGCAGATTAAATTTGCAAGTTTTTGGTCTAAAATAGAACAAATACGAGTAATTTTTACCCACTTAAAGTTGTGGATCGTGAAACACAACTTCAAGTGGGTAAAACTATCAATGCTATAATTCAGCGTCTTAAGTATTAACCCGTTTGTGACGAGCCCCGGAGATCTCCGTAATTCAGGGGACCATTCAGATACGAGCCCAGGAGATCTCCGGGTCTGATCACATGAGATAACTATGACGTCATAAAATAATCTCGTTTCAGAAACAGCTCAGTAGCATAATAATCTCGTGTTCAACGGGTTAACACTCACAACGCTGAATTCTTTTTGTTTAAACCATGGAGACTAAACATTTCTAAAATTTAAAATCACCATAACCTATGACCAATATAAATATTTAATTCTTTCAGCGAGGGGACCGTCTTTATACGTCAGAATCTGACGTCTACAGACGTCAGATTCTGACGCATGAAGACGATCTTCTGTGCTGTATGTTAAATACAGAAAGGGAAACCTAGTTAACATTGGGTCAAAGTCTCTTGGTCCCTTGGTGGCCACACAACGTTGTGACATAAATCAACGTGATCTGGACTGAACGTTGTGACAAAGTTAAATCAACGTGATGTGGACTAAATGTAGATACAAAGTTCACTTACATACATTAGGTTTAACTAATTTAAATACCCAACAGTACGGCCCAACATTAAACCATCATTGTTTCGACGTGTCATGTTTGCTGGGTAGATATCATGCCGCACACTATTATAGTTCTCTGTGAATTGATCAGTAGGGCAGGGTACAATTGTATGTAGGCCTTACCATAAGAGGCATAATAAAGCAAAAAAAGTTGTCAGACAATAAAAATTTCCAGCCACTGAGCGTAACAACTGTTGGCACATGATATGAGAGTACATCAGTAGTTGGTCAGACTGCCATCATACCGAGAAAGAACCATATATAATGTATATCAAAGACCAAAATCCGCTATACCCAAAGTCACGTTAAAACGGATCTTCCAGGATCGCATGATCTTCGCTGATTTCTCAGTTAATTATCAACAGATTTTCATGAAATTTTGCAAACACTATTTTTCTGAAGAATCCCAACAGCACTGCAAATTTCGTAAAATTACACGGCGTATTTCAAAAGTTAGACCATTTGACATGACTTGATTTGAATACCTATGTTATGGGTCTACGTCCATTATAAATATTATAATTCTTTGTCTTAGTGCTGGGATTGTCCATAGACGTCAGATTCGGACGTCTGAAGGTGGTTCCCGCGATGAAAGGTTCAAGACGGCTCAATGCATGTTATGTTCATGTGTGACGAGTGCAGTACGAATCATTGACGATTTTGAGAGAATGATTTCATACAACAAGGTACAGCTGTGTCAGTAGCTACGTGTAGCCTACATGCACAACACATGCATGAAGCCATGACACGAAACTACTACGAATAAATACGACTAGCACGACCGACATGACTGCTAAGAATCAGCTGTATACCAGCTATATAGAACTCGTATACATGACTGGCAAGGTAGTCGGGCACTCTGCCAATGCGCCACGTCCCCTTCTCTTATGGTGTGCTTTTGATGGCTCACCCCGGCACGGGTGTGACCATACCCCGAAAAAGACCGAAAAAGACTAGAAACCCCGAAAAAGACCTGAAAAAGACCGAAAAAGACTTTATTTTCAACCGAATTCTGTTTATATGTTAATATAATCTTATTTTATATATTAGTATGTGTCCCAAACATATGTCATTGCAAGTTTATTTTATGTAAATGTTCTCAACGCAAAATGTGGTGTCTATCAGAATTGTGTTCCGTGGAACTGATTAATAATCACCCGAAAACACCCCGTATTATATACCCCATCCTTCAGAAGGGGGATTTCACAGCGGCACCGATGATAGAAGATAGTGATTGAAGATAGTGTTATAGGATTAGGAGCTCATAGCGACAAAAGAACTCCCGTGATATCGCAGAACATAAGGTGGGAAAACACCTCGATCACCTCACAAAAGACATCAGCCCAACGTTGGTTTATTGTTGGGCCAACGTTGTCGACGGTGTGCCAACAGTAAAGCAACGCTGGGCCAATAGGATGACAACTCACCTGAGGCCGGAAAACACTCAGTAAAGCGATGACATGTAGCTTTTGTCAAGTGCATAAGGGTCATTAGGCTAATTATTATTTAAAAAAACCAGTTGTATAAATATGAAAGTCTAATTTATTATGAGATAAAAATGTAGGCCTGCTGGTAGTGCATAACGAGAATAGTATGTATAAATAAAACGATTGAAAAAATCATTCTAGTTAACCCTTAAACCGCCTAACACGACTGTTATCGCTTACAATCCCTTTTAGTAGACGATTAAATCGCTGTTATTGGAACAAAATGTGTGTACATTAAACACATATGCGCTCATATAAATGTGTTCTTTTTAGAAGGCCTACCAGCAAAAACGGGACAGTGAATCAATGTCTTTTAAATGTTGGGCCAGCGCGGAAGACGCCGGAACAACATCGGCCAACATTGGTTCAATGTCGCAGACTGGGCGGTCTAGGTTCGCACATGAACAACTCAACACCTGTCACACATGGACCTAGCTCTTTGTTTAAGTGATTTTATAATTTAGATGTATTACGGCGCTTGTAGACGTTTGTAGTTTTAATAAACCTGTCGTTTATATATATTTCAGTGTATTTATATTATAATCTCTCACGGCAACACTTAATATAATTACATATAACATTTGATCCGGCCCACGTACAGTCACGGTATTTAATACGCCAGCCAGATCTATAAACAATGCAACTATTAGTAGTAGGCCAGCTACGTTACGGTTTATTTCATGTATTCTGCCATCAAAATACGCCGGATACATACTTAGGCATAAACAGTAATATCAAATGGGATATAGTATCATATAATATAAAATTCGGTTGAAAATAAAGTCTTTTTCGGTCTTTTTCTGGACTTTTTCGGGGTTTCTTGTCTTTTTCGGTCTTTTTCGGGGTATGGACGCACCGCCCCGGCACTAGTTGTTGCAAGTTGGTTTATACAAAAGGTGATGGAATTCAAGGTTTTTCAATGTTTTTTCAACGCCAAATATCTTCAATTTTCAAGGTCCCATCATGAAAATGAAGTAGGGAATCATGATCAAATCGTCATCCGTTTTATTAATCTTTTAAAGGTCAAAGGTGGCCTAAAGCCCGCTTCATTTCATTAGTCTTTTAAATCGCAGTTATTGGGAACGAGATCCATATGTGCAAATGTTTGGTCTTAAATTAAACAAATATAGAACATTTTAATTATTTAATTTAGCGCTTTAGGAGAACGATTTCATACGAAAACGTAAGAGTTTTTCAGTCATGACATGCACATACACAGAGCACTGTGTAGCCTGTTCCAACCAGACACAGACGACATGCGCGTTTCTAAATGCTGACAGTTAGCTCCACACAGGTGTCTGTCTACACTCACCCCTCCCCCTCCATAATATATTCACCAGCCAATCAGGGTATTCTAGCAGGACAGCCGGCCAATCACAAGCTTACTACAATACTTGAAATTGAGAGTGTGGGGATATGACGTCAGCGATCTGCAAACTTTAACAGGCGGCAAAGCAGTGCCTAACGGCGGGCAGTGTAGCCATGCAAATACACAGCTCATTCATGACACTACTGAGATAACCTGATTACATTGTGACTGTCAATGTCATGTGCATCTGCTATGAGTAGGGCGACAAATCCGGGTCGTGCGATGCTTTTTATTTTTTAGAAATCCTTGTTGTGAGTAAATTTGCAGTCAAGCATCAGCTGCGACATGGTACCCCACTGGGCACACGACGTTTTTGCGACGTTGAATCAACGTCAATGACGTTGATTCAACGTCGCAAAAACGTCGTGTGCTCAGTGGGACGACACCGGTACATATACAACAAGCCATGGCACGAGGCCCGACTTTCCAGAGGTGGGCAGGTGAAATGAGTCCAGTCGCCACAAATGGCTACTTTTGGATGCTCTGAATGGCTAATTTTCAGTATAAATATAGTACAGATATTTTGTTTATGTCGCCATATGTGGCGACCTGAATTGCCCACCTCTGCATTCACCGCCATACACGATACTTTAGCCCAATGCTGGTTTAATGTTGGGCCACATTCATTGGCATATCCAGTGTTTCTGGCTCTGAAAAAAGTTGGAGTCAGACAATATAAAGATTCTGACTCCAAACCTGGTGTTGGAGTCAGCACGCAGGCGCGGCTTCTGTCGAAAAGTCGCCGAAGGCAATCGCAACTCCAGGGGGGTCCGGGGGCTTGCCCATCCGGGAATTTTTTGTTTCAGGGAAGGCTTTAGGTGTCTTCTAATGATATGTAAAGGTATATTTCAAGCTTTGAAAAAACTTATTTTTCATTATTTTTTTTCTTGATATATATCATTGTCGTCAGAATGGAATGTTTTTTCGTCAGAAGGGGAAGCTTGTCGTCAATTCTGACGACATGACGACAGATCAGAAACACTGATATCTCGATATATCGTGATTGGTGGTAAATCTTACCACGTTCCACCGTACTCCTTTTTCTGACAAGAAGTTGTCTGTGAATATTGTGATGTAACAAATGAAACACAGCAGGGTTCAGTAGATGTAACGGGAAGTGGATTATACAATATACTGTCGTCCAATGGCAGATATCAGTCTCTGTTCACTTGTGAAGTATTCAGTTACTGCTGTTTGTTTTTGTAGTCAGTATAATACTCAATACAATATCTCCTGTATAATCATGGTCATATAGACACCAGCATCTTGCTCGAACCAATTATATATATGCCATGTTGACCCAATGTTGAAATAATGTTGGCCCAAAATAAAGTGGCTGAGTAGTTGAGCTTTAAAACAATGTTAGCTCAACCCTTTAACCGCCAAATTATTCAATTTGAATTTTCACCCACTTGAAGTTGTGTCTCGCTGACGCGATCCACAACTTCAAGTGAGTGAAAATTATTCAGATTTGACAAAATTAAGGTCAACTCTTTTTGAATCTTGTTGGTTGATGTCACATTTTCTCTTTAACATATTTAGAATGTGGTACTTAATGTGCTAATAAAAAATGAAAAGCCGAATATATGCGGCACCGGCGGTTAAACACCATTGGTTGGAAGACTCTTGAATCCAATCAGTGATATTAACCCCTAATTCCGCTCCGCACTAGTCTTTTTAATCCACTTTATCAGCCTCTTAAATCACTGTTATCGGGAACGAAATGAGTGTTTAAACATCAAGATTTGCAAATGTTTCGTCTGAAACTAAACAAATATGAGTAATTTTCGCCTACTTGAAGTTTGTGGGTCGCGGTAGCGAGACACAACTTCAAGTGGGTGAAAATTTAAATTATTTAATTTAGCAGTATAATACCTAATACAATAGCTGCTGTATAAGCATGGTCACAACCCGCATCTAGTTCGACCCAATTATATATAGGCCACGTTGATTCAATGTTGGATTAATATTGGCCCAACGCCTACGACATTGGCCCAACATTTAACCAACATTTCCTTAACATCTCATTTTTACTGACAGACGGTATATATTCATCGCTGGCTTAAGGGGCTCAATGTCTGAGACATCCGGGAATAACTTATTATTCTGTATTAGTCAGGGCCCATTTTTCAAAAAGAGGCATTCTTAAAGTTTGTAAGGCATTTCTTAGTAGAATTTGTCATGCAGTTGTTTTCACACAATTCGGATATGCTGATTCCAAATCTGCCCCATGCCAAGCTCTATTTTTAGTTTTTCCCTTACAAAATTGCAAAACAAAATGGCCGCCAAAATAGCAGATAAAGTATCAATTATCATGATTATACATCATGTCTGGGTGCACAGCGGGCACACAAACTTGACTTTCGTGTTTAAAATAACATTTTTGTTTTGAGGAATTTCATGTTCTAAGACCTGGTCAACTATCACGCAAAAAATCCAAGATGGCCGCCAATAATACAGAAAGTACCATAACGTTTTTCTAAAAGTCATAGAAAGTTGTGTTTTTGGTGGCTAAATATAGGTTTTTAATACTAATAAATTTAGTACAATACAGTAATAACCTCTAACTTTTATATTACATGTAGTTTCGGGGAATAATCCAAGATGGCCGCCAATTATACAGCAAGTACTATAACCATTTTTTCTAAATGTCGAAGTTATTTTTGGCGCTTAAATAGTTTTCTGACACAAAAAAATTACACAGCATCAAAAAACTCAACTTCCATGTTACATGTAGTTACGGGGAATGCATAAAATATGATTATTTAAAAATGACACATTATATAACTATGAGTAAATTGCACAACAATAGCATGTGTTACTTTCATCACTGTAGCTACATAGGATTGCTGTGTATATCTCAGATTTGCATGAATGCCATCATCTTGCATATTGATAATGCTAGAATAGTCACTCTCATCAATATATTGATCATATATTTGTGCAGCTTCGGAATTGATGTAGCGACTCCTTGATAGGGCGCTATTGGCTACTTTCTTATGGTCCTAATTCACACTTAATCAAACTAAATGTGATAGTTCTTCAAGTTGAGTAGAAAGCTTTTACACGAGAACTACCGGTAGTTGCAGTTGTCCATCAATGAAGCACCAACCACAATCTCATAGATGTTTATAATATTGTTATCTGGCCAGAGCCATATTTATTGCTAAACAGGATTAAAATACAACGGAAACAATATCCACTTTTTGTGGCAAAGGTTATCGACGAAGAGGATACATTGAAATACTCCAATTGGCCTAAGTTCTAGTTCTGGATGTTTATGAATTAATTTAAATGTATTTACTTTAGAATTGATGTGCTGGTGTTGTGGAAATGAAATGAATCGGGCTTTAGGCCACCTTTGTGTACATATACGCCAAACTGGGCCAGGAGAACGTCCTGAGGATGGTGAGATGATTGAGATGACAGTGTCCTCCAGACACAGGATTCGAAATTCGAGCCCTGGCGGTCTGAGGCCGAGAACGCTACCTCTCGGTCACGGAGGCTCTTCACAATACTGATTTTCACACGTGGATGGGGAAGAAACATTTTTTGTTTCTTTTAAGCCGCCCAGACCGGGAACCGAACCCCGAACTCTGGCCTGAAAGGCAGCGGTGCTAACCCCTACCCTAGGGCCCCCGCCCGCTGGTGTTGTGGAAGCCATTGAGACGGTTGAATGGTACGATAAATATCACCAGTTCTAGGTTTACACAGCTAGGCATAGCTATGATAAGAACGTTTCTAAAGCAGAATGAGCAAGTTTACATCAGTTCCCACGACTACCACATTGTCAGTATCTGACAGTTTGATTGCCATAATAACATTTAACGTCCCATCATGTACCTCAGTATTTTTCACACTTAAATACCAGTGTTCATTGAATAGTTGAATGGCATTGTTCTTTACAAAAAATGGTGAATTTGAACATTGAACTGAAACTGTATTGCCCTCCTCCCTGATTTTGTACTTTATCTGTTATATATTCATCTGAGATAACATCGCAGTGTGCGAGGAAATGTTTTTGATGTAGGATACATGTGTCTTGCATTGATTATTAGATGATCAATGTTTATTACAAAAGAATATAATAGATATCATAAGTAATAAATACTCTGTATGAACTATAATTAATCTACTATGTCTGGATGAGACATATAGGGCCTACTTATTAGGGACCATAATATCTTCACGTCCATCATATGATTTCATCGCTTTATATATGGTAAGACTTAGTGTCTTTAACATTGATACCTCTTCCTGCAAAATAGGGTGGTCGCTCCCATACCACTCCAAGACACAACTGAACCCTTGGGTTATTGTATATTAGGTGAGAGTGAGAGCTTATATCTGATTACAAGCATGCATGACCAGAACCTACTGATTCCTCATACATTCTACCATATCACGACCACATCTAGAAAGTTTCTGTATTTTATGTTGATCTTCATAAAAACATCCTGATCGTGCTACGAACGGTATTATTGCCCCAATTACCACATATTCTGCATCATATCTTGTTGCAATAGTGTACCCAATAATCTTTGGTGACTTGTTCATGACACTCTATAGCATTTAGTTCTGAAGATGGTGTATGTTCATACTATATTTATAAAATAAAATCATTGTTAGTATTTTTAACATTACCCTAGCGTGTCCTTAACCATCAATCTTATATGCCCAAAATATATTTAAGTCAACTTCTGCACCAAATTACAGATTTCCGATATCGTGTAACTGTTTTTTATCATACTTATTGGTGGTGATATCATCGATCTCATCCAATTTAGGGGAGTAGAAATATGTGTAGCCGACATTACGGTTTTGTGTGGATCTCTGAGCAAATGGTTGCGACTTTAGTCGTTCAATTATGTCTGAAAACTGTGTTATCAGCGCATTACAAGGCTTTTGTACGGTATCTATTCTGATCAAAAATATAAAAATTAAGATGATACTATTATCATATGATTATGTAAATTGTCAATCCGATTAAGAAACATAATTTGTATGTGATGTGCACGTTTTAACCAGCACAATATATCTATAGTTACTAGAATCATAAATTGTTAAATTTAAACGACTTCTTGTCTCAATACGAACGGAACATGTATGTGTGTCATTATTGCCATGGTTATGCAAACCACCTTGATGAATTGACTTCATGTTTTGCTTAACCCTTTCCATGCCTTTCCTGGACCGTGTCCGGGAATTTTAATACTGATTACAATGCCAATCCCGGACCGTGTCCGGGCTACTCTACAGTTAATTCACTACGTACCCCTGCATGCTGAACAGTCGTCAAGTTTGGTCCGATGCATCCAGCTTGCATCAAAACATTATCAGGTGATTATGAGCGTGTACTACAGTGCCATCTGGTGACTGTTTGGCGGGTACCAACCCTTGCTACACTCTGGTTAGCAGGTTAGGCCGTGTATGGGCATAAGGTTGGGTTGATTCACAAAACCACAGAACTGTACAGAAAACGAAGGCGGTGTTGATGTTTTGGCATGAATTAAAACAGTTGACCTACAATCACAATGCCATTGAAAACTAGGCGAGCAACAGTTCAACAGTGTGTGCACTCTTATTCATATCTATGTCGATTTATCCACTCTCTGCAGCAAACGCAAGACGTTCAACAGATGCTGAGTTAATGTTGGCCCAACGTCTGCGACGTTGGACCAACATTAATCAAGCATTGGTGCAAATTATCCCGACGGCTGTGTCTGTTGCGCTTCTCGTCGTTATATGATGTGTGATATACATGTATCTGGGCCACGTTGCACTATTTCTGGTTGACGTGTAATTTTTACCTCGATGAGAGAGACCAATGTTATCAGATTCTAGGCTCATTATTCAGCGTCTGTCTCACTGGCTTGCCCCCTTGTTCTGAATATGTGTTATTAGCTCCCGGGTAGCGCAACGACTATGCTTTTCGGAATATCGTCCCGCACGAATAATGTCACTCCTCGGGTACTGTTATTACCCTAAAACTATTTGAGACACCTGCTGAAATGGTGCTTGATCCTAAATGATCCAACTACAGTCATTATATAATACTTAGCTCACGCATAAATCAAGTTGGAACGTAAAAAATGGTATTTTTTGTATTTTTATCGAGTTTGACCTTCATATGACCTTGACATAACCTCGGCATGACCTTTGCACGCCACCTCAGTACAGTGGAACTCTAAACCCGTTGTACCCTTTCCACACAGTCATATATGCACATTAGCTGCTATTCAAGGCATAGCTGAAGTTCCACACTATTATATTTGGTCACTTTTGGCATGCAATTTTAGTCCTGGAGACAAGGGAAATTTAGTGAATATATATCTGAAGGTGAGAATAAGGCAAACCCGAAGGGTACTGTTATTAGCCAAAAACTACTCGAGACACCTGCTGAAATAGTGCTTGACCCTGAATGATTTAACTACAGTCATATATATAACACTTAGCTCATGCATAAATCAAGTTAGAAGGCATAAAATGACAATTTTTGGTATTTTTTATGGAGATTGACCTTCTTATGACCTTCACATGACCTCGGAATGACCTTTGCGTTCAACCCCAGTAAAGTGCAACCCTAACCCGTTCCACCATACATATCTCGTCACAAATATTAGAGTTCACTATGAATGATGTTCTGTAGGCCTACTGATGAATTATAATTCCGTTTTTTTTTAGCCAAAATAATCATTATGCTGGAGAAATTAGGCATTGTAGAAATTGGCAGGGGCTGAATTATTGGGCATGGAAAGGGTTAACCTTCGTACAGGGCTTGGGCAGGAGGGTGCCACCCGTGGCCAACGCACATTTAAATTATTGTGTTCTTCCTTACGGTACTGTAAAAACACGATACAGGTGGATATCACATAGGCCACATACTAATAGGCCTAGAACGGATATATGGTGAGCGACAGGTTATCTAGTGCTGAACAGTGATCAAAAATCATAAAATATTTTTTGTCAAGAGTCTAAACATTTTTACAACATGCCGGATATTACGTTTGTGACACCAAAAACACGTTATTTGGAAGCAAAGTTATGGCACAATGCTTTGCAGTGGCGGCCATTTTGGATTTTGTCCTCTAGCGGCAAACGCACAAGGTGAAATTCAGGGGACTTTAATTATGTTGTTCGGGTGGGTTTTGATTTACCGAAACGATGTTTTTATGGTCATTGTAAGCCAAGCCGTGATGTAAAGTTGTTACATTTTCACTAATGTTGGCGGCCATTTTGTTTTTGAATTTTGGGTAGGAAAAACACAAAATATAGCTTGGCATGGGGCAGATTTGGAATCAGCGCTCCCAAATTGTGTAAGAACAACTGCATGCCAAATTCTACTAAAAAATGCCTTACCAAGTCAGAAATTTCGAAAATGGGCCCTGACAATATCTATATCAATCAGCATAATTATAATAAGATAATCAAATATTCTTAGAAACAAGATACGTTGAGCCAGCGTTGTTTTGATGTTGGCACAACGACTACGATGTCAAGCCAACATCAAAACAACACTGACTCAACGTTGCATGTCTGAGGGGACATATATAGTTAGGAGTCACAGTTCGAGGGCCACCATTCAATTAATAAGGGGGGGGGGATCTGGAGTTTTCGAATTGAACAAATTAATTACAGTGGAGATCCAAAAAGCGGACCGACCCTTTTTCAAAAGAGGACCAGCCCCAACAGCAAAAAAATCCTTTACACTGTACGCCACAATCTAATTAGAGAGACTGCATCAATTCCGACTGGATTCACTGATGGGACCAGCTGTGACTGTATCCACTGATGGGACCAGCTGTGACTGTATCTACTGATGGGACCAGCTGTGACTGTATCAACTGATGGGACCAGCTGTGACTGTATCCACTGATGAGACCAGCTGTGACTGTATCCACTGATGGGACCAGCTGTGACTGTATCCACTGATGAGACCAGCTGTGACTGTATCCACTGATGGGACCAGATGAGACTGGATCCACTCATGGGACCAGATGAGACTGTATCCACTGATGGGACCAGCTCTGTGACTGTATCCACTGATGAGACCAGCTGTGACTGTATCCACTGATGGGATCAGCTCTGTGACTGTATCCACTGATAGGACCAGCTGTGACTGTATCCACTGATGGAACCAGCTGTGACTGTATCCACTGAAAGGACCAGCTGTGACTGGATCCACTGATGGGACCAGCTGTGACTGTATCCACTGATAGGACCAGCTGTGACTGTATTCACTGATGGGACCAGCTGTGACTGTATCCACTGATGGGACCAGCTGTGACTGTATCCACTGATGGGACCAGCTGTGACTGTATCCACTGATGGGACCAGCTGTGACTGTATCCACTGAAAGGACCAGCTGTGACTGAATCCACTGATGGGACCAGCTGTGACTGTATCCACTGATAGGACCAGCTGTCAGTGTGGCTGGACCAACCAATGAAACCAGCTGTGGCTGAATCCACTAAGACGAACAGGGCCCTGGCTGTAAATTAACCAAATAATTGAGGGGGGGGGGGGCAGCCCTGGTTGAATCTACTAACGGGAAAAAAGGTGTGGCTAAAACATATTTAAATCGTCCAGCGATCGGAAGATCCTCGGGCGACCACTGTCAGATGACAAGCAGACGCCGGACGATTCCTGCGAGGAAAAATTCCCATCACGTGGGTAGGTTAAGTCACACCCTACTTACTCACCTTCTTATTTATATTCAAAATGCCGAGAAGGAATGTAGCGTCAGCTTCACGATCAACAGCTGAACAGCCTGCTCCCGTGTTATCGGTCTACATGGTCTACGGCCATTTTTCAATTAATTTAGTTCGAGGACCGACTTTAGACTGACGACGGCCCCTGTGCTGAAAGGGTTAGTAAGCCATTAAAAGAAACATTGAAATGCGCATCAAGGTGGAACGTAATTGTCGAAATATACGATCTACCTTGTCCTGGCTACGTGTCTTCCGATTTGAGCTGGACGCGTGATAAACTTTTAAATAAATAATAACCTCACATTTATGTTATGCAGATTTAAGCTTTAATAAGTTAACTTGATAGGCCTATATTGTTTTTGCGACATTAAAATATGTAGGCCTACTCTTGTTAGTTGAGAATACACTAAATTCACACTTCAAACTGAATAAATATAAATAAGAACCAATACCTGTAGGCCCCTATGTTGTTAACAGCGTTATAAACACAGTAGTTTAAGTCTGATTGTCTCACGACGTGACCACCAATTCCTGTGTATCTGTAACTTATTCCTGCTTGTAGATAAGACACTCATACGTTCAACCAATGACAGTACAATGTTGGACCGTCGTCGCAGACGGTGGGCCAACATTAAGCCGGAATTGGATGAGTGTGCAGTGTATCATGGTAGGACCATTACAGTAGAGTGGGATTATTGGAGAGCGGCTATAAAGACGTCACTCTGATTCAAGTGTTCGTAATACAGGAAGCTAACACACTCAGCAAGCACGAGGCGCTGAATCACTGCTGAATCACTGCTGGCTTAATGTTGTGCCAGCGGAAAAGACGGTGGCCCAACTTTGAAACAACATTGTGTCAACGTCTGGTGTTCGACGTCTGGTCAATGCCTCGTGTCTGTAGATAGTATATGATACACATCATGTATGCGGTATGTTTAACCCGTTGGAATATTTTTAATATAAACCAAGAGATCGAAGTTTATTTTCAATTTCAAATCATCATTAATATCTCAGTTAGCTCTTTCCGCTTCATTTGCATACCTATGTTATGGGGCTACAGCTATTATAACCACTGTAGACGTTAGAATCTGACGTCTACAGGTGTCAGATTCTGACGTCTAAAGACGGCCGCCGCGCTAAAAGGGTTAGATAGTATATAACACAAACATTGTTAACACCTACTAGTTCAACGCTGACATATTTTTGTATAAATCGT
Organism: Flabesymbios commensalis; assembly: GCA_964017125.1. NCBI lineage: Eukaryota > Metazoa > Annelida > Polychaeta > Terebellida > Flabelligeridae > Flabesymbios > Flabesymbios commensalis. Next base: position 4,691,582 of record OZ024904.1, on the reverse strand, counting down.
GGAGACCGTAGGGCTCTTTCAATTCGCAATTATCATAAATGTCAAAGTTATCTCTTTCCGCTTTATTTGAATACCTATGTTACGGGTCAACGGCCAATATACTTTTTTAAATTCTTTCAGATCGGGGATCGGCTTAAATTATATAGAGGTCGAAAGACGGTCCCGCGCATAAGCGGTTAACTTTCTTAATCAGCGACACTGTCAGGCATGTGGTGTGAATCTAAAACTCAAAATTACCTAATCTGCTAATTGAGTCGTTTTAATATATGTCTCCTCCTTCACCTTATCTCTAGAGGAATTGACTACGGCAGCAGTCCCCCATTACAAGGTGAACGGAAATGATGCGATTTAATGTATAGCATTTGTACAACGTTGTACAAATGATTATGTGATCATGGTCATGATATAAAGTTTATAATAAATTAAAGTCTAGGGGGTACTTAAAAATCCAGGGGTGCTTAAAAAGTCCAGGGGTCCTTATAAAGTCCAGGGGGTACTTATTTGTATGAAGCACACCTCATTTTACTTATTTGCTACAATCCGACGCGACAACGGCGCTTAATAGGTTTTTACCTCTTCAGGGCCAACCCTTACAACGCTGAAATATTTTTGCATAAACCATGGAGTAACATGGGGTTGTTTTCAATTTGAAATCATCATAAATGTCTTAGTTAGCTCTTCAAGCTTTATTTGAATACCTAAGTTATGGGTCTACGGCCATTAGAAATTTGTAACCCTTTCAGTGTGGGGCTCGACTTTAGACGTCAGAATCTCACCACACTGAAAGGGTTAACTTGTTACATAGAAACAGCCCAATGATTTCCCTTGTGTTACCTCGTGTTGACACTCACTCATAATTCAGTGAACAAAATGATATGAACCCACCGGGCATGCGGCGTTGTTGCGACGATCAATCAACGCCATTGATGTTGATTCAACGTCGCAACAACGCCGCGTGCACGGTGAAAAGAGACATTTTCCTTTGTAAACTGTACGGTTGGATGATTCAGATGACTGCCCTCCAGACACAGGAAAAAGTTCAGTTTCTTCTATTATAATGTGTTTAATGTCGTCTTATACACGTTGCTTCACATAAATAGGCGTAAATCGCCGCTTGGTTGATAGTCAAGCGAGGATGTTGATCGTACACTTGTGACGGTCAACAAGGTAATAATGGAGCAGTTATTTAGCCCATTGTATTACTGCAGCCTGACCTTGCTGAATGTGCGAGGGAAGAGTAAAGTGTATTTAACTGGATGTAATAACGCACAATGTCTCCAAATATGTCTATTTTTTATTCACCATGTTCGCCTTGTGTAATATTTCATTTATTGAATATATTTTTCAAAATATGTGACAAGGGAGAATAAGGGGCTAAGTCGAATTAAAAGTTAAACACTAATAGCCTAAAAACTAATAGTTCATAGGCCGAGCTTTCAGCGGGTGTGATTCATTTGTTTGGAAACCACAATTTCGTTATAAATTATAATTATAGCCATCGATAACTCAGTGTCTTTGATTTAGTGACATATAATCGATGTGCTTTAAAGGAATACTTATGGTTGAAACAAAAGAACACTGTTGAACCATATCCTGATATCGGAAATCTAGAAAGTAATGAGTTCCATATTTTGCATATAATAATAACGTCCCTTTCCTGTCATAATCTAGCAGGATACAGACCAACACGGTGGTATAAGTCATCATGGTTACACATAATCTACACCACCTACACGTAATTCCATCCAAATATGCTGATTTAAACAATGAACATTATTTTTATGGATCATATATTAAATCGGAATGTCTCACTTCAAATTGACAATAACAAGTTATCGCATTATAGGCTAACACTTATTATTTATTTGAAGTTGGGATTGCAGGAGATGAAAGCTTTTGTTGCCTCATTACATGGTTACCTTTGATTATAGTTCGGTATTTTCTACAAAAAATTATGTCATTTTACCTGTTTACGTGTGATTTGTGGCAGCGATTCATATCTCAAGGTGAAATTCACATCTCAAGGTGAAGGTTATAAACAAGCAGATGAAGCAGAGTGCTAACCCTCTAACAACTACAGTCGTTTTACCATGTTTTATTAGACGATTAAATCACTGTTATTGTGACTGAAATGTGTCCTTGAACAGCAAGATTTAAAAATGTTTGGTAACAAATTGAACAAATATGAGTAATTTTCTCTCACTTGAAGTTGTGGGTCGCGGCAGCGAGACACAACTTCAAGTGAGAGAAAATTTAAAAAAGATATAAACTTAAATGGTTAAGATAGCAGATGAATAAAATACTGGATTCATGTCGGTGTACTGCAACATATACTTGTTATAGCTGCCGATAAAAGCTGAAATTACCTATACCCGCATCTCTGATACACATTGACAAGTAAGTATATTATACATTTAAGGGCAGAACACACCAACGCGAACGTGAATATGCACGCGACGAGTGACGCGACGACAGCCACGAAAATCGCGATTGTCCACACACCAACGATGCGACATGAGAGGTTTTTTCCCTGTTGCAAGGTCAGATTGTGGTGTAAATGAAAATGAAATGAATGGGGTTTTAGACCAGTTTTGTGCACACATAGGCTGAACTGTTTTAAACACATACAACGCTGGAATATATTTGCATAAACCGTGGAGACCAAAGGGTTTTTCAATTTGAAATCATCACAAATGTATCGGTTAGCTCATTTCCGCTTCATTTGAATACCTATGTTATGGTTCTACGGCCATTAGATTTTTTTTAAATTCTTTCAGTGCGGCGCCGGAGACGGTCTGTAGATGCCAGAATCTGACGTCTGAAGACGTCAGATTCTGGCGTATAAAGACGGTCCCCGCGCTGAAAGGGTTGAGAGTGGGGAGCGACTTTTGACGTCAGATTCTGCGGTTAAAAGTCGCCGTCAAATGATCGTAGAGCATAAAATAGGTATTCAAATGAAGCGGAAAGGGCTAACTAAGACATTTATTATGATTATGCCCTGATGAATATGCTCTGAAGGTAAATTGCGAATCCATGGTATAGTAGGCCTATTTATGAAAATATTCAACAGTGTCAGGCTTAATGTTGGTTCATCGTCTGCGACGCTTGTTCAACACTAAACCAACAAGAGGTCAAGGTTACATATCTGCAGTAACTACTCCCTTTTCAAGAAAGCAGTTACTGGCTTTTGGTTTTACAATGCATATATGCAGTTACTGCCCTTTGGCTTTGCAGAGCATATATGCAGTTACTGCCTTTTGGCTTTGCAGAGCATATGCAGTTACCATTGTTACTGCTTTTTGGCTTCACATGGCATATGCATATTGCTGTCCTTTTTTTTCAAAATTAAATGATCGTATCTGCCCTTTCAGAATGTGGAAGATACGATATTTTACCCCATAGAGCGGCGTGATACGGATAGCGGACAGCTCATCTAATCAGTCGTTTGTCACTTTTGTCACATTATTAAGTTCAGAGTAGTATTTATACGTTGATAGCCATTTTATTTTCTGCCACAGAGTATAGTTTAAAACTCAAAAGCTAGATAAGCGCCACCAATTTGATTTGGCATTACCATGGTTAACCATATGATGCACCAAGGCACCATTTTACAGGCTGACAACTGATTGAATTCCATACACCTATATCAAATATTTTGATGCAACTGCTTAAACAATATAATGGCAATGTTTTTCCAATTTGTCATTTACTTCTTTCATCCACTACAAGTCGAGAATTGCGAAAGCAATTCGCGGCTTGTAGTGGATGAAGGTGAAAATTGTAAGAGGGCTTGATTTGATTTGTCTACAACACTGAGTTAAACCGAGTAAATCGTGGCGCGTATGCGTGTTAAAAACATAAACACGCACCCATAGTCTATAATAACAGACATGTATCATGTGTACAGGGTGTACGTGAGACTGCAATCATTGCATTTTGAAAAGCGGTGCTTTGAATTCTACTTGTGCGACTGATCTATGGTTCAATTAATTAATCCTTACGACGCAGAATTTGTTCGTATAAGCCATGGAGGCCAAGGGCTTTTTCAATTTGGAATCATCATCAACATGATAAATGTCTTAGTTATCACTTTCTGATTCATTTGAATACCTATGTTATGACTATGCGGTGATTATAAATATTTTATTTCTTTCAGTGTGGGGACCGTCTTTAGACGTCATAATCTGACGTCTACAGACGTCGGAATCTGACGTCTAAAAACGATCCCCGCGTTGAAAAGGCTAAGGCGTCCTATATATAAATGTATCATTTGATATATGAATTATCGCTGAGGACATGTCGTCAGCATAATGCCTTGAAGTGGGAATTTATCAGAAGGACTGCAGGGAATAATTTGACTGGTTTAGTTATGTTAGTTTGCTACACAATTGGGAGTAAGTGCTACACAATGATATCTTGGTGTAGCAGATTCTTCATGGACAGTAGTACCTTGACACATGCACGGTTGCTAAACGGCCACACTATTTGTCCGGAAAAAATTATCCCCTGGACTGGTGTTGATAAGATGGGAAAGGGTAAAAAAAGGTCTAGGTGCAGCAAAGTTTATAGTCTGATATCAAGTCTGAAGACCAATCATCCGACTTCTTCACATTTTACCACCTGGTCACTGGACCTGTTCAGTAGTGTACCATTTCAACTCTACGAGGAGCGTACATCCCTACAGCTACTTCGACGTTTTGAACATATCGACTCCATTGCCATCTCTGTCCTACCGGGTATTCATTTACACCTAAGTGAAGTGAAGCAAGGGTGAAGTGCCTTGTCCTCGTATCAAACATATATATATTATTTTTCAGAAATATTTATATAATTCTATCTTAAAACTTGAAAACGGCTACACTGAAAATTTTTCATTTGTACATACTTGAAGTTGTGTGTCGCGGTAGCGAGACACAACTTCAAGTAAAACAAATGTATGTTATTTGCGAAATTTAAGTCCCAATATATATCTGTGTTTCAAAATATTGAAGGCATATTTTACTGTGAACAGCTCGTTATCAGGGGTTATACAGGTGCTAATATAAACACAGAATGTCTACTGCAGTCGACATCAGTGCTCTAAGGGCTAAGCTGTAAGACTAACCTGCTGCTGTGATGCTGGTGTTATGACTGGCGTTAGTTAAGCCACCAGCCTCATATTATAAACGCTGACTACTCTATAGCTTATTACACTGATAAAACCTGCGTGTCACACAGACAATATGAGGCCTAAACTGCGCTCAATTCTGGGTCCTGCCCATTTCATTTTATGACCCAATGCTGGGTCAAATACAATACTTGTCGAAGTACCCTAGCAAATACGATACATTGAAAAAATGATGTTTTAACGTTGGCCCAACGTCTTCGACGCTGGCCCAACTTTAAAACACATAAAAACTGTCGTGCCAATCTAAACCACAGTAGCTGCTTGGAGGTTGAGTAGGCAGCTACTGCTGTTTGTCTTTTTGCAGAGTAGAATGATCCAATGCCGGGATGACGAGCTCAGATGCAAAAACTATGGCCCAACGCCGTCCCAACAGGTTTAGCTGAGTTATCCAATCGTGGATATCATGTTGTACATGTTCTAGTTGGCGCGACACGGAGCGTATTAGGAGGGAGAATATACTGATAAAGTGTGTGTAAATAAGAATAATGACCCTTATCTCGCTAGAGCCGTATCTGGTAGTCAATATTGTCACATCACCAGGACTGATAAAATTGTTTATGATAGATGTTTAGTTAGTCACATAATTCAATTTGAAAAATATATATTATACATCTAAAACATGACATTCAGGCAGATTTCATCGCCACCTTGGCCTTAGATGGACATATCGTCCAATTTAAGTTGTAGTTGGAAGGTGCTAAACTGCCACTTTGTAAAGTGGCAGTTTAGCACCTTCTAACACTAACGGGACGATATCTGCCACATATAAGTATCAAAATATATTCAACTACTAATTTGTAAACTTCAGTGATTTTTTCATTCGTTTGAAGCTGGTAATTGCTTCAGCAAATAACAGATCCAGATAAATGGCATGCGTCAATGACTGATGCAGCATTAATAAAGAGATCAACAAATAGTGTCAGCCTTGGCATGCCATGACGCACAGAGGCGATGGGACAACGTTTTACAAAAGCTTAGCCAATGCTCAAAATATTGGCCCAACATTACCCCAACCAACGTTTACGACGGATTTATTGCATCACCACCTTAACATTCTAACCACACGCTAAAATAATATCCAGAAATAAAGACACAATTATCAGATTATGGATTAAATATGTATGACGTGTATTGTGATGTCACAATGTGAAGTGTACACAGGTCATGGCTATTCTACTGTGACGTCACACTGCTATGCAAATTAGATGCAATCCTGTGAGATGTGTAATGAAAGCATAACACGGCCATGAACACTTAGTAGAAGAGTCAATAATAGAAATAACCATGTGTCCTAGGATTTTTCATTCATTTGAATTTGGTTGACTTTGGCTGACTTACTTGTTCGGCCGAAATGCTCATAATATCTACGCTCCACAAATTCAAATATATTTGTTGTTCCTCGTATAAAAACTAAGACTGGGTCAAGAGCTTTCTCTATAAGCGGACCAGCCTTATGGAACAACCTGCCTGTGCCCGTACGTAATCATTGGTAATCATGGTAATGCCGAAACAATTTTAACATGCAAGAAACTACTTAAATCTCACCTATTCGATCTGACTTTACCACCCTAGATTCTCAGTAGTCTGGCTCCCCGTTGACGAACCTGCTTTGGCCTCGACTATGACACAAGATCACGCTAAGGATTTCTGTGCCTCTGAGCTCGGTCCGCTGAGTACTATAGAAGTTTTATTGATTGATTGATTGGTTGTTTCTTAGAACGCAATTTACAGCTTGAAAAAAAATCCATTTATGAAATATAGAAACAACCACCACATTGCAGGTGAATGGTGTGTGTGTGTGGGGGGGGGGGGGGGGGAGGGGTTGGGGGTTGTGAGCACTTGATAAATGAGTCAATAACAGAGGTACTAATCAGCGTGAGTCGTGTAATGACAGACTTGAGCACTCGCAAAACACTGTGTCCAATAAAATAAAACTTACACCAGTGTTTTTTCCAAGGGTGAAGTCTCAGAACAGGGGGAGGGGGGGTTGATCTGGACCATGTGGGGGAATCTGAACCTAAACTTGACAACTGCACAAATGTAATTAATGTAAATACTGGGTTAAATACAGCCTTAGAATTTAATGTCATATTTAAACATGTTCCTGGCGCGACGGGGTTAAATGCCATTGCGCACTTTCTATCAGTGTAGTGGCAGGCAAAACAGGCAGCGGGCGTGGACTCAGGGTGCTCAGGACACCACCACTCAAAAATTCATGGAATAAACCCTGTACACATGTTTTTTTTGTGCACATTTATTCGTCACTAGCAGCTAAAGGGTTTGTGGCAATGATTTCAGAACCCAAAGTTCAAAATTAACTGTTCACGATAATTATAAAAAAAGCAGAAGTGTCACCTCCAAATAACTGGTAGCCCTCTTATCTTATCTATCTTATCTTTTTTTAATTTTTTTTGTGCAGGATTCACACGATATGTATTAACCCTTTCAAGCCTGAGTTTAGCATTGTCATCTCATCCATTACAAGGCGCGAATAGCTGTCGCAATTCTCGGCTTGTACTTGATGAAGATGACTTGAAGTGGGTGACAAATTAAAGAAAATTGCAATTTATTGGTTAACCATTTTCTTGGAAATGTTCATTCTAAAACCCTTTGTTGTGGGAAAATTAAATCTGTTTTCAGGGATTTAAAATGATGCTTTAATGCATCGTAAGGGCTTAAAGGGTTAACTCACTCAGCAAACCTCCTTGATCCTTATGTACAACACTGAAATATTTTTGTACAAACAATGGAGAACAAATTGAAAGGTTTTTTTCAATTTGAAATCATCATAACTGTCTCAGTTACATCTTTCTGAGCTACTTTCAATACATATGTTATGGGTCTACTGCCATTATAAATATTTTACTCTTTCTTTCTGTGGGGGTTGAATTTAGGTGGCAGGTCAGATTCTGACATCTAAAATTAATCGGTCCCCGACGGGAAGGGTTAATTTCGAACTGAACAAGTAGATTACAGCAGTTTCATTGCTGTAAGATTAGGTAGACTACAGGGATACTAATGACTGATGTTCCTGATCACGATCTGCTAGTTTTGAGCACTGGAATTATAAGTGTCATACATGAGAGGCTATTGAGACGGATGTGATACATGTACAAACTTCCTTCTGTAGGCTTTACTCAAATAAGTACTGAACGTTGAACCCTGAGATATTATCATTTCACGTGACAAAATGATGTCATCATAACACTGTCACGACATTGTGATGTCACCATGACACATGGACCGGAGTTCAAATCCAGTGTCAACTGGACAATGTCAAAGTTTTTGATTAGGTTTATAGTCAACATTATCATAAGCTTGTCTGTGCCTATAGACCAGTTTAATTCAGTATCATAAGTTCTCCATGCAGTAACAAAACATAACAGCGTGAAAAGACAATGATGTCACAACTATACAAATATAATTATGACACCTACTCGAATATGCTATCATTATTGACATAAAAATATAAAACCAAATGTGCTTTATATTGGATATACATGTAACACCATAGTCTTATGGGATGATATACAGTAGAACCTGCTCCTGTGGGAGGCCACTTGGCTATTCCGCAAAATAGCATTTTGTATAAAAATTAACCTCCTATGAGCAGCCACCTGCCTTGAAAGGCCACTTTTATTGTGTCACAAGTTTGGCCTCTCATAGCAGGTTCCACTGTACTAGTTAACGGTAACCTGGTAACTGATAAATAGCTTAATCTAACAGTTTGGAGGGCAATGTGTTCAAGCAGAGACGAGGTATCAAATAATAGGTTTCAAATTGAACAAGGAGACCCTCAACATAACACTCAAAGCACTAATTTGAATCATTTAAATATCCACCAACTTCAAGTTGTGTCTCGCTTCCGCGACCTACAACTTCAAGTGGGTGAAAATTACTTATATTAGTTTAATTTAAGAACAACTATCAGGGTTCCAGATCATACCCAGTCGCCCACTCGCCATTGGCCCCTTGTTTTTGCTGTGGGCTAATCAAGTTGACACAAAAGTAGCCCACATTGTGAATGCAAAAGAGCTGAAACCATCCTTTAGAACTTAAATGTACAAAAAACATATTTTTATATTCTTCAAAATCATTGGGATTTATATAAAATCACTATGGGTCTAGGAATATAAAATGCATTGCTCACAGATAATCCACTCTTCAGTGTATGAACTATCAACTGCACCTGGATTCTGTGTCATAAGTGGTCAGGTTTTTAGTTTTTATAGGGATAAAAATATACAATTAAGTGGGCTACTGGAATTTAATGTGGGCGACCAAAAATAGCATCTGAGCGACCCACATGGCTACCAGAGTTTTGGTAGGTATCTTGGCCCCTGTACATTATAAAATATTATTGCTTGAATGCGCATTTAGTTCTAGTAACAGTTATATGATTGGCTAATTAAATGGATTAAAACGATTACAGTCAACCGTTAGCAAAATACCTGGTAAATTATCATTATAAATTTTGGCATACATTTCAGCCTTACTGAAAAAATGATAGAGGCGCATATTATCTTGGCAATGTCTTTTAATTTATATCACCGAAATACCCAGTTTTTATTATGGCAATGCCACTTAACATGATTTTAGTTGTTTGTCATACCATGTATAGGCCTATATTGTCATATGATTTTAACAAACTAACATTCTTGTATATACATGTACATATATCTCTCTTATTACTATGACAAATAAGTCTGTAATGACTTTTATTTCTGTCAGTAAAATATCTCTCTGTCTGTCTGTCTGTCTTACTAGGGTCATTTTATTTGTGACCCCTAACCCTTTCAAGTCTGAGTTTACTATTGTCATTTTCATCCTCTACAAGTTCAGAATTCCTGCTCGCCTTGTACTGGATAAAAATGACTTGAAGTCAGTGAAAAATTAAGGAAAAATACAAATTTTGTCACGCGTTGGTATAAGAATATCATGGAAATTTTCCTTCCAAAACACCCTAGTTGTAGAAAAATTGCTTTAGTTGTCAATGATACTTTGCTGCATCATGAGGGCTTGAAGGGTTAACATGCTGAGCACCACTATACTTGTTTTTAACCCTTGTCCTGCTGAATTGTTTCAATTGTATTTTTCGTCATTTAAAGCTGGAATTGTTAACGCAACTTCCAGCTTCAAATGTCAAAAAATATATATATTTTTCGAAAATATACATCTTCTAAATTGAGTTATTTTACTAACTGCGCATCTACCACAAACTGTATTGTCCATTTCAGTGACATATTATTTGGCTTAAAATATGCTTAAAACCGTATATATCCGGGTCTAGCAGGACAAGGGTTAATATCTTTTATTAGCCAATCAAATCACTGGTATTAAGAACGAAGTGAGTGTTTAGAAATCAAGATTTTCAAACGTTTGGTCTCAAATTAAGCAAATATCACGGGTAATTTTCATACACTTGAATTTGCGGGTCGCTGTAGCGAGACAGCTTCAACTGGGTGAAAACTTAAATTATTTAATTTATAGCTCTGGGGGTTGAAACGTTGACATTCACTATTTGACTGGAGGCTTTTGACCATTTACATGATTTACGCTTTGCTCCTGTTTTTTTATACAGAGTGGCTATTCATACGGGAAAGTTATATTGGGAGTCAATGAGAGCCCGTCATTTCGTAAACGAGGTTGCCCATAGACTTACATTATGAAGAATCACGTACGATTAGCCACTGCCTTTTTTATATGCTACAGTACCCCATGTACAATAAAATGACAAATAAATGCACAACATATATAATCTGACATGCCCAACCTTAATCATGCTAATTACAAAGTTGCGGATTTAGGTAGTGAGACAAAACTTCAAGTGACTAAAAAATTGAGATCTAAGAGTTAAAACTTGTGAGATTGTATTAATTACAGTATCTCTAATACATGTTGTACTTACACTAAGTAGCAACTTATAATCTATTACCTAACACTGTATTACTATCAGCGAGAACACAGACAAGAAAGTAGCATTGACAGTTACCTTGCTTGTCTTTTGACATCGAGAGAAGATGTCAGACCTTTGATATGTTGTATTCTCTTCCACGCCTCCACCTCGTTGTCCTGCTCCCCGTCCGGAGTGTCTAGCATGGAGTGCCGCATCCTCAGGGTACCGAGCGATGCTACGGATGACGGTCGGTTGTCCAGGGATCGGGTACGATCCAGCGAAGCCGTAAGCTGACGACTCGGAAGACGGGATAAAATATCTGCCTGGCTGATTCCCTCATCCTCTGTTATAACAGTAAAAAAAACAGTAAATAAATATTGTAAATCTCAACTAACAAACACTGTAAGAAGAAAAGAGAATAGTCGAAATTGTAACCGACACAAATAAAAGCTCAGGGTTAAATTTGTATTTAAAATATTGTGTAGCGATTTGCAAGAATGCACAGTTTTTCTAACATTATTCAACTAGATATATTTCGCTAATCAATTTCAAGTTAGATTAGCAATTGGCCAAAACTGTGTAGCTTTCCACTACGCGATGCTGGACAAATTGAGCCCTGAATTGCGAAAGGATTATTATGTTACATCAACATATGCTGATAGCCTATTCAAAGGTTTTTGGTCTGCATATCACAAATTACAGTGCTTAATACCAAAAAATCATTAATTTCAACCTTTTAATCAGTTGTCCGATATATTTTGAATAAAACTAATTCATTGTAAAATGTCATAAAATCATATTGTCTGGAGCTTCAATTAGCATGATAAAATACATTTCACTTTAAAGGTACGTGTAGTTAATAAAATTAGGTAATTTTTATTTTCTGTGAGGTGAGATTTGCTGTATCACAGTGAAGGAAAATATGATTGAGCAGCTTATCCTTGAGCGGCTCTACAGCGTTCGAAATAAGGGTTAAAATGAGGTTGTTCATCGGACAACCAGGTCAAATTTTCAGGTTGTCCACTGAAAATTCAGATTGTCCGCAAGTTTTTATATATAACTACGCCCCAGCCTGTTCCCACAACTTTCTGAAAACATTAGTTAACCAACTTGTGGAAGCTCACCACTGTAATCAAAATTTTAAACCCTGACAGTCACTTGACTTATAAATGCCTTTAAATAATAATGTAATGTGAAAATATCCTTCTCAAAAGCTGGTGGTCCGCTTGGACAACCTCATGGTAACTATTGATTGTCCGCCACAAAATTTGGTTGTCTCGGACAGCCTGAAAGGCCTTATTTCGAACGCTGCTCTATGATCAGCAATGATGGTTTCTAATATGGTTTCAAGCACAATTTAGATTAAATAAAATATTACCACTAAAATTTGTAACATATCTTGTGGTAGATGCTCAGTTAATCAAATCATTCAATTTGGGAGATGTCTATTTTACTTGAATAATATTATTTTTCATTCATTTGAAGCTGGAAATTGCATTAGCAATTCCCAGATTCCAGCTTCAAATGAATGGAAAATACTCACAAACAATTCAGCAGGACAAGTGTTAGCAAGAACTAGAGCCTGACGGCACTGAAGTAGAGCTTAAGGTGGGCTTCAGGGTCAGTGTTTTAAGGAAAGCTAAATTGCACCTGTTTCACAATTAATTAAGCAACAAATATATTAATCAATATCAAAGAATTGGGTTTTTGCTGGTTTAATGTTAGAGCATCGTCTACGAAGCTCGCCCAACATTAATCCCACATCGGGTAAATGTTTGTTTTGTTGGGCAGTGAGTGGCCGATAGGTATATATGTGTATTGGCAGGCCAGCAGAGACAAGACGTTGAATCAATGTTGAACCAACATTGATTCAACGTCTTTTCTTGTGTCAGCTGAGTGTTGTTGTGTTGGCCTATGCCTATGGGACAGACACTGGACAGACTGACCATAGAATTAAAAATAAACTTTATGGACTGACCTAGCAAACACTATAACGCTGGAAAATCACATGGAGCCCAGGCGCGGATCCAGAGGGGGGGGGGCGCATGCTCACCCTTTTTTGCCTAAAATTCTTTAAAAAGTCCCCTAAATTGGCCAAAAAATGATTGGGAGCGAGCCCCCGAAGCCACTGCGCCCCCTCCTTTTTCAAATCCTGGATCCTTTGTTTCAATGCTGGCACACTGTCTACGACGCTGGCCAAACATTTGGTCAGCGTTGCCGTATTACTATTAAGCCAGGTGCACTTCCCAGCAAACACGAGACATTGACCCAATGTTGTTTTATTGTCGGGCCGACGTGGGAGACGGCGGGCCAACATTCAAACAACATTCACTTGACCATAGTATCGTGTTTGCAGGGTTGATGTTCCTTACAGGTCATGTGTCTTATACAGATATGTACACACAGGGGTAGGTATATGCATACTGTCAGGTTGGTATTGCTGGTGTATTGCTAAGGTCATGTGCCATGCGTGACGTCACCTAATATAGCCAGATGCACAACCTCACATGGCTGACATGGTATTAGAGATGGGGAAATAAGGCGTCATTTGTATCAGTGTTCATCGGACCATCTATGCTCAAAATGTGGTTTCGTGATGCAATGAAAAAAGTTATTCTTAACACACACATGGAGATAGACATGTTCTCAATTCGATAAATTTAAAGTTCATGTCCTGAAATAAATCATACAGAAAACCACTCAGACCAACACCATGCTAACAGTAGAGCTAAAGCTCTACTTTTAGCTCTACTAAAAATGTCTAGGGTTTCGTTTGATTACTGTACAATTTGAACATGTCAAGAAAATAAGAGTAAAGCATTAATTAATTCTCTCTCTGATTTATCTGGTTACTGTTATATCAGGCCACACATATTTTTCTTAAGAGAACTTCAATTAGAGCAAGCTACAGGGAAACAAATAAAATAGAAACTAGAAAGATTACTATTTTTTATGTATATTTTTTGCAAATTACCAGACACTTTTTTGTATTTTTATCTTAGGAAATGGTATTGTAGTCCACAAAAAATAAATATCATTAAACCCCACTGCCCGAACTTTGGAAAAAAAAATCAATAATCTTATATCAGTATATAGGTTTTTTTATGCAGTGTTCAGCACAGACAGGAAATATGTGGGGAAATTTGTCTCAATACCCTGGAAAAAAAAAGAGACATTTGACCTCGAAGCGCGTAATTGCCGCCCAGTGTTCAGCACAGACAAGAAATAGGTGGGGACATTTGTCTCACTACCCTGGAAAAAAAGGAGACATTTGACTTCTAAGTGCGTAATTGACGCGATATCGCGGCCTGTGCTGAACACTGTTTATGAACTGATGACACACTAATATTTTTCTAGGACCCCCGATACAGTGCACTGTTATTTTATCAAGTTTCAACCCTACTTGTTTTTATGAATTTTGGATTGCACATTTACCAGTTAAAAGAGAAATCAAATTTACTGAGATTTAATGTTATTCCTGTATTTCTTATTTTGGACATTTGATATAAAACTGATAAATCAAATGTCCAAAAAGAAGAAAATGTTTGGCCTTTTATTAAAAGGCCAAACATTTTCTTCTTTTAGAAATGACATCAATGTAGGGTCAGCTCAAATAGGGTGAGTTGGGTAATTAGAAACAGAGTTTTTTTGGGGCCTACAATTGAATCTCCTTCTTATTTCTCTTTTAATTCAACCCAAGATTAAGACTTAAGCAATTCTAGTCTATCATGTCTATGAGATTTTTAAAAGGTAAGAAAATCGACATCTTTGCATGGTGGTTCGTTAAAGCTTTAGAAATCAAAAAACTTCCCAGACCCCAATACATTGGGATCCTTTCAAACTCGCCCCCATCAGTAAAAAATTAGATCCGCTCCTGGACATCATCTGCACTGATGCTTTTCTGCCTGATTGACTACTACAGTACTAGGCTAGTGATAGGCTGATTGTGTAACAGCAATTTGTAGAGAGCATCACCCATCACTCTCAGTCTTAGTCACTTCCATCCTGGAACAGTGGAAGTCGGTATATTGCTGACTTCAATTTAAATTACAAAAAATTCAAAGATCAGCAGCAAGATTTGTCACCCAAAATTATAGACAAACAGCCAGTGTGACATCTCTCAATCAGAACCTGGGCTGGACTGACTTGAAAACAAGACGTAAAAATTCTAGACTTGTAAGCATGTTCAAAATTTTAAATGAGCTAGTCGAAGTTCCTATCAATGACCGTTTAATCCCAGCGGACAGAAGAACACGTGGTGGGCACAATCAGGCCTATAAACATCTTAGAGCTAACACCACACTGGAACAAAATTTTTTTTGGCATCGAACTATCCCTGATTGGAATTCTCTCCCGGCAGCTGCCATAGAATCAAAAACTGTGGCAAGAGTCAGCTGGTTGACCAAGTCCACCAGCCCTTTCCCCCCTCCAGCCTGATACTCCAAAAAGGAGGTGCTGCTGGAGTACCAATTCAAATCAAATCAAATAAAACCAGTCAAGTTTGGACTGGAATCAGTGGAGGAGAGTTGACAACTTTATTCTTGAACTTTAAGTTTTACAGTACAGGCCTGCTAGGCACTGCTAGGGAAAGAGCTTCTATTGTACCTTTCTGGCAGTTCTGCCAGCTCTGCTCTGGCTCTGCCCTGCCACTGTGACTGGCACTGACAGTCAGTCCGCAGCGTGTGATGAAAGCTTCTATTTCAATGGTATAAACCGGTTTGCGAAATCGGCAATTTATTCCGAGTGTTGTCGGCAAGACGACGTCGTGAAACGGCTTGCAAATGTGCCACGGATTTCAACGATAACGTTACAAATGATATAATTTCTCTGTCAATATAATTAGGCCGTCTCAGAAATAATTCAACTTGTTCAATGGAACAATGGAGAACAGAAATCAACGGTCATATTCCCAGAACGGGCTAGTTCCACAGGACAAAAGTATGATGATTATCGCCTTAATATTCTGTGATGTCGTACTTTTTGTCAGAGGCCGATGTTGTGACAGACTGTTGTTGCTGTTCAGTGACTTCTGTTATAAAAACTGTTAACCGGCGGTCGTAGCAATTTAACTGGATGGTGCAGTATTACATTCACTAAGAGTTGATAACATTCGTGGAAAGTGACAACTCTGGCCAAAAATGTTATGGCCAACGGAAAACTACTCACCTTGTCATGTTGTGTGCTATTTCCCATTCACGTGATTTCGGATCAACTGTCTCTAGCCTACACTGTGTCTGTGGCCTGTGCCTGTGAGGCTGTGCCTGTGGCTGTGCTATTTGATTTTCTAACACTAATACTAATAGACCCCCTAGGCTAAGGGCCTATTATTTGAGTGTTTAGGCCTACACAATTTTTTTTAAAACGGTGTCTTTTCTATGTACCGGTAATGGCGGTATGTCTACGACCATTCAGGATTTCCACCAGGAATGTTTTGAGTGTGAGAGGGCTCCGAATTGGCAAAAGGGTGGGGAGGAAGGTGATTCCACAGACACAGTGACAGCCTGAGACAAAAATCCACAGATTCGCTTAAAATGGCCTAGACCCCCTATTTTAACTTAACTGAAATTACAACAAAATAGGGAATAGCTAGGTCACTATATATTTTCAAACACTTAGTAAATAACAAGCTTTTGTACTAAGTCTAAGGCCTAGGCCTAAGGGGGGTGGGGGGGGGCAGCAGCGTCCGCAGCTTCCCGATATAGAGGGGGGTTTAAAAGGTACGATATTCTGAAAAACAGGGGGGTCCGGGGGCTCGCCCCCCAAAATCCACAGAATTTGTTGAAAATCTGAAGCTCAATGGGGGGGGGGCAGGACCCCTCTGACCCTCCCCCCATTCACACCCTGGGGGAGGGGGGTCTGAACCGAATCCTTCCCTCGGCCCCTGTGGAAACTCTGCAATCTCGCCTACATAGACTTTGTCATAGGCTAGGGCCTGGTAGGCTATAGGCCTGGCCTACCAAATTAATATAATATAATGGAATAGGCTTAGAGTCTACTATAGGCCATGGACATTATCAGATTATAGATAGTCTTTAATATAATTATAAGTTGTTTAAATAAGCCTATTTTAGGCATGCATATAGCTACATGTTATACTGTGCACAGTTACCTACAAAGCCCAAATGCAGTAGGCATATTCAGGGAGGGGGGGGGGGGGCAGCAGGCGCGTGCGCCCCTTATTTTCGCCAAATACTTTGAAAATCCCCCTATTTAACTGGCTAAAATTTACCAAAAAAATTTAAGGGGCAAGCCCCATAGCCCCCCCCCCCTTTCTTCAGATGCTGGATCCGCCACTGATATCTGTTTGCTTTACAACTAAAACAATTGTACTGTATTTTGGCTTCGCAATATATCGTTATAGGCCTATTCTACATATTCAGGGGTGGGCAAGTGGTCGCCACATGTGGCATCTTCAATCAATAAACTTTATGTCGCCTATCCTCAGCGGACAGAGCTTAGAGGCGCACAATACTATAGGCCTATTTTATTAAACCCCTAGGCCTACAGTGGAATGTTCCAGAAAACCTTTTGTCAATTTTTAAAGCCCCCGGCCAGCTCCGCATAGATCCGCCCCTGCATTAGCTTATAACCCTACGAGTACTCAACTCGGTGATGGGAAAATATATAGTCCGTAAAAGAAGTTGCCATTCTGCACTAACCAGGCCCGTAGTCACGGTCGGAAATCAGACAAGGCGAGTTCAGTGGCCAAGCCTAAATTTCTGAAAACCCTAAATTTCTGATAATTTTCAGTGATGAAAAGAAAAAAATGTGAAAAGACAGACAAGGCTGCTGCCTCGAATCGTCTGCTCCAATCTATGGGCCAGCTAGGCCTAACTGTCACAATTTTTATCTCTAGCAATGCCCATGGCTAAAGGCAACATTATACAATGTTGGACAAATGTTTTCAGGGCAGGGCTACCTGAAACCACACATTTTGTTTTATAGCTATGCCTAATGGTCTAGCTACATGTATCTGACAGTTTGTCAGCTATCAGGCATTTTTATTAAAAACAAAACAAAAGGCACATCTACACCCCCTGAAAGGTTAGTGTGTGTGCAAAATAAGAGAAATCCATGTCAATGCTATTGAGAATGCAATGACTGTTAGGGGCCTACACTGTAAACATCAACATCTGCAAATTTTTGGTCCCAAACTACGGTTCATTTCTACCCAATTGGAGTTGTGGGTCACAGTAGAAGAAGAAAATGTTTATTTGACAAATAACACAGTAAAATAATGCAAATTAGCGACACGGTAGCGAGACAAAATTTAAAAATTAGGTGATAATTGAATATATTATTCAATTAGCAGTGTGACTGAGGGTTGATGAGGTACAGTTAGCTTCAAAAGAGGGGGTGGGTCAGGATGTCCCTCTTCTGGATCTGTAACTTAGCTGTAGGCCTACATAGTAGTAGCATGTAAGCTTTTTGTTTTAATGTGTTGTGCAGTAGGCCCACAGCCCACAATCTGGGGTACATCTGTCAGAATAAAACATAATTCAATGACTAGGCCTACAAGGGCTCAGCTAGGTGTAGATACTGAATTTGACCCATATCTATGGTGTTGCAATTACCGGGTAGTGAATATTTTAGGCTTCTAGGTCAGGTCTGTATAATTTACCAGGCATTAGAACAGGTGTGGCTTCCCTAGCCAGACCAGTATTTAATGTAATTAAATTTAAAGTGTATAAAATAGCCTATATGGCTAGGTCTTATATTAGGCCCAATTTATACATCTACATAATATAGTTAGAGGTCTACATATCCTTAACATATACAAAAAAGAATGGAAAGTACCCCTACATAAATTTAAAAGTTTACCTCCTAAAATGTTTGTTTTTTCATGGACCTTTATACATGTGTACATTTGTGCAATCAATGCACCCTAACAGAATAATTAGAACAGCCCCATCCCAGTTTAAAATAATGGTAGGTTGGCCATTTCACCATCTAATGTTTTTGCAATAGCATTTACCTGAAATAAATGTCAGACAAATGTGTTAACTTCAAATATATCATGAATAATATTTAGAATTCAATTTGAATAATGGAGGAATCATTACTTTATTTCACTATCACAGCTTTTTACACAACTTTTCAAACTCAGTTTATCTGACAGCTGAGATATTAACCTAGAAAACCATGTTTGAGACACAAAAAGGCACTAGGCCCACCAAATTCACATTGGGCCACATGTAAAAAAAAAAACCTGGATACATCCCTAATTTTAGTAATACATATGTATTAATATTTTTGATTAATTTATTTGCATAATTAAAAAAGTATCTATCACCACAAGTTAAATGTGGAAGTAATTAACTGTCCATTCAGTGTACATTTGAACCACTGTGTATAAATATGTCTTTTTTATAACTAATCACATCTCATTTGATACTGGAAATTGTATATAAGAAATTAAATGTTAACCATTTTATCCAATTGTACATGTAAAGATTAGATCTAAAGTAATTAACCAATTTACCAAATTATGCATATTACACAGTTGTACATTGTAATATGTGTAATCTTAAATAATTCACCACTTGCACTGACATATTAAATGTCTATTTTCTAAATGTAATCACAATTATTCTTCTAACATTGTGAAGTTCAGAACTGTTAATAATCACAAAAATATTAGTTACAGAAAAATAAATATTGTTGAAAAAATAATCATATCTGGGGTGTTTCACCATGTTCACTGCATTGATTTTTTGTTTAGATTTTTTGTTTCTATATTCCAGATATAAACTAGGCAGTGAGATACATTGCAGTGAATATGTTCTGTGCTACATTGTGTATGAGGTTTCACTGATTATTAACAGTAAGTCAAATCGATTAATCCTTTAACTACTAATCATCACTTGAATTGATTTTAATATTTTTATTAGCAGGTTAAAGCAGTTATAAGAAATTACATTCAATTCACTAAAAGTGATTAATTTCTCTCGAAAGGGATGAAAAGTTAAATGACAGTTTGTAAATTATTGCATGCATTTATTGGTAAGTTTCCATCTTCTAGGCAAGTGAACGTTGAATAATAATCAACTCCAGAAATTTCTTAGTGGGGGAGGTACAACATGTTGAATAAAATTTGTTGCAGTCATTTCATAGTACTTAATGTTGTATTTTATGTAGTTTTGTTTAAAAGTGAACATTTAGTCTTAAGTGTATTATTATATTTAATTACTTTGATTATAGGAAAAAATACTTCTACATTCATACAATGAAATATATATGTTTGCAGACATGTGAGAGGTTTCTTCATGCATGCAACATGTTCACTGGAAAGAAGTGACCTGCTCTTTGGAAAAACATGTGCAAGATTGCTACAACAGCACATATTTCTTACATTTAACATGTACAGTTTGAGCCACATGTTGTATATTTTGAATACCGGGTTTATTCATCTGATTAATTGTAGTAGTATATTACATCCCAATTATAAAGAGGATGTATTTGTATTTTTATTATCCACATTAAAGGGACTGGCCCAGGCTAAAATCATAAAAAAATCGGTGATTTTATTTTGGCTTCTCAATATGACCATATGATGTAAACATGTCCATAGACTAGAACTGCAAAAGTTTTTTAATTTTTGTGCTGCGCATTCACCAGTTAGCATGGTTAGGCTAGATATAAAGACGAAATTCCCACTTTCTAATTATTGACAACCATGTCAATAATTAGAAATGCGGGAATTTCGTCTCTATATTTAGTCTAACTGGTGAATGCGCAGCAGAACACTTAAAAAACTTTTGCAGTTCTAGTCTACGGACATGTTTACATCATATGGTCATATTAAGAAGCCAAAATGAAATCACCTATTTTTTGATGATTTAAGCCTGGTCCAGTCCCTTTAAATTAAAATTAAAACAAGTAAAAGCTTAATAGGTTAATGTTCATGAATTATTTTGCTTGGTATGGGCATTTTTTAAGGACACATCATCAAAATCATATACAAATTTGATATTCAGCCTCCAAGCAATGAATGTAATGATCAATTTAATAATGAATTGTCAAACAATGATTTCTCAATCTTTTCAGCCTATTAATTAGGTTTAGAGGCACCCTAAGTTAATGTCAGGAGTGTCAAATAATGTTTAAACAATTTGGAGTGATATGATTTGGGAATTCAGACTCAAAATGTGATATCTTACACTTTTAAAATTGAAGGAAATGTAAAAGTTATGAATATTTGAATTGAAATTATTTATGATTATAAATTTAAATTTACAGGGATTCATGAAGCAGTAGCTAAGTAATGAATTGACCAATTTTAGAAATAATAAAGTTAATATAATGAATTAAAGAGTAGAACAATAACATATTTAAATTTATTTCTTCAAATTAATTGACATGGGCTAAATCCATGGGTCATGAAATGCATGGCATAATCCTTCCAATGATCATATTGTATATTATATGTGTGAAAGTAATCATGACAATGGTAAAATCTAAAATGGGATCCTCACTTATTTCATCTGTCATTTTCTAATTAATGGAAGCGATTGTAAATGACAATGTTGAGTAGTAATTGGATATCATGATTGTATTGATCCGTAAACCTGTTAAATCTATGCCACTTTTAACATCTTTGCTAAGGGGTAACAATTAAAAATTAGCGCTTCAACCGCCGGTCCCGAATATATTTAATTTCTTCAGTTTTTATTACTACTTCATTTATCACATTTTAAACATGTTAAATATAAAATGTGACTTTAAATGAGCAAGATCTGATCTAAGTTGATCTCCATTTTGTCAAATCTGAATAATTTTCACTCGCTTGACGTTGTGGATCGCGTCAGCGAGACACAACTTCAAGCGAGTGAAAATTCAAATTGAATAATTCGCCGGTTAAAGGGTTAATACACATCATACATGAAAAAATACATCATATCAGGTATTAACGTACCAGTATTTATTAAAAATGTGTGTGTTCAGATAATGAGAAAAGTTATGTTTAGATTATAAGAAAAGGTAGTTGATTGATACAAGCTGTATAAATTGATGGCATAAACAGAGTGAACTGAGAATGAGAAAGAAAATGCATGTAACCAAGTTATAACAATATAAATAATTACAACTTCTTAGTTATATATAAAGGTTTACATTGTGAATTAACCATAATGTCCTATGCATTTATGTATATATGTATATATTAATCAATGGCAGTCGGCCATTTTTAATTGTTTTTATCCCCTACCCTTAGGGAAAGGGGGATTTTAGTTGTGCCAGGATTCCGTACAGCGTCCGTAATGTTTAGATTTTTTAAAGATGCAACAAAAATTCAAAATGGCCACCAGAGGTCAAGTTATCATTTTTGTGATTGCGAAAAAATTTTCAAAATCTTTAAATCACCTTCCTAACAAGGTGGAGATGTGAAAGTGAGTTTTTAAAGATGCTAACCGAATTCATGTGTGCGCAAAAAATCAAGTCAAAAATTATTCAAATTTTACAATAACTTTGCCCATGATATACAGTCCAGGAGATTTTTTAAAGGTTTTACTGAAATTCAAAATGGCTGCCACGGATCAATTTCATTTTTGTAAGCGCAAAAACTCAAATACTTAGTCAGAAATTATTCAAATTTTACGATCACATTTCCCACCATATGAAGATGTGTTGGTGATTTTAATTAAATTTGAAATGGCCGCCACAAGTCTACTTTTTTAATTATTTTTAGGCGTCAAAATTCAGAACCTAAGTTATGCTGGGGATGACATTGGACTTCAGGCCTCTTGTTTCTCATTATCTCGGAAAACTGGCATGATAGCTGATCTATCAACTTCTGCTTCCTCATACTTCACATATCCATCACATACCACTGGGAAATTGTTTTGGTGACATTTTGATCCCCATATCACCAACCCTTTAATTACTATGAGCACTAACAAAAAAATGCTCATAAACGAATTTCAGGAACAAGTTGCCATAAGATCCTCTTTTAATTTGGCAAATATGTTCAGCTATATCAGCCAATGACCTGATTAACTTTTGGGATCAAACAATTTTAAAATGGCCGTTTTCAAAAACGATAACGGAGGGCTGATTTCGTGTTCGTTTCCGCACAACTCTTTCTAGTTACTATAATAGGGCCAACAACAAAGAAATACTCATTTCAGGAAAAAGTTCCCAGCATATCTTCTTTTTATTTGGCAAATAGGCACAGTGATGTCAGCCAATGACATGATTAACTTTGGAGAGCAATAGATTTAAAAATGGCCGTTTAGCGGCCATTTTTAATTTCAGTCATTTTGTAATATTTTCGTCAATCCCAAACAAAGGAAAATAGCTGAACCAAGCATATAGAACAAAACGTAATGACTCACAGAAGGATAACCCATGACAAATTTCGCTGAAATAAAATCCAAAGTAGCTGACTGACGGTCATTTTTAATTGTTTTTTTTTTCGCATTATCTCATAAATCTTGCATAATAGCTAAAGTGCTAATATAAAATAAACCCTGAAAAAATGTACTGATCTATATCAAATTTTAAATGGCCAACTGGCAATAGAGGAGGGCTGCTTTCGTGTTCGTTTCCGAACGACTCTTTCTGGTTTGACTACGTTTTTGTTGGGTTTGAAATTTGTTTGTAAGACATACTGATATTTAGTCATAGCAGAACAAGGGTTAAATTTATTTCTGCGGATCTTTTGCTGAGTATGTAGTCTTAGTTCATGACATGATGTACTATTAAAGCCAGTTTTTTTATATTGTGTCAAATATGAATATCTTGTCATGTCAGAAAGTCATGCTAAGAGAAATACATGCATAACAAATGACAACATCACTGACTGATTTAGAAATAGTCCACATATTTATCATGAATAAAACAAAAATGACATTGATGTGAATACTTGTATTCAGTTATGATAAAACAGTCATTTCAACCATGTATGAACTTTTGAGAATGTTATTCATAAAATATCAATTATGCATTAAGACGAAATGCAAATAGCTACACATAAAGCATTCAATTTTAACCAATATACTAGTCTAGTACATTTCTTTGAGTATAATAGCCTTTACAAATGAGTTATAATTCATCTGGTGTAGTGTATTTATTAATGTAGAATGTTTTGATTGCACTTTGTACATGTTGTAGGCCTACTTATAGTAGGCCCCCCTATCATTATATATAAGAATTCAAGTTTTTTGTGCAGTCAGTGTGTGTTTTGTATTCATTTAAAAATGGTCAATAATTGTGTATAGGGCCTACAATACATGCAATATCTTCAAACAAATGTAATAAAAAAATGAGAGGAACATCAGAACTGAAAAATAGGGTAACAAATGTGTATGAAAACAAACGTTAAGAATTTATCATGTTTATGGCAATGTAAATTAAGTCTGTGAAGTTAACTTCTCTCACATTTTAGAAATAATAGGCATATGCTTGATAAGTAGCAAGGGATATTACTGTCTATATATATTTTTTTTTAGCAATATATTGCAGCAATTTGTAAAATGTTGCTAACCAGATTTATTTTTCACAGAAAAAAATAATTCTGGACTTGAAAATTTTGTAATATACAGTTTTTGTATTGATAATGAGCATGATGAGGGTAAAATAAAGGTTGAAACATTTTTTTGATTCCTATTCAATCAATCTAATTTTAAAATACTGATAGCCAATAGCAAGGTTGACCTCCTAGTTAAAAAGCAGTTAATTTTTCCTAGCCTGTTGGGAGTCACATCCAGACCTAAAGTGTAACTCAAGAGGAATTGTTTGTAATTTTTTTGCGGGGGCAAACAAATTTTGGAAAATTTATATTTAATAACCACCCACAACAGATGTCGATTTTTTTTTCGCCCGATCCAGGTGGGATATATACTTTTTTTGCCAAAAGTTTTTAATACTCCCCTATATTAATAAATGGAACATTTTTGAGCTAAACAAAAAGGCCTAAATAGTCCCTTACATTGGCCTCGAGCCACCTGCGCCCCCTCCTTTTTCAAATCCCGCATCTACCCAGACCATGTCTAAATCTGGTGTAGGCCTACATGTAGCCTAATGACAGTATTGTAAGCCTATAGGCCTACATGTACTTGTAGACTATTGTTCCGGGAAGGCCTAAACGTTTACTTTAACAAAGGCTGCTGTATGACTAGATCTATAGGCTATATAGCCTATAGCCTAGGCCTAGCTTAACATTACACCAGGGTCTATAGCTAGATGGGGGTCCAAATAGGGTCTATAGCCTAGTGTTAGGCCCTAGGCCTACATCAAAACGGGATCATGGCATGTTTGGCCTCTCGGCTAACCCTTCTATCATGTCTAAAGCCTGAGAGTCTAGTTCAGCACCACCCCGCACACTGTCACTTCTTCACTTGAAGTTGTAATCAAACAGCATTTTGCAGGACCTAACTCGAGTAACTGCCGGGCCCACCAGTACCAGTGCAGCGGCGGCACGTTCATTGACAATGATTGTGTCAATGTGTGCTTCACCGTGAGGCTGTGTGAGCAGTGGTGGTGACTGGTATGTAGCCTATACACATGATACATGTGACTGGTGTGAGGGTTTGCCGGCCGCTGAACATGAACATGAGATACCGGTAGGCCTATTAATATCACAGTGCAGTCAGTGTAGTATGACACGCTCGAATTAAATCTGCGTAAGACAACTTCAAGCCATCTATATTCCATTCAAATGGTTTTAAAGTGATATAAACAGCTGTAAGATCATGACCGGATATTTATTGAACCTAGTGTGATACCACCTCTCGAATATCTTGGTTCTTTTTTTTGCCGATAACCGGCGGTCGCACCGAACGGCATGAGGGCACGCCTTAAATTCTAGACTACATGAAAATTCAATCAGTTATTTGATTTTTTTCTGGCCAAAAAAAGGAACCAACAACGAAAAGGTGTAATTTAGAGAAAGCTATTCAACCTCTCTGTGGGTGTCACATTAAATCCTTTAAAATTCACTGATTTAAATAGATATTGTTGACACAAAATACGTAGAACAATTAGCTGATGTTGGTCTTACGTGAACAACTGGCAGAATGACTCAAGGCCAATTTTAAATCGTTTACAGCAACAATTAAAACCAGTTAAAATGCAGGATAAATATTGTAATTCCGCGCCAAATTTTTACCCCCCGCGAAGCCTCTATATTAATACAAAACAAAGCGACCTTTTCGCTAAAATAATCACGGCCTGCGGACTGACTGCTGACTGTGTCTGTTGCCAGCTGGGCGATATTAAAAGAAAAACAAAATATTCTTACCAAAACTCTCGAAATCTATGGGGTTGTCTTGAAAATGTACTTCGGACTTCGTTCTGTTGTGGCCGCTCATGGTGATAAATAAAACAATCAATAGATCTACAACTACAAGTCTTGTCAAAAATAATTTAACACATTTCACAACAGATCAAATTAAAAATAAATAAACACGTCCGGAAACTTGTCACGATTCACTTGTCAAAGCCCCACCTGGTGAGTATTGTCGTCATCAATAGTATCGCCATCTGGTGATTAAACGATTACTGGAAAAATATATTCTACTGGATTATTGCATTGGCATAATAATCCAAAGAGTCTAGAACATATAAAGTATGATAAGACTCTTTGATAAAACCCATAGATATCAATAAAACCAGTGTACTATGAAGGTAGTCCCAAAGTATTACCGTGGTATTATAATCATTAGCTGTTTATCCTCATGATATTACATTTCTTGGTATTAAATTTCATTTACCAATCTTACCCACTTTACAAGTTCATGAATAGGCCTACAAATCATTTTGATGTAAATTTTGATATAAGCGAGTATTAATCGGTCTGTAAATCAGACAGGCTTGTGTAAAATATTTGGGTAGATTCTTGGAATTTATGTTTAAAGGGACATGCCCAGGTCTAAAATTATCAAAAAAATCGGTGATTTTATTTTAGCTTAATAATATGACCATATGATGTAAACATGTCCATAGACTAGAACTGCAAAAGTTTTTTTAATTTTTGTGCTGCGCATTCACCAGTTAGGCTAGATATAGAGACGAAATTCCTGATATTTAATTATTGACAGCCATGTCAAAAATAAGAAATACGGGAATTTCGTCTCTATATCTAGCCTAACTGGTAAATGTTATTTGTACAGCCTATCACACAATTTTTTGAACTTTGAAATAATACTCCAGCAGTCCTCCATTGTGGAGTATCAGACTGGAGGGGGGGAAAGAGGCTGGCAGATCTAGTCGACCAGCTGACTCTTGAATGCTGCCACAGTTTTCGATTCTGTGGCAGCTGCCGGAAGAGAATTCCAATCAGGGATAGTTCGATGCCAAAAAGAATTTTGTCCCAGTGTGGTGTTAGCTCTGATATGTTTATAAGCCTGATTGTGCCCACCACGTGTTCTTCTATCTGCTGGGATTAAACGGTCATTGATAGGAATTTCAACTAACTCATTTAAAATTTTGAACATACATAAAAGCCTAGAATTTTTTCGTCTTGTTTTCAAGTCAGTCCAGCCCAAGTTCTGAATGAGAGATGTCACACTGGCTGTTTGTCTATAATTTTGGGTGACAAATCTTGCTGCTGCTCTTTGAATTTTTTCTAATTTATCAATGTCTTTTTGTCTAAAGGGGTCCCAAACTGCTGAAGAATATTCTAAGGATGATCTGACCAGGGAGAAATAGGCAGTCTCCCTTAATTTAGGGGGACATGCCTTCAGGTTCCTCCGAAGGAAGCCCAGGGTGGAATTCGCTTTACTTGTAATTTTGTTAATGTGGGCCTCCCATTCCAGAGTCTCGCTAAGGCAAACACCAAGATATGGTGTTGATGAAACATTTTCTAATGTTTCACCTTTCAGGGTGTACTGGAATTCCAGGTTTTTTGATTTCGGCCTGGACACCCTCAGGACCGAGCATTTCGAGGGGTTGAAGCACATCCCCCATCGATCTGCCCAGTCCTGTAACGCAGATAGGTCTCTCTGCAGTTTCTCCTGATCTGCCCGACATTTTATCGGGCGATACAGGAGACAGTCATCTGCAAAGAGACGAACCTGCGACGAGACCGTGGAAGGGAGGTCATTAATGTAGGTCAAGAATAGTAGGGGTCCGAGAACAGTACCCTGGGGCACACCGGACTTTACACGAGCTGATTCTGAAGAGCTGCCATCAACTACTACTTTTTGGGTTCTATTGGTCAAGAAATTTTGAATCCAATTAAGAGTTGTTCCCCGAATTCCATAGTGGTCGAGTTTGTGTAAGAGGCGTTGATGGGGGACAACGTCAAAGGCCTTACTAAAATCTAAGACAACAACATCTGTTTGTGTCTTGCCTTCAAAATTTTGAATAAATTCATCAGTTGTAATCAAAAGCTGGCTTTCGCATGAGTGTTTTGAGCGAAAGCCATGTTGTACAGGTGTTAAAATTTTGTTTTCTGAAAAATGGGACATAATTTGTTTACAAATGATGTGTTCGAGTAATTTGGCACAAACACATGTGAGGGATATCGGCCTGTAGTTTGCCGGAGAGTGCCGATCCCCTTTTTTGAAGACTGGGGCAACATTAGCCTCTACCCAGTCATCTGGTAATTTGCCCGTCTGTAGAGATTGATCAAAAATAATTTTAAGAAAGGGAGATATCTCGTTGGCAGCATTCTTCAGAATCAGATTCGGGAGCTCGTCTGGTCCGGGTGCCTTCCCGCCGTTTAAACCCTCGAGTAATTTAGTTACACCTTGAACAGTAATTTCAAATTTAGGCATTTCAGTATTCGGTGGTCCGGGTAGTTTAGGTATATTTGTGGTGTCTTCCGAGGTAAAAACTGAGCAAAATTGGTTGTTTAATATTTCGGCCTTACGTCTGCTATCTGAATGCAGCTGGCCGTTTTCCTTCAAAGGAGAGACACCATTTCCATCCTGACGTTTTGATTTGATATAACGCCAGAGTGGTTTTGAATTTTTTTGTTCTAAAGATTCAGAAAGTTTGTTTTTCAAAAAAGACCACCTGGCAGACCTGATGGCACGCTGGGTCTGCCGTTTACATAATTTGTACTTTGCCCAAAGGTCAGCTTTATTCGTACGCTTGGCTTTATTATATAGAGATGCTTTTTTCCGAATAGATGCGAGAAGTGATTTGGATAGCCAAGGTAGATTTTCCCGAGGGGAAGTCATTTTGGTCGGTATAAATTTGTCCAGGCATTGATTTAGGATGGATTTTAGTTTCAACCAATTTTCATTGACAGATCGGCTAGGACTTTTTTTTGAAAAGGAGGTCCAGCAGCTCCTAATTTGTTGCCAATTATAGAGTGTGTAGGCCTACAACTGGATTATACAGTCAAATATTGCCACCTCTGATTTTATTGCCACCAAATTGACCAATTAGAGCCTAAAACGGGGGATTACATCAGCTAATATATCAAAAACAGTTTAAACAGTGGCTAAACTCTTATTCTTGTGATTGTGTATCGATATAATCCCCCTAATTATCTACTTATGATCGAAAACGCACACAAAATATGTGGTTTCATTTTGAAAAAATAATACATTATTTCGAGATTAACTGTGCTCATATAAAGTCAAGAAAATATTTCAGAACGTTATATGTGTCTATATTTAATATGTATGCTATGACATAGGGGAGACCGTTCCTTTCCAGCAGAAAATTTGGTGGTGATACATCGAGGCATGTGTAAGCTATCGCGAAATACGTGTTTTTGATGGTTAAAAGTAATTTTTTGAGATGCACGGATTTTTTTAATACATTAAACACTTATTGGAACTAAGTTAAAACAAGATTCATATAGTAACTAATGAATATTGTGCTTTTTCAAGAACCATGGGTGATAGTGGAATATTCTACCTTAAGCTAGTTAAAGCTACACTTATAACAATCGTCATGCTGGGGCACCATGGACGGGGTACAATGGACATGTTACGGGGTACCATGGACATGTCCATGGTGTCCCAATATCGACATTAATGTCCATGGTGCCCCGTCTTCAAAATATATATATCTTATAAATTGCACTATCCTTAAAATGAAGATTTCCACAATTAAATATCACTTTTTTTATTTTTCATTTCCCTATTAAAAATGTGTTGATTGACACAGGTATTCCTTCCAACATGCCTGTAGACATGTCCATTGTACCCCACCCCCATGTCCATCGTACCCCGAGCTCGGGGCACCATGGACATTTGCCAGAATTTTTTAAAATTGATTTTCAAGTAACATCCAACATGAATGCAGGTATTGTATTCCAGTCAAACATTTGTCGATAATACGTTAATGAGCCACACAAATATTTGAAGCAAATACAAAATGAAAATAGGTGTTCATGGTGCCCCGGTCTCCCCTACTTGAACTAGAAATGTATGGGTAACATATTTATTGCAATAAAAGCTATATTTGCTCTACATCTACCACTTTCATAATTTTGGGCAGAGTTTGAAATTTAGGGGAGGGGCCGACAGTTGGGAGTCGTGTGGAGAGGGGTGCTCAAATAGGTGGAAAAGGCCTCATCCCATTCAGGGGTAGAGTGAGAACGAATACAACTGAAGTCTCTACAGGATGGGTCAGTCAGACGAGCCATTTGATTTACGTGGTTTTCTGAGCCCCACGACACGACATCGCTGCACGCATATGTCCTAGTGGTATACATCACTAGATAGGCTCAGGCGGTCACGCATCCAATTATGGACCGGGCCTGGCGTTGCTTAACTTCAGTGATCAAGCAGACACCGATGAGCTAATGCTGTATTCCGTATAAATAGCCCAGAGTAGGCCCCTATTTAAATGTATATATAAAATAAATTCATTGAGCGACAATAAATTGCATCACGAAAGTGGCACAAACAAGTTTTCTGATCTGAAGTTCGGTATTACGTTCGGCTGTGTTATAATGACATTATATGGGTAAAACCAAAAATTGGGGTAACTTTACATAAAATTAGTGTCCCCAGTACATAAAAGGTCCGCATTTTGATTTAAATATAATAACATTGAAAATAAATGGTGCAACTTCACGTTTAAGCATTATTACTTAATAATGTTTAGATTATTTGTAAAAAAAAAAAATATATATATGGTTTTATAAGAGCTCTATGTCATGGAAACGTGGAAAATGGCATGTCCCCAGAAAAAAATCCACTATTTGAAACTTCACTGTAGGATACAAACTCACAATATAATTCTAACAATTACATTTCATGGCTAGACATTGTTCACTTAAACTAATCAATGATCAAAATTCGACTTAAAATTGATATCGATATATATAATTTTGATGAATATACATGTCCCCACATTTGCACTCTACTCCGTTACCATCATTGTAGCATGCCCCGTCAAGTGAATAATCATGAACTAAAATTATATCGAGTGTAGTTTGACACACTGAAGGGCCTTATACGAGTTTTTCGCCTTGAAAGAATTAATATCGTTGAGTGACAAGTTATTCGGAACAGGTATTACAAAAAAGTTCGAAAATATGCTTTTGTTTTTACTACTCCGTTTCTAGCCTTTTGGGTATAAAAACGAATTTGGTTTTATGCTTGCATGCCTAGAACAGTTGCTATGGGGACTATTTCCACCCGTATGATATATCTTTGAATTATTGCCCATATATTTTCATTAATCCCAAGAATACTTTTAATTTTACTACTCCGTTCCACTCTACTCCGTTGCCAAGAAAAGGGAACGGAGTAGTGAATTGTCAAATTGTATGGGTTTTAAAGTCATAATGATTGATGATATAGTCTTTTAAAACATGGCTCGTTGTCCCCATATAAATAGAGCACCCATTTATGATCGATGTTATGTTAAGAAAATATACAGTTTATATTTATGTAGAGCCAAACATTTGGTAACGGAGTTGAGTATTCTTGTGGTTGGTAACGGAGTTGAAATAAAAAATTTTCTTAAATTTTTAGCAGTTTTGAGGTACCATTGTTTAGTATTATGCTTCAATAAGGATATCGAGTTTAAAAGTGTGATGTGAAGCTAAACAAAGTAACATCATTTTTGAAATGGTTTGGATTTGGTAACGGAGTAGTAAGTGGATGTTGCAACTTTTTTAAAATGACGTTTTTAAAGCTAAAAAAAAAATTCTAGCGCAGCCAGTGACTTTTTTATGTTCTATTGGGATCAGTGCACCAAACCCTTCAAGTAGTTTTCCTCCTCTTTGATGGTCACCTCACTGCCATTTTTGATGCTACAAAATTACCCCAATTTTTGGTTTTACCCATATAATAATTATATAACAGACCAATATAATATAATAATTTTTAATTCTAATGATGATAACCATCATCAATGTTGGCTTAGATTTGTAAGTGAAATATTGATCAAGTTTTCACAAAAACAAATGTATTTCTCGCCCACAAATCATCAAAAAACTATAGATTTTACAAATGTAGGTGGTTAACCAAGATTACTTTTCACAAATGAAAATATTGCGACCATTTTGTAATTGTGGGTACAGTGTTGGTCAAATTATCCAGAAAAATCCAGAAATGAATTTATCGACCCAAAATCGCATAGAGACCATAGGCTACATATGTCATATATATATAAATTCCGCCCACACTTTTTTTCACTTATTACTTCCAGAAGGCAAACAATGGTCGCAGAATTACCTAATATGACCCAACTGTCTGTCATGCATATATTTTTGGTAGCATAAAAAATTATGTCTATTAAGCTTAATAAGGAAGATTAAAATGTACAACAGAACTATGAGGGTGCACATGGGTCCTGGAAATTATGGATTCTTCCCACTTCACTTTTTATCAATTATTTGGCCTCACTATTCAATTTTTATAAGGCAAAAATGTTTTCACTTCATTATTCATAAGAGACTGTCCTCGTTTTTTGATAAGAATTCCGCCTCAGTTTTTACATTTATAATGACTTAGGACAATTCTATAGGAAGTTTGTCATAAAATGGAAGTACCATTATAACATAATGTTAAAAATAATAAAGTTTATAAAAGAGCAATCCACACAATTATAGTTATAATATACACAATTTAGGTTAGACTATACTGACGTCGATATTCGTTTTTTTATAGCTAGTACACTTCGTTTTTTACACTAGATATACGGTACATTTTTAGCTTCGTTTTTTACACTATTAAGAAACTGCAATCCTCGATGTTCCTCCCCTAAGAACAGGCGCTTCGCTGTTCGTTCGATTCGTTTTTTAACCCAT
This sequence comes from Flabesymbios commensalis, assembly GCA_964017125.1. NCBI lineage: Eukaryota > Metazoa > Annelida > Polychaeta > Terebellida > Flabelligeridae > Flabesymbios > Flabesymbios commensalis. The sequence continues at coordinate 4,658,354 of OZ024904.1, read as the reverse complement.
GTGCACCCTCAACTATGGTGGTGGTCTATCTAAAGCATATAAACTGAAAGTGTGACGTTGGTGTGCTATATCACAAACATATTTTTTTTTTGAAACACCAGCAATGCCAGCTTAAAGCAATACAATATATCTAAGAGTAGGTTCATTCAGTTGATAATAGAACATACTGTTTTAAAAGTGAGCTTTGTTTGGGAGAGTACTCGACCTATTGTGACAATTACCACCATTTATGACACAAGTGATTTCATGCAGCGATGGATGGCTAAACCATGTTCAAAGAAATGCAACATATTTTAAGAAAAAGTTAAGAGATTTAGCATTTGTCCTGCTGAATTGTTTGAATCTATTTTTCTTTTTTCAAAACTGGACTATCTGACAAATAGAATTTCGTGGAATGACGATCAATTTTTTGATTGATGAGAGATGGAAATATCCCCAAACTGAGCAACAAACACAAACTATTCGACCAGTTTCAGTTCAGGGGTCAGTTTCTGTATCGTACTTAAGTAAAAAGTGTTAATTTTGTACTTAAGTATGTTACAGAAACAGGGCCCTGCAGCCGATTTCTATAACATACTTAGGTAAAAAGTATACTTTTTACTTAAGTATGTTACGTAAACTGCCCACTTATTTTTTTACTCAAGTATGTTACAGAAACCGGCAGCAGGGGCCGGTTTCTGTAACGTACTTAAGTAAATAGCTGACACTTGTTACTTAAGTACGATACAGAAACCGGCCACAGAAGTCAACAAATTTTATTCAGAATAGCACTCTCAGTTACAACATTTTCTGCAACGACACAAATTATCCTCATCAGATAAAATTCCTGTTTTTTTCCCTGTATTTAATGAAATTATAGAGCTGGAAGTTGTGGATCACGTACGGTATCGAGACACAACTTTAGGGATTAAAACTTGCTAGAATACAATACCAGCAAAAAAAAGTTAAAGTAAAAAAATGAAGAAATTTATAGTGCTTGCTGAGAAGCCATTAATCATATCCACATAGGCCTATAGGGGCCTACAGTTTGACTGTCTTCTAGCGCCCTCAGAGTGAGCCCCTGGAAATGAAAAAATAAAAAAATAATGGTTCACTATGATAATGTTGAGACTGCTTTTAGACACCATAAACACTTTTTAACTCTTTAAGTGCTTCATTACTACTTAACATTTTCCTTTCATTTGAAGTTGGCATTGCTCACGCAATAGCCAACTTCAAATGAAAGGAAAATAGCTCCTCACTTCAAAATTAAACCTGCTAAATTTCACAATGGGGGCTTTACCCAAAATTTATACATGCATATTTGTTCAATTTCTGTCAAATTTTAGTTGTGGAAAAACAGTAGGAATGCGCTTAAAAGCGTCGCCCGCACTCAAAGGGTTAAAAATGTTTTCATAATTTTAATGTGTCTATTACTTCAATTACCCTGTGCAGCTGTGCATTTGAGGATATTGGTAGATGCTCAATTGATCACTCAAATGCTCACATTATAGAAATAACTGAGAAATGAGAAATAAAAAAAAAATCAAGCAGGATAATGGTTTGTCATGGGAAATATAGAATAATTTCATTCAATCTCGATTCATTTTAATCTTGTACAACATGTCAAGCCTCTGTACTAACATTACACGCACATGAACTGTGGGTCACTGTCCAGTTAGCATTTGTGCTTTGATCATTATTCACTCGCTTTGGATTACCTGACGAGTTTGTAAGTAGCAAAGGTTCAGAATTTACTTCTTGTGACCATGAACGAAGTCGAAAGTTTCATAAAAAATCATAATAATTTCAGATAATTTTTTATGACACTTGGCATGCTATATTTCTTTTTCTCAATAATTGATTATAGCCTACTGCTCCCAGTTTTGTCTTTGTAAAACCTTATGATGGATGCCATAAAAGGATCTGCAAATTAGGTACTCAAATTGAATTAACATATCTGCTTTTGTGCTTGCCGATCATATATTTTATCTTGTAGTAGACCTATGATAATTAAAATATTGCAAACCAGATCAAAGTCAGTTTTCACTACTTTATTTGTGGTACCAAAGAGCATTGTACCTGCCGGAATAACCCTAGCTGCTTCTCGGTTGTGATCAATCAAATGAAGTGATTTTGTGTTGGAAAACCGTGCAGTCTGTATTGATGTACCTGTTCCCAATACTCGATAAAAGTCAACATAAACCTTAAACTCTTCAGATTGAGAAAGGTTATCCAACTACATTTCGGAAGAAGAATTTTGTTATTTTGTGACTATGATTTAGGATCACAATTTTTTATTTCTTTTAACTAGATAATTAATAAATATTTTTTGAATCAAAAGATGTATCTTTTGAAATTATGATCCAAAACTATCAGTGCATTTGCACACATTTCAGTGATGTGCAAAAAATAACTCATTTTTTCACCGTAAATTTATCTGTATTTGCTAAAAAAACCACAGCCTTTACTACTATCAGTAATGAACAAAACATGAAAATTCTTTAATCTTTGAAATTATATCTTTAGATCCAGTAAAAATATAACACAAAAAACATATAACACTGCTATCTTAGACAGATTTACTTGATAAGTCAGGAAATTAAATTGGTTATAAATTAAACACAAAAAAGATGATTAGCAACATTGTATCATGATGAATATAGCTAATCAACTTTAATTAACCAGTCTTTTTTCAATATTGGTATTAGTCTGTTGTATCATATTTGTTGTAGTGCAAGGTCATATGTAGATATCTCTTAACAGTCTGATGGTTTATTTGCCATCAAAGCATTACATTAGTTTTTGTTGTTTTGAATTGTATGAAATATAGCATTTCGTAGTATAAATTGAGAATAATATAACATTTGCATCATCTCGTCTGCTCTATTTATCATAAACAGATAAAACATAATAAATAAAATGCCGCTATGAGTGAATTGTTTATTTAAAAAAAATGAAAATGTATCCTTTGTATAATATATGGGGAAAGACCAATAATATAGTTCGATCTGTGTCTGAACCATATCTGTTACCAAATGTGCTAGCTGTTTTTACTAGTCACAAATACAGTTTTATTTACTCTCATCACATGACATGAGAATTATCCTGGACATGAGCATCATTTATAACGGATTAGAATGGATAGAATCAGGTAAAAAATAGCTGAATCAAAAATGATAATCTGAAATAGAGTAGAAAGTGGTTAGATTGCATTCACTTTGAAACATAGTGTGAAACGATTGCGACGTTTCGACCTGCCTTCAGCAAATCTTGATCACGCAATGATCAGGGTGGGTGATTCGGCTCATTGCGTGATCATGATCTGCTGAAGGCAGGTCGAAACGTCGCAATCGTTTCACACTAAGTTCCAAAGTGAGTAAAATTTAACCACTTTCTATAATTATGAATCTTTGAACCACGAAAAAAATATTATGTACTGAAGAGTAGTAATATTTTATGCTCAATAAAACAGACAACGTATTTAAAAATTAAAATTTCAAACACAACTATGATAACGTAATGTCAAAGAATTAACCGTTGAAAAAACCCATAAGACATAAAACATGTAAAACAGATGTTGCATGTTTGAAACAAGTTTTGGCCATATCTACAAAAGCCACCTTAAGTCTGCTATATAAACGAAGAAACATTTCCTCTTATAACTATACACACTTATGGCTTCAATCTAATATTGCCTCAATATATACGATCATAATGCTTAACAAGCTGTCTTTTTTTCTGAATGCAATCATAGATTGTGCTTACATCTACAAATCAGATAACTTCGAAAAGCTGTACAAACGTGATCTGGTACTGCACTGGCCTGAACTGTGCTTGGATAACGTCCTATCCTAATGAACAAGTGATAGTCTGTTTATGTGTCACAAGGCATAAATGACTGAGATTGGTTACAGAAAGTCTATCATCTTCTTCAGTTGTCTCAATACTGAATAGCATCTCCATCTTTAGATATACAGTCAATCCACCATATTTATCTCCTCGTTAGCATCATTAGTTACAGACAACCCGCCGACCTCATCATTAGTCTGCCCGCCATCTTCTGTCTCCTTGTTACTAAAATTAATTAGAGCCAATCCTTTTATCTTGTTGGCGTTAACATCATCACCTACAGACAGCCCATCATTTTCTGTATCATCATCATTAGTTTGTCCATCATTTTCTGTCTCCTTGTTACTATAATTAGTTACAGCCAATCCGTTATCATTTATCTGCTCGCTATCATCATTAGCTAAAACCAGTCCACCATCGTTTATCCGCTTATCAGCATCGTTACTTTCAGCCGACCACACACCTTTAGCATGTACCTTTGAATGTCTGATGAGGACATGTTTCTTCCTGAAGCTCCTGTTGCATATCGTACATGTGTGTGGTTTATAAGGCGTATGAATCAGCTCGTGTGATTTCAAATACTTCTTTGTCGTGAAACATTTATGACATTTCTCGCATCGGAAAGGCCTGTCACCGGTATGGATTTTCAAATGGTTTTCTAGAGTGTCTCTTCTTGTGAATTTCTTGCTGCAAGTATGACATAAATATTTTTTTACCATTGTGTGAGTCAGAATATGCTGCTTGAGACACGCTTTCCTTCTGAAGCACCTCCCACAAGTCTCACATGTGTGGGGCTTCAAATCTGAGTGAATCAATTGATGCTGCTGCAGCGTTTCGATTGTGGCATAATATTTGTGGCATGTGGTGCATTCTAAACTCTCCTGATCGTTGTGGGTAATCTGATGTAGCTTTAGGTAATGCCTCGATCCAAACTTCTTGTCGCATGTCTTACACTTGAAGCTGTCGACAACTACATGTGCTCTCTCGTGTCGCTTCAGATTGCTTTTATCGCTGAATAGTTTATCACAAAATTTACATACATAGGGGTCATCCATGTGAATACGCATGTGCCGCTTCAGTTTGGTCTGATTGCAAAAACACTTCTGGCATGCGGGGCATGTGTGTGGTTTTTCCTCAGAGTGACTGCGAAAATGTCTCCAGAGCTCAGACCTTCTCGTGAACCACATGTTGCACGCCACGCATTTGTACGATTTTACCTCCCTGTGGACATGTTTATGCAACCTGAGCTGGTTTTTATTCTTAAAACTCTCGTTGCAAGTGACACATTTATGAAGCTGGTCACCATTTTGGTCACCATTTTGGTCGATCGAAGCTTGGGCTTCAGCTACATATTGGTACTCACTTGAACGAGGCGCAAAAGAGTCTTGATCACATTCTGTGGTTGACACTAGGGCATACACGATGCTACCTGTCCTAATTTCTTTTGACATAAAATCAAAGATGGCCGACATTAAAAACGAGTGAGTTGGTTGGATGCCTTGAGAGCTATACCATGCCATGTTGCACAATAATCCAGTCTGTGAAAGTTCACCTAACTTATGAAGAATTCTCTCTGTGTGGGATCCAGTGACTTTCACATCACAGAAATAATCCAAGTTTGCGCTGCTGTAGAATTGAGAAGTATCTATTTCTCCTGTGTATGCAAACTTAATAAACTGTGCAGTCTCAGCGTTGTTCAGCGGCATCACTATTGTGTATATACCACGCTCGCATTCGATAAGTTCCTTCTCCACCGCGGAGCTCGCCGCTGCTATAACACCAGCATGTGACTGAAACTCCTGACCCTCAGATGAGATTACTGTTGTGTCACACAGGTGACCTGTTTTCTGGTAGTTCAGCAAAGTTGTCAGCAAACCCCGTTCTTCATATTCATCCATTGTCTAGATTATTCTGAAAAAAAAAAATATATTTTTATTAAAGTCAATGATAGCCTTAGCGCAGGGAAACTTTTGTATTGAAAATTATTTATTGTTTATTTTCTTCTTGAAGACTCAGCTTCATCATTGATGTATAAGTATTTCGCTAATCTATAGTTATATCTATCACTATCCAGGGCATACAAAAAAGAGGTTAGTCTTCCAGAAATTGTACCCCATTAATGAACCACCATAGGGACTTACTAAAAAATAAGTATATAAATTCCAGGATACCCCCCCCCCCCCCAAAAAAAAAAATTGCCGATAAGAAATACGAGAATTTCGTCTCTATCTGTATATCTAGCCTAACAGGTGAATGCGCAGCACAAAAATTAAAAAAAAATTGCAGTTCTAGTCTATGGACATATTTACATCATATAGTCATATTAAAAAACAAAAATAAAATCACCGATTTTTTGATGATTTTAGCCTGATTGAGTCCCTTTAAGCACTACAATCCGTGATTCAAAGAGTGTCCCCGATGTTGGTTCCACTCTGTAACGACGACTTATTACTGGAAGCACCTGGTGAGTGTGCAGGATATTGCTGCATTACATGTTTTGCATTTAGCTTTGTTTGACAAAAAATATGTGCTTATCAATCTTTGCTTATTAATTGAAAAAAAACTGATATCGTTTGCATCCTGTTTTATGAGTATGCTTTATTCTCGTCCACTCAATGGCCAGCCCCTGTTTTCTGAAGATGTGCTGGAGGTATGAATAAAGTTTGAATAATGTTTGAGGCATGTTTAAATGTTCCTTGTATTAGAGTCAAGTGAACACTATCATGATTGGTTAGCTAAATGCCATTATCACATAACCCTTGAAATAATGTTGTATAAAACATGGAAACTAAAGTTTTCTTCAATTTGAAATCGTTGCGAGACACTGTTTCGAGATAGCATCAAGTTATCGGCCCAGCATCGTACGGATCCCGTGGCTATGCCTTGCGAAAAAGGTCGTACACGTGCCCACCAGCAGAATGGTGGTTTTCGTGTTGGGCCGGCCTCGAGTCTTGTTTTGGATTGGTTTGAGGTTGTACGGGCATCATAGATGGAGGTCTAATGTTGCACCGTGAATAAAAATCCAGGTAAATTGGCAGTCCTGTGCAGCCGGCCCGGATGCTGCTTTAGGCGATAATTAGTCACCTTGTCGGGGGCGGATGTGGCTGAAAATGCGGCCTCTTATCAAATCACTGGGTCTTCGACATAGAGCCTGCGCAGGCACTGAGCCACGGGTGAGGCTTAGCGTGAGATCAAGGTCGAAATCTGCGGCAGTCCGGTGAATACTGTAATTGAGCACGGAGGCTCATTTATTTGTTTTGTGTGTCTGTCGATGTCATGATGTAAATAAAATTATGTAACAATCAACCAAGATGTTTGACTTATTCAATGCCAAACTGTGATAAGTTGCAGTGACTTTTAACAATTAAAACTCTGGTGCAGGAAACTGATGGCAGGCAATTGTCAATTATCTTTATTATGTTTAGGCCTACTGGAGAACAATTGGTTTTATATTATGTATATATGGAAATATATAATTTAAGAACAATTGAACAGACATTAAGAAAAAAAACAAAGAAAAAATAAACATCATCCCACAAACATCATCCCAATGTCACGATAGCAGCCTTTTGTCCACATTTGTCTTTTTGTCACAATAGCACATTTAGCGCTTACATGAACGGCCATACACAGCAGTCTAGGAAGACTAACAACACATGATCAGTTTAATCTGGCAGCATTTAGGTGATTATATTTGAGCATCCTGCTCATCTTAAAACTCTACAATTGCAAAAATTACCAGAGACAATGTTATGCTTGCTATCGTGAATGCCATAATTGCTATCGTGACTTTGTAAAATAAATTACACAATTTTGGACAGAATGGAATAAATCCTTCACCATAGAATACCTGTCATGGAATTATTCTTCAGCACTAAAACTTCTGGTACAACTTTTTCTGCTAATTATATTTTGTTACTGCACCATAAATGCCTATCTCGCCAGTGGTCATTTAAAAGTTGTAATTTACCACGACCAAAATTGAACAGAATATTAATTTGACAAATAAAGTGCCCAACTTTGGGGCTTTTGTTTTAGCTTTAAAATTATCATCAGTTATAAGTCACCTGAAATTGTAACTGATAAAACATTATACATGTATGCTGCGTTTTTTTTAATAAGATTATAAACTTTCATTGAGCCTTCAAGCTCTGCACAATGCACATTGCACCCTAAGTTTCCCATTGGAATCGTGACTCTTTTTATGACGGATATGGTCACGATAGCGGATTTTTTTTAAAGTAAAAAAAATCCTTTATTTAAGTGGAATGAGCGTATAAAGCATTTTTTTATTATTATCAGTTATCACTTCATTTGTCAGTCCATTGCATGTGCTTGTAAATACTCCCATGTTTGTCCTAAAAATCTTTATTCATCAGAATCTCATTCTGAAGTCTATACCCGCACTGTAAGAGTAAAAATATTTCTAGTGGTCGTAGACCTATAACATAGGTATTCAAATGAATCAGAAAGAGCTAATTAGGACATTCATGATGATTTCAAATTGAAAAACTCCTTTGATTTCCATGGTTTAAACAAACATAATTCAGCGCTTTAAGGGTTAAGTAGGCCTATCATAGCTGATTACAATCCCCATAGTAAGATGGTGGCTTCGGTCTCTGCGACAGATATCTATCTAGCATTTAAAAACTAGTAAATACATTAGGAAGTGTAATGAGAGGGTTAGAGTTATACAAATTTCTATTTATTGCAATTGTGACCATTTTTTGTTAAATCAGCATATCCCCTATATTATATTAGATCAATTATGTGGTTGACGGGCCTCGTAGAGGTCGTCTCGACCTGTTCCCGTCAACCAAAGTTGATGACATTTTGGAAAGTTTTATTCAAAGATGACAACTGGTAAGTCAAATGAACATAAACAGAAGGCATACCTTAGGCTGATAAACTTTACTTGCTATCGTGACATAAAGCAATTTTTGTCAGCCCAGTAGAAGTCATGATAGCAAATATACAAAATTTATGATAAAAACTGAATAAGTATTATATCAAAACAAATGGTTAGTAAAAATTGTCGAAATACATATATTCTACTAGAAAAAAAGCTCATTTAAAAATATACTATCGTGAAAAAGAGACAAAAATTCATTTATCATGTATCCAAATGTCACAATAGCAGCAATTGTCCAAATTTGTCTTCTTTTCACAAAAACTCATTAAGCACTTTAAAAACGGTGATACACAGCAACCTAGTACAACTAACGACACCTTATCATATTAGTTTGATAGCATTTGGCTGATTTCATAAGAGCATTATGCTAATCCCTTATTTCTATAATCGAAAAAGTGACCAGAAACATTTGTTTGTTTGCTATCGTGACATACACTTGCTTGCTATCGTGACATAATTGTGAATATCGAGCTATTGTGCCTTATTTTAAAGTCTTTCGCCATGGAATACTTAGCATGGAATTATTGTTCTAAACTAATTGTCCTGGTACAATTTTTTTCAGCAAAACCGAACCAAATAAGTTACTCACCCGCAGTGGCCATTTTGAAATTGCGATATTGTGACAAAAACCGGACAAAATGTTAATTTGACCACTAGGGTGCCCTACTTTAGGAGTGTAACTGATGAAACATTGAATGTTGCTTTAGATAGATAATAAGCTTTCCAAAGGGTTCAAGCTCTGTACGTGACACCCTAATTTTCTAATTGCTATCGTGACTCATTTTTAATAAAGAAAATGGTCACGATAGCAGTATTGTTTTAAATGAAGAAGACTGCTATTTTTAAATGGAATGAGCATATAAACCAATTTATCAAATTAAAAATAAATCAGTTTCTTCAATTATAATTTATTACTTTATTTGTCATTCCATTGCATGTGTTTGTAAATTACCATTGAAAAACACGTGTAAATTGATAGGAAGACTTTTCGTTCTAAAACTTGAACTTTTAAGGTATTATAATTATTTTATTTGTTAAGTGTGAAAGGCTATTGCAATCCCTATAGTGGTGACTTTGGTATCTGCCACCATATAAACCTTCAGATAGTAAAAATATTAATTAGGCCTAATTGGTGTTTCTATTCTTAATCAACTGTCGATTACTTGCCCCCAAAATGCTGATATTTTGACCACTTCAGTGAAATCGGCCATCGGCAAAATCTACGATATATTCAAGTGTCCTGCTTTCTAACTCGCTCTAATTATTTTTCTTGGAAAGCAGGTCATCCCTAAAATGTAGACTAATAATGTTAGAAAACAGGCCATTTTTTTCAAAATACTTTGTGTTGATTTGTATGTCAGCATTTGAGAAGGTGAAATAACGGTTTGCTTTTTTATTGGATAATAATGTATTTTCATATTGTTTTTGACGCGGTAGGTTTAGTTCTACCCATGTTGAAATAAAATCAACAAGTCTATTTTCATAATGGGCCGTTCTCAATAGGTGCGTCGAACAAGTGGGACATTTGGCCTCGTTTTTTTTTAAGCAAAATTTTAACCTATTCACAGATCGATTAAATTAGTCATAATTAGTCATACAATCAAATTTGGAAGCAGGAAATGGAGGATCAATGTAAAAATCAATGTTTTTAAAACGGTCGAACAGAGGACACCAAATTTTTTCTGGTGTCCTCCCAATAATACTATGTGCGACCGCAGTGAATAATTTTCTTGGTGTCTTTTGTGGGACCATCGATGTCTCATGTTCGACCAAAATGTTCGACCATGTGGACACAAATTTTTTTCGTGTCCTTACTTTCTAGTATTGATTTTCAATGTTACGACCATTTGGTGTTCTATGTTACGACCACTTTCGTGTCTCACAATGTTTTTGTGATCATAACTTTCCACTGATTAGCAGGTTTATACCCAATTTTCACAAAACTCTATAAATATGAATACAGACGAGACCCAACATTGATTCTGCTATTTTGTACAGTCAGTGTGAAATAAAAACACTATATATTATGATCGGTCGAACGGTCGCACATTTTACCATATTTTCCTACCCTATAAAAATACCTTTTTCTTTCTGTTCCATATTGTTTTGTGTACAATTATGTAAAACACATACAATCCGTGTACCATGTGTACACATGGATGTATACACACCACTTTGAACACTAAATGGCCACTACTGTTCAAGAAAATTACATCAAAAGAAAATGCATGTAAGACGCGAAAATTTTAGGCTCAGTAAATGTAGTAATTGAACTTATGACATGATTTAGTAGTGGTTGTCAATAGGACACAAAATGTTACGACCACCATAGCTTTCTATATTTCATAAAAAAAAGTATCTAATTATTATAAGTAGTTAGCTGCTAATATATGTTTTTTATATAAAATTAGTTCTTCCGCTACATATTTGATCGTAAATTGCTTGGAAAAAAATCATTGTTCTCCAGTGATAAAAAATTGTTCTGGGTGCGGTTTGAAATGTCCCATTTAATTGCATCAAATAATGCATAAAAAAGTAAAATTTGTAATAATTATTAGATGAAATGATAATATGTAGATTTAAAGACCTTTCCAGCTTCTTTAGTTTGTATAGAATTGAAAAATATGAAAATATTCCCAAGTTTGTACGGAGAAATATCATTTTTGTCTATTTAAAAAAATACTCCATTTTTGACGCACCTTTTGAGAGTAGCCATATTTCGTGATCAGACATCTACAGTCTGTTTCACCAGATCCTGGGAGTATCCTTTTTTCAATTTGCTTGGTCGCTCTTTAAAATGTTTTACCAAAATTTGTCTCGAATCATTTCTTCACCTTCCCCTAACCTCCTTGAAAATTTGGTGGAATATCGTCGTGTATTGTGTAAGTTAGACCATTTGGCATGTAATAGAAATGTTCTTGTTTCACAGTAATGGTGTTAAAGAGAGCTGTCATTTTAAAAATGTACTACATGTAAAATGGTCTAACTTCGATAATGCACAAAAAAAATCCACCAAATTTTCAGAGATGTTGGGGGAAGATGAAAAAACTTAGTTAAACGATTTTAAAGAGCGACCCAGAAAATTGAAAAAAGGCTTCTCCCAGGATCTGGTGAAACAGACTGTAGTTCATTTTAGCTAAGTAGCCTAGGTAGGCCTAGACCTCCACACACTAAATGGATCTCAATTCGTACTACATTGGTTTGCAAGGTGGTACAGTAGCTATTCATAGAAAATTGTAATGTAAAACAGAACACTTTTAGAATAGGCCTAGCTACAGTCTGTCCGACGGTGGAGGATGGTCCAATATGAAAGTTAGCTTTTCGGTATCCAGTCAGTCAATTCTTAAGCGATTTTTATGAAATTTTGTAAACCATATTTTCTAGTCTTTTGGCATCGATCCTAAAAAAATTGTAAAAAAATGTTGGTTAGTTCAAAAGTTAGACCATTTGACGTAGTAAATGTCCATTTATGACGCTCCTCTATATCATGTATAAACCCATTAACTTCATCCCGGTTTATTCTCGGAATTGCGTTACCTGTCAAATGGTCTAACTTTTAAAATACTGAATGAAATTTCGCAAAATTTTTATGGTTGTTGCCAAATGATCGGATAATAATGATTGTATAATTTCGTGACAATCGCTTGAGAATTGACTGACTGGATACCAAAAAGCTGTAGACTGTAGCTAGGCTTAAAATATGCAAAAACTCTGAATTGTATGCCTTTGATGATGGATCATTAATAAGCAGGCCTAACATGCTAAATGATCTAACTTCAAAAACAGGGGAGATGAAAAAATGATCTGAGAAAAATCTCATACAAAAATGTTAAACAGGAGCCACGAAAGTTAAAAAAGCTAAGTCCCAGGATCTGGTGAAACAGATTGTAATTTGTAGCTGAAAGTTTTCAGGGGTAGGCCTCTATGCATGCTAGCTTGGCCCTATCAGTATCATCCCAGTTAGGGCCTATGCCTACTCGGCTAACACGACACATAGACCCAATGTTGGACCAATGTTGGCCCACCGTCTAAGACCGTCCGTCGGCCCAACATTGTCATTAGTCCAACATTGGGTCTATGTCGTATGTGTGGTGTTTGCTGTCTAGCAGTAGGCCTAACAAGTAACATTACAATTTACACTCTTACAACCAATCAATGGACAATACTCAGTCACAATTATATAATTAATTCTAACTTCTAAGTCTCCTAAGACTAAGTTCAACAATCAGGCTCGGTCTCAGATAAATAACCTCCAGTTACTGAGTACGTTACACAATTTGTAAACACTGGAGTCTCTCGCCAGTCTTGTTTTCTGGGAGTCAGTCATGATAGTCTACTTCTGATTCAAATTGGGACACGTGTGTGTTTACGAAATCTATTGTGACGTCTTAATTTTTTTTAATAGCATAGGCCAAGGCAACAGATTTTCAAGACTATTTTTAGTGCTAGGCCGCTACTCTCGTCTTTATTTTGTCAAACATAGGGCCTACACATTTAATGTTTTAGGCCATGTAGTCAATTAATAAACAGTAATAAGGATACAATTGGAGTTTCTGAGAATATATATGGGGCAAATTTCACCGAGAATTTAAAGTGTGAAGTTAGTGTAGGCTAATAAAATAAATTATAGTTCTAGGGTTTGACTGTGATGCCTGATGGTGGGACAAAGTAGATTAGTGTATAATAATTAAGATACATATAAGATAATTACATAATTCATAGGTTCATTCTATAGATTATATCAATGTATGTTATGATATAACACAAAAAAATTAAAAATTAAATTAGACTATATCAATATGATAGGCCCACATCATGTGGCCATGGCATTAAACACAATAAAAGTTGACACAATGTTAGCCCAGCGACGCAGACGCTGGCCCAACAAGTTAACAAGGTTGACACAATGCTGGCCCAGCGTCGCAGACGCTGGCCCAACATTGTGTCAACCTTGTAAACTCCTCGTTTTGCTGGGCAGGAGACGCGTGTCACTTCCAAACTTCTTATTATGACGTCACAGTTCAAGGTGCTTGGAAAATACATCAGTTGTCGCCCTACATGTGACTGAAACTAAAATGGTAGCCACTGTTTTTGACAACACAGAATCACAAGATATTACTTTAGATGATAATGTGATTGTCTGGAGATTTCATCACGACATATTGGGCCAATGATTATTTGTGTATTAGAATCAGTATTATTACTTACATTTAGGCATCCTCAGCTCGCCTTGCTTTATGTCGTCGTCGTAAAAGACCCCTCGACTTCAGACCACGTGGTGGAAATATCATAATCTTCGTCATGTTGAAAACACCTGATCCCAGGGAAAAACGAATTTCGACAACCACGACCCAATGTTTGACTGTGTGGGCTGTCCATGGTTACGTCATGTGTTGCAAGAGGTGGAGGGCCATTCTCCACACATAGATGTCGCTCAGGTCAACCCCGCTCTCTGAGGTCAGAATGGTGGAGGGCTGCACGTGTTTACAAAGTTCTGTAAATTCCGGATTATTCATTTTGCAAAATTAATAGACCTATATTTGATAGAGTTATTCCCATAGAAGTAAAAATAATAAAAAAACAGTCGGTTCTACCATTGGTTCTAGGTCTACCAATTCCCAATTAAAGTTTTTTGCATTAGGCCCAGGGGCGGATCCAGGTGCATATTACAAAGAATCCTATAATAACTATATAACTTTGATCCTATCTCAACTTTCGAGATAGGATCAAAGTTAGGATTTTTTGTAATATACACCCAGGGGCTCATTTCACTAAGCAAATCTCATCTTAATTTTCAGTCATTTATTTACTATTAAAAAGTTAAGATGATCTTAACTTTTTAATGATAAATGACTTAAACTAGGTCAAAGTTAAGATAAGATCCTATCTCATTTTTCTCTTATTTCCATTACAAAAGTTAGGATCAATCCTAACTTTTGTAATGGGAATATGAGATAGGATCAAAGGATTTTTCATATATAGTCTAGTTTAATGTAGGTCTTTCTAAAGAATTTGGGACCCCCCCCCCTCTGGATCCGCGCCTGATGCCTACATAGTCTCATCTAAAGAAAGAGTGTCGCAGGGGTGCGGAAAATCCGGCGCCCCTCGCCCCTTCCCCGGATCTAAAACTGCATCTAGGCCTGTTAAGGCCCGGTTGTTAAATAAAAAAAGGTCTATGGATAGGCCTACCCTATATAGTCCATTAGTCCAGGCTTTGTCGTGTTTAATCTGTTTTATTAACTCGGTGATTAAGGGGCCGTTCAACAATTACGTAACGCCTAGAGGGGCGAGGGGGGTTAAGCGATAAGTTACGGACCGTAGTCAACACAACGTTAAAAAGCGTTATAAAGGGGGGGAGGGAGGGGTCAAAAATCTCTCAAAAAACCGTTACGTTATTGCTGAACAGCTCCTAAATCACATTTATTGGGAATGAAATGTAGGCCTATTGAAGAATACAAGTAGGCCTACGACTTGCAAATGTTTGATCCCAAATTGAAACAAATATGAGTAGGGGCCTAGGCCTAATTTTCACCCACTTGAAGTTGTGGGTCGCTGTTGCGAGACACAACTTCAGGTGTGTGAAAATTCTATTTTTATAATGTGTCCCTTTAAGGGTTAAGCCAATCATAAGGCCTAAGTGTTGTAATAGACTGACATATAATAGGGCCTACTTCCGGCAGATTCATTGCCATTCATTTGAAGCTGGAAATTGCGAGCTTCAAACAGGGGCGGATCTAGATTTTCAGTGAGGGGGGGGGGGGGGCTTAAAATTTGTAAAAAAAAATAATTTACTGTATTTTTGATTTTCAAAGGCTTTCTCATGCAATCTAAGGCATATTGGGCACTGTTTCTCACTCAGTATATCACTAAATCAGAAGGAAACCCCTAAATAAGGCGATGATTTTTTCTGATGGGTCTTTAAATCCCTCAAACCCCCTCCCCCCTTGGATCCGCCACTGTCAAATGAATTACAAGTTACAATGATTATAACGTGAGGCCACGTGAATTCCAGCGTCACGCCTACGTAATCACGAGTTGAACACATTGTTTGCAAGTTCAACTCGCACTGCCTGAAGGCATTACTAGATGTATTTTGTTCATATGCCTATAGGCCTATCTATAGGCAAAATGATATGATATGACATTTTTCAGCAATACCACAGTAGGCCTATGCATCAACCAGGGCCTGTCACACATTGGCGCTCACCGTCAACGATAGCGTAACGCACAGGAAAATATTAAAAATAATTGAAAACGCTGGCGATTGATGGACTCTCATGATCCAGAACTATTGTCTAACGTTCAAGCATTGGAGTAACGTGATCGACGACTGAAGAACGCACATCACATAGGCCTAATTCGTGGTTCTATCGCCAACGATCACCAGCGATTGCCAGCGTTGAAGCAGCGTATGAGAAGCGCATACATAACGTACTCGACGACTGGGGAGCGACTGCCAACGTCTGCTCGACGTTCCGCAACGCACAGTTACGATCACATAATTTATCTTTAAAACCACGAGTTTTTACTGCAGTTTTTCATTGGTCTTAGTAGATTTCTAGCGGTGAATTCATTCTTTTAATATGTTGAGCTATGCGAAAATATATTGAATTTTCAAACCAAGGTTTGTCAGAGTTAAAGAATCATTCAGCTTCAAAACGCGCATGCCTGGGACGGTCAAGTGTAGGCCAACAGTAGCCTATTGAGTACAGATTGACGGCATTAATATAGCCACTGAACTGATTACAAGATACTACTCAAACGAGACATTGATCCAATGCTGTTTTAATGTTAGGCCAACGTCTGCGACGCTGGCCCAACATTGAACCAACATCAGATAAATGTACAATGTTTGAGAGAAAGTCCTCCTGCCCAGCAAACGCAAGACATTTGTATGACATTTATGCAATACCGGCCCAACGTTGGTCCAACATTGCATAAAGTCATACAATTGTTTTGTGTTTACTGGGTGACAATACAAAATTGGGGGTCAAGCAGTTTCCAAATCCCCGCAGTAATACAGTCAGTTTGTTTTCAAGTAGGCGACCAAGTAGGGGCAAAAGACAAGGGCTTTGAATTATTAACTCATAGATGTCGCTCAAGTATATATGAACTTGCTATGATTTGAGAACTTGCTCTTAATGAGGCTTTGGGTATGAAACGCATATTTAGTATTATTATGGAATAGGGCCTTGGCTTACCCACGGGCACTATTGCCTTCTGGGGGACTCTTGTCCTGCGAATTTTGACACTTGACTACACCTTTAAGAAGTGTTTGGTATAAGTTATTTTGAATTGGATATTTTCTCGTGTTAAAGGCCTATTTTGCACAGAAGTAGATTCTCATATTATTATTGATAAGGTGATCACAAACTATTATAAAAGCGCTGAACTTTTATAAAGATGGATACATTTGTAGATATGTTGTCTATCATTACCAATAATTTATAACTTTATTTTTATGGTTTTAGGTGATTTACAGGAAGTGTAATACATATATGTATATGCCTATTATGATTTATTAGCAATGTAGTACAGCGACTGAGTAACGCTCTCCATGCAAGCATGTACAAAGATCGATTAACGTTTCCCTAGCGTATACAATGATTGAGTAACGCTCCCCAATCTCTGTTTGACATATTTTGACCTATTTGTCATGTAGGCGTATGTGATTACATAACGGTGATTTTTGTGATTTTTCAATGACCACTACTCTGTCTGATTCGAAACAACCTACGCAAGGTAATATTGGTATAACTATATGCTCAACACTCATAATCACCTCATGCAGCCCTCGTGTGTATTATGGCAACACAGAACAAATAATATTGGAAATTATGTGAAATGATAACTGCCTAATATTTGTCATTTTTGTGATTACGTAACGGTGAATTTTGTGATTACGTAACGGCATTTACAGTGTTCACAAGCGACCTAGGAAAAAATAAATGTGATAAAAGTTTTCGTTACGGAATCATACAGGATAATTTGTGTTACTTCTAGAAAACATCATTTTGCTTGTTGCAATATTTTGTAGAAAATAAGCTAAGAGCTCCATATGGTAGGATTCTGGCTGATCTAAACATTCACAGCTACAATATAAAACACCTAACATAGTTTTATTGATCAAACAAATTATTTATAAGTTGAAATAAAATAAGACACTTCAGCGCATTTGACTGCAAGCAAAAAGTCACACTTTTTCAAATCCAATAGATCTGAATCAGGTCGATTTTTTTCATAAAAAAAACAGACAGTTGATAATTTATTTTTCGGTACACAAGCTTCAATATGATTACTAGGCAGAGAATACATTTTAATGGCGAAATTATAAATTTTATTTTTATGTGTTAGGTAACGTTTTTTTATGGAAATCACGATTACCGCTTATAATTTATAAGCTGGAAGGATTTTTATGGGGGGTATATATTATATACAATATAACAGGGCCTAAGTTCGATAGGTGTCAGCAGTTTTGTGTAAAAATTATTACATATATAGGCCTGCAGTAGATATCAGTGTTTCAAGATTGAAAGCATATTTTATTTTTAACAACTGGTTATACAGGTGCTATTGAAAACACTGAATGTCTACTGCAGTCGACATCATAGCGGAGAAATTCACTGCGACTCGCTCCGCTAGGTCCGCCGTGCGTCTGTCAATAAATCTCGCATACTGACCGATTTTGAATCAGTTTTTCTGACCAGATGGAAATCACTAAAAGCCTGGAAAAAGTCATGGTTTCAGGATAAATGGTACTAATTTCGAAAAACAAAAAGCTATACCATTTGAGATTGATGCTGAGGTAAGAGAAGGTTTCATTAAATTAAAAAAATAATTTGGAAAAAAATCCAAAATCGCCATCTTGGAACGACCTATGTAAATTGACATATTATCGTTAAGCCCCTCTGTGATTGGCTGAATCAGGTATTTGGGTCAGGTTGAAAAAAAAGGTCATGCATTACAAGATTTATTGTTATCTCCAATAACGTTGATTTAAAAGTTAACCATCATTTTTGACAACGCATTTGTTTTTTCTAAAAAATACAAATATTCAGCAAACACAACTGATAACTCGCAATGCTTTGTGATTTTTATTTCATTTTTATATAATTATTTAAAAGTTGGTCAATGTGGAAATACAGGCCGCTGTAGCGCCGTAGGCCTTGTTAGCGCTATCGACATCACTGCTCATAGGGTTAACAATGTTTCCAGCAATTCAATTAGTAAAATGATATATGAGGTAAATTAAAACGTGTAGAAAAAATATATTCACCTCAAATATAATTACTTAAAATAGTAATGCCAACTGAATAAGGAGTATGTGGCAAAATTCTGTTTTTTTTGTATGGAGGTATAGTAAAAGTGGCATTAGATCGGTCACTTTTTTGCGTTCATGTTTTTGCTAATTTCTCAGACAATTATCATTGGATTGTTTCTAGCTTTACGTCAACTACCCTAAACATATCAAGAATACTACAATATGTGAATAGTTTTCCAATAATTATGTTAAGGTGGAAATATTTTATATGCTGCTTTTTATGGTGATATTATTTTATTTGACAATATGATCAAATGTATTTTCTAAACTTTTACATACATTATTCTATGATTTCCATAGTAAGTTCTTTAATTAGCATATGAGAGGAGTGTAAAATAAAAACGTGATAATATTATTTTATATTACAATAAGATAAAATGTAGTTACTACACCTTTTCATTCATTATTTTATTAAAATGATCACATTTTCACATCTAGTTTGGTGATAGTGAGAACTTTATTTAATGATCGCCCGTGATGAGTGCATAATCGAAAATAAAAACATGATGTGCTTTATTCTGATCCAAACCCGAGACATACAGTCTATGATGCTCAGTGTCCAGATACATGGTAGACGGAGATGTCACGTGTTGATCCAGTGTTTTCACCACATCTCCTGTCTTCCTCAGCAGCAGCACCTGGTTGTAGCGTTGGTCGACAATCAGGACACCTCTGTGAGGGTCAGTGATGACTTCGCGTGGGTAACCCAGTTTCACACCGTGTATGTCACCCTTGTATCGTGTCTTCACCTGTCCTCTCCTGTCAATCATCACAACGTTCTCCTTATCCCAATCAGTAACGACATACTGGTCACCATGACGTGTTAGCCACCATGGACTAATGTTATCAGACAGGTTGATGACGGCCAGTGTCTGACCGTCATGTGTGTAGTGGTGAATCTTATAGTTGTCAGGATCACACACCATCAGATCCCCTCTGTCATTGTATGATCCACGAGGACAATAATCAAGGCGCTGTGTGTGGTGGAGATCCATGGTGACGTCATCACTGATCTTAATCCAGACCAGTGCTTTATTATTGTAGGCACTGACAACCAGCATGGCTGTGTCTCCATCCATCACCAGGCACATTCCCATAACAGTTTTTGTAACACCTTCATTTTCATACTTGTGACTGAGTGAACCATCAGGTGTATAACAGTACACTATTAAGCCTGTTTGGCTCATGACATAAACACGCTGGTGGTACACCACCATGCCGTATAACCTCTGTTGGGCGTGTAAGCGGATCCTACTCACCTCCTTCACCTCTACCTGTTTATCTGACGCCACAGAACCTGTCACTTCCACCTGTTTATCTGATGCCACAGAACCTGTCACCTCGACCTGTTTTCCTGACGCCACAAAACCTGTCACATCTACCTGTTTATCTGACGCCACAAAACCTGTCACCTCTACCTGCTTATCTGACGCCACAGAACCTGTCACCTCTACCTGTTTATCTGACGCCACAGAACCTGTCACCTCTACCTGTTTATCTGACGCCACAGAACCTGTCACCTCTACCTGTTTATCTGATGCCACAGAACCTGTCACCTCTACCTGTTTATCTGACGCCACAGAGCCTGTCACCTCTACCTGTTTATCTGACGCCACAGAGCCTGTCACCTCTACCTGTTTATCTGACGCCACAGATTCTACTTCATCTCCTTTCCCTTGATGACGTTGACATTTGGTTTTATCCATGGTTGGTTTCACAACGTCAGACCTATTGTTTGTCCTCTTAATATATCAGATTAATATTACTTATTAGAAATAGTTATAAGGGTTCTTTTCCTCTCGTTATTCCGTGTTAGCCATTTTTCAGGCTTTCTGTACGCCTGGTAATGTGTCCAGACTGTCATTTATTCACTTGTTGCCGCTGTTGCCTGGTGCACACATGTTGTACAGATGTGCACTTTGTACCATTGTGGTACATGTTGTAGACCATGTACGACTACTTATCAGTGATATCAGTCATATCATACATCATAATACTCATGTGTGATACTTTTATCATCTGCTTTATAGATTTATCACAAATCTGAGTGGTGCACTATGCATGTGTAAGCTCATCTTGTGTTTAGCAAAGAATGTCCTGCCTTTTGACTTTGAACGGTACTGTCGTTCAAAGTCGAAAGGCAGTATCTGCTTACTTTACAAAGAAGCAGATACTGCCTTTTGGCTTTGCAGATCAGTGTAGCAATTCAGTGGTGAATAGAAATGAGAATAAATAGCTTGGAGCTAAGGTGGTCAATTAAACCTTCCTCTTAAAACGTGATACATTTAATAATGTTAATTCTATGTGAATTTAAAAATGGCAAAATTAACTTTTGTTCAGACAACTTTTCCTTGTAAACTAATGTATTCATTTTCTAAAATATGTACTATTTTTTTTGCCCTGAGGTATAACATTATTAAGCGCAATAATTTATTTTCTATATTTTCCATAATCGCCATTAAAATAACAGTTTTTATCAATATGCTCTCTGTATACTCCTTCTGACTATATGTTTAGGCCCCACTAACAAAATGTATTAATTTGCCTACTGTAACGGTTTCAGTGTATTAATGTTTTTAGAATACTTTAGCCATGCATTTCAAAAATCGTTTAAATTCATATTGTAATATATCTTCGCAAATCTTATCATCAGCATTTTTCAACTCTGTCCAAAGTAATTAATTTATTAGACATACACAAAAATCGCATCATTTATAAAATAACCGACACCATGTAATTCAGCTATCAGCCTGGCTTAACCCTTTCATCTCAGGGTTCGACTTGAGATGTCAGAATCTGGTATCTGTAGACTAAAGTTTCACACAAAAGACTGGAATTGCAGGTTACATTCAGCTTACCTGCTCTAAAATTGGCAATAATACCACTTCCTGTCTCTAAACCACGAGAAACTGTTGCTAAGAGCTGTGATTTTTCAAAAGATATCGGGTTATTCATTATATCTGCTGTCATGGCATCATGATGTAGCCTTAGTTACCAGGGTTAACCGGGTCAGGGTGTGGTGGATCATATTCAGCCACCACCCCGCATTAGCCATGTACTCACTCCGCTGATCAGCGCTACCACCACACATTGAGACGGACACCTTGATTAGTGAGTCATTATGATTCAGAGTATCTATTACAAAGTTTGCCTTTAGATGATTGATGCAGCTGCTACCGCTACACATTTCAAGTCACAATAGATTGTAGTTATTTTAATTGAAAAAAATATAATATGGTGCTGAGCGTGGCCTTCTGGGGACCGTGACCTGGAGGGTTGGGGCCCACGTGTGAGAGGGGGTGGCCGGATCAACATGGGGATGTGGCGCATGCATGCACTCCTTCAAAACACAGTATCCTGACCGACATCAAATCTTTTTATCTCAAATCTCATCTCAAATCTTTGTGCTAATATTGATTGAACCACATTTGCATATAGTGTGTCAACGTCTGGATTTTTTTTCGGAACAGTGTCTCATTATGCTTATAAAAAAGGGTCACATCATAAGAAGGAGGTAACTTATTTAAAGATGGACAACGTAGCACAATCTTTAGGCTCCAAATATAGAATATGTATTTATTAATAAAATTAGAACATAAATAAGTTTTATACCACATACTAATATATTTCAAAATATGTATTTCTTCAGTAATGTCAATAATTGTCAATATAATAAAAATGAAATGAAATGAATGGGGTTTTAGGCCACCGTTGTGCAGATGAATGCTATGACACTGCCTCCAGACACAGGATTCGGAATTCGAGCCCTGGGTGTCTGAGGCCGAGCACACTACCTCTCGGTCATGGGGGCTCCCCACAATATTGAATCTTTACGAGTTAGTGGGGAGGAAAAATAGTTTTTCATTTAAACTTGAAGGCCAGAGTGGGGTTCGAACCCGCGATATCCGACTTTCCAAGCAGGCAGCTTTAATCACTGCACCAGAGCTCCCGCCCTCAAACATAATGCACATGCACGTGGATAGCTAGTTTTTGTTGTTAGATATTAGATAGCAAACTTACGTGATACAATTACAGGAAATCAGAATTATTCAAGTTGGTGTTGATTTTTATAATGTAAAGAATACATATGACACATTTCAAATGTACTATATCTAAACAATATAACGCTAATTACTAAGCATACATCGCCTTCTATAAAAATGTGTATATCACCAGAAAAAAAATCCACATCCTTAAATTACAGGACTTGTAACTGTGTAAGGTGTATCATACCACATGATTTACACCACATGATTTACACCACATGATTTACATCACATGCTTTATACCACATGCTTATACTACATGCTTTCTACCACATGTTTTATGGCACATACATTATGCCCCAAGATTTATGTCACACGTGTTTTATACAACATGCGCTTTATACCATGTGCGTTTTAACATGCTTCACATTACGTGCTTTATACAGCATGATTTATACGACAAGCTTTACATCACATGCTTTATGTCACATACATTATACCACATGCTAGAATACACATATTACAGTGAGTGATGGTTCTTGTTGTTAGATATGAATTGGACCACATACAATTCATAATTTATTTACATACATTTGATATACAAATTTTGTTGACAATATCGGATAAACCAGCATTTCTGGATAAACCCCCGTGAAAACGAACTGTGCTTCTTGAATATCACAGTGATGGTTGTGCTATATTTTACTTAATACTGTAACAAACCCACACCCTGTATATTTAGTTATATTCAAAATATTGATCAAAACTCCTCAGTTCTTTGCCACCTGTGAGGTGTGTATAATTGAATTTGAACACATGATGTACATTTTGCTGGTCTGTACCAGAGACATACAGTCTGTGATGTTCAGTGTCCAGATATAAGCTGACTGGCCGCATCACGTGTTGATCCAGTATCTTCACCACATCTCCTGTCCTCCTCAGCAGCAGCACCTGATTAAGAGTGAAGTCAGCAATCAGGACACCTCTGTGAGAGTCAGTGATGACGTCACATGGTACACCCAGCTTCACACCGTGTATGTCACCCTTGTAGCGTGTCTTCACTTGTCCTCTCCCGTCAATCATCACAACCTGATCATTACTCCAGTCACTGACGACATACTGGTCACCGTCATCATGACGTGTTGCCCAGTACGGCCACACATTATCAGGCAGGTTGATGACGGCTAGTGTCTGACCATCATGTCTGTAGCGGTGAATTTTATAGTTGTCACGATCACGCGCCATCAGATTCTCTCTGTCATTGTATGATCCAGAAGGAGCATAATCAAGGCGCTGTGTGTGGTGGTGATCCATGGTGACGTCATCACTGAGTCTGATCCAAACTAGAGCTTGTTTACTAGTGTCGCAGACAACCAGCATGGCTGTGTGTCCATCCATCATCAGGCACATTCCGGTGATATCAGCATTTGCTCCACCTTTATGTTCATACTTGTGACTGAGTGAGCCATCAGGTCTATTACAGTACACTATTAAAGCTTCATTATGTACAACATAAACACGCTGATGGTACACCACCATACCCCACACATCACCTTTATCCTGGGCGTGTAAGCGGATCCTACTCACCTCCTTCACCTCTACCTGTTTATCTGACGCCACAGAACCTGTCACCTCTACATTTTCTGTCTCCACAGATTCTACATAATCTCGTTCCCGTTGATGGTATTGACATTTGGTTTTATCCATGGCTGGTTTCACATAATTTCCTAACGTCAGACATATTGCTTGTCCTTTTAATCTATCAGATTAGTATTACTTATTATCAAGTGTTAGACGGGTTGTTTTCCTCATGTTATTCTGTGTTGGACATTTTCAGGCTGTCTGCGTGCCAGGTTAATGTGTCAAGACTTTTATCTGTTTGTCACCGCTGCTACCTGGTGTACACATGTTGTACAGATGTGCACTTTGTACCATTGTAGTACATGTTGTGGACCGTGTACGATGAATTCACATAGCCAGGCTGTTTAATTATCAGTGATGTCAGTCATATAATGCATCATAATAATCATGTGTGCCACTCTTATCATCAGCTTTATAGATATCACAAATCTGAATCGTACACTATGTATGTGTATGCCCACGTTGTGTATAGTAAATAATGCCCTGTAATTCACTTCACAGGTCAAAATACAGTATCTGCTTTCTTTACAAGTAAGCAGATACTGCATTTTGGCTTTGCAGATCAATTTAGCAATTCAATAGTGAAAAGAAATGAGAATAAATAGCTTGGAGCCAACCTGATACATATAATTATGTTAATTCTATGTGGATTTGTTCAGACAACTTTTTTTAAACTAATGTATGCATTTTCTATAATATGTCCTATTTTTTACGACCTGGGGTAAACAATTAATCAAATCAAATATATTTTTTTGTTCAGATGCTTTCCATAATCATCATTAAAAATAACTTATAAGTTTAGAAAAGTAACATTAAAATACATTTTTTTAATTAATATTCTCACTAGTCACTATTTTTTTTGACTATCTGTGGTAACGAAATGTATACAATTGTCTATTGTAGTGATTTCAGCGCAGTGTTTTTAGAATACTTTAACCATACATTACAAAAACGGTTTACATTTATATTGTAATTTATTTTATGAGCAGCAACTTTCCCAAAACTAATTAATATATTAGACATGCACAAAAAATTGTAAAATAATGTTTGGGCCGACACCATTCCATTGAGCTACTAGTAATCATTTTCAATGTGGGAATTAACTTTAGCCGTCAGAATCTGACGTCTACCGACGTCAGATTCTGATGTCTAAAGACAATCCCCGCTAGAATTAAAATATTGATATTGATTGTAGACCCATGACAAAGGTTCCTTTCTGCTCTCCTAAAATAGGCAATAATACAACTTCCTGCCTCTAAACCACAAACAATTTTTGTTAAAAGCTGTGATTTTTATAAGATGCTAGGTTATGCAATAAATTTGTTGTCACTGTGGCAGGGCGTGATGGATCGCAATCTGTCACTGCCACCACTCCTTCAACGAATACTTTGGTTAATGAGTGATAAAGTTTGCCTTTAGATGATTGACGCCGCTGCCACCGCTGCACATTTTAAATCACGTGGGGGAAAGGGTGTAGATAATGACTCCTTTAAAACACAGTATCTCGGCCGACATCAAACTGTCATAATAGTCTCCCCTATACTACTTATGTGCCAATATTGATTTGGGCCACCTTTGCATATGGTGTGTCAACGTCTGCATTTTATTCGCATCATTGACTTATAATGCTGGAAGATGTCACATTATGAGGAGAAGGTAACTGATTTAAAGATGGGCAACATAACATAGTCATTAAACTCAAAATATATAATATGTATTTATTAATAAAATTAAAACATAAATAAGTTGTATACCAGATGCTGGCATATTTCAAAGTAGGTTATTCTCAGCGACATCACCAATTCAAATGGAATGTGCATGTAGATAGCTAGTTTTTGTTGTTAGATATTGGATAGCAAACATACATGATTTAATTACAGGAAATCAACATAATTTTTCAAGTAACATGTTGGTTTTTATAATGTAAAAAATATATATGAAACATTTCAAATGTAATATTTCTAAGAAGTATAACGCTAATTAATAGTTAAAGATTATTTTTATAAAAAAATACATGGCCTAGTATACAAATGTATATATCATAACAGACACCCTTGGTATTCGTCGAATATCACTGGTGTCTGTTCTGCCTAATGTTACATATTGTGTTGTGTTATTTACAAAACAATACATTAACAAAATAACGCCTGTCATATATGGAGCTGTATTAGGGCCAAAACGATTTGAAATCAGTGGAGTCTAGTTTTCGTTCTTCTTTAATGAAATGTGTTTTACTTGACAGCTTCACAATGCGGTGTAGCTCATTTGAACAGACACGTTTATGTTGTTCTTCACAGTTATATAACTGAATTGAATCAGTCAAAATCTGATGGAATTGTAATATGACCGCTTCAATTGACCCATGTATTATCTTTGTTAAGCCTATATATAAATTAATTGAGCCAGTCAGCAGTCTTTGTCATCGATGTGTTGGTAATCAAATCACGTTAGAGTGCACACATGTAAGCATGTCTGAGACGGAAGCACGTTTGACTGCTCTCGTGATGATGATGATCTTGCATCCTGTTTTGCACAGTATTTTGATAATGGGAAACAGATGTGGATCTCCAGGGCGTCGTTTGCAGCTGGATATATTTAGGCTCTTTGGTTCATTATTAGATGAAAATGAAGAATTTACATCTCCTTGGAATAATTTTTAGACACGGAGAATTAACTCCCAGTGTTTATCAGTGAATTTATAGGGTACTTATTTGTTGATCTTAGTCAACACTGATCCCCAGCAGACAGGAATACAGCTTTTCATAACATGTGCTCAGCTCTGCCGCTAAACCACTTGATTGCCTGTAATACCGACCTTGTATAAGTGTTGATAGTTCACTTTTTGCTTTGTTAGTTGTGTCTTGTTAGTTATAAATAAATGTTTATCTTTTATGATGAATTTGTGTTTAGGTTAATAGTATCTCATGTCAAGTCATGTACAGTTCATTTTAATATTTTTTTTTCAAATATGCATGATTGCAAATATAAATTTTGTTCACACAAAATTTACAGAAAAACGATTATATTTCGTTTTCATGTCTAGTTTTGACGTTCTGCAAATTATTGTTTTCCTACAGTATACTCGTGTTTTATTATTCATTTTTTTCTCAGCTTAACTGATTCATTACAGTCACCGCTATACTCTTTCCAGCTTTTTCATTACATGTCCACATCCATATCTAGTTTGGTGATTTCACTTTATATTTCTACTTTCATGTCTAGCTTAGTTATTTTCATGGTGAGTTCTTTGCTGCCTGTGAAGAGTGTATACTTAAATACAAGCATTTAGTGTACTTTATGCTGGTCTTTACTGGATACATACAGTCTGTGATGGTCAGTGTCCAGATACAGGGTGAATGGTGATGTCACGTTTTGATCCAGTATCTTCACCACATCTCCTGTCCTCCTCAGCAACAGCACCTGGTTGTTACGGTAGTCAGCAATCAGGACACCTCTGTTAGGGTCAGTCATGACTTCACTTGTCCTACCTAGTTTAACGCTGAGTATGTCACCCTTGTATCGTGTCTTTACCTGTCCTCTCCCGTCAATCAACACAACTTGTTTATTATCCCATTCACTGACAACATACTGGTCACCACCGTCACCATGACGTGTTACCCAGTAGGGCTTAACATCATTGGGCAGCTTGATGACGGACAGTGTCTGACCGTGATGTCTGTAGCGGTGAATCTTATGGTTGATAGGATCACAGACCATCAGATCCCCTCTGTCATTGTATGCTCCCCAAGGACAGTAATTAACGTGTTGTGTGTGGTGTTGATCCATTGTGACGTCATCACTGATGCTGATCCAAACTAGTGTTTTATTGCTAATATCACAGACAACCAGCATGGCTGTGTCTCCATCCACCATCAGGCACATTCCAGTAACAACAGCACCTGTCCAACTTTCATGTTCATACGTGTGACTGGGTGAACCATCAGGTGCATAGCAGTACACGATTAAACCTGTACTATATACAACATAAACACGCTGATTGTACACCACCATACCCTGTACAACATCTTTACTCTGGGCGTGTAAGCGGATCCTACTCACCTCCTTTCCATTTAACTGTTTTTCTGACGCCATAGAACCTGTCACTTCTATCGTTTCTATCATAACAGATTCCACTAAATCAACTTTCCCTTGATATCGTAGCACACCAGTTAGATTTTTCCTCACATTCTGACTCTTCCAAATAACACCTGTTAATTCATTGCTAAAGTGATTCTCCACATCTCTCTGGATAGAGTCAGTAACTGTAGAAATATCATAAGCACTATTTTTATCAGCCAGTTTTACTTGAAAGGATTTAAGACTCTCCACACTTGCCTGGGTCATCATTTGGCTGTCTAGAGCGATATCAATTGTTTTTCTTATACATACATTATGCAAATTTGCCAACATTCTTTTTTCTTCTTGATTTAGTTTTTCGTGCATTATCCTAAAGGTAGACGTCACATAATCACATGCGTCATCAATGTCTGCTTCAGCCTGTTTTTCTTGACATTTGATTTTGTCAATGGCTTTTTTTACAATCTCAATCAGTCCATCTGTGTCCTTCCAGAGCTGTTCGAGTTTTGCTCGACATATTTCTGCCTGTTTCTCAAGGTCACAGCACTCGTGACCTCGATGGTCACCTTGAGAACACATACAGGCATGTTACATGTACGACAGTATAAATCAAGCAACTGATGCTTGTGACAGTGACATGGTGGATAAAGGGATACCTTAGACTTTATGAATTCTTCACCTTAAATGGCTGGAATAACT
Organism: Flabesymbios commensalis; assembly: GCA_964017125.1. Classification (NCBI taxonomy): domain Eukaryota; kingdom Metazoa; phylum Annelida; class Polychaeta; order Terebellida; family Flabelligeridae; genus Flabesymbios; species Flabesymbios commensalis. The sequence goes on along the minus strand of OZ024904.1, from coordinate 4,628,887 downwards.
TGGTGAGATTTGTAGAATCTAGATTTGCTATGATCATCATAACATTGCTGACAGATATATTCACATTGCTTACAGTATTTCAGACCGGGTTGACCACAATCCTCTGTAGAACAGAAAACGCCTCTATGTTTCTGTGGTTTATCCTTCCTTATTCTATATTCTGCCATGACCACTTCTTGCAACTCATTCACAAAGACAAACCCTCGTAAAGTATTCACACCACCTTGATATAGTAGTAGTAGTAGTAAATCTTTGCTTTATGTCACTTTTCGGCACAAAAGGTCTTTTAAGTGACATTGTAATACGATAAAAACGTTGTAGTCAATTGATGAGATGAATAATGTACAGATGATAATGTGAGGGTGGGGGAGATAGGGCATGGTGGGTTATTGAGAGCGTTTTCCTTCGCTCGCCCGATAAGGGGTTCTGGGCATGTCTAGGGGATATACCCCCAGACATGCCCAGCCTTGATATAGAGTAGTCACATCTCTACGCTGTGAACAGCACAGAGCGTTTCCATGGTTTCCCTTCTCATGATAGTCTTTAAGACACTTGTAACAATATATGTGGCGACATGACAGAAATCTAGGATCCTGCGAATAATTTAGACAAAAAGGACACTCTATTAATTGTAGCAACATGTGCAGTCTTTCCGGCATACCTAACGCAGTTGCCATGACGATGGTGTATTATAGTTTATATATACTTGTTTTTCTCGCACATAAGGGTAATGTTTTATAGATAAATATTACATTTTCACTATATTCTAGTCTTCAGCTTGTTTCCCCCTCTATTTTCCCTTATTTTCTCCCCTATTACCCAGTATCGCATCCAGTGATCAGGTTGTATGACTGCTTAGTGATTGTTCAACGTGTTCAGTCCAGACAGTCACTGACTTGTTGCGGTTGTTGCCCGGCACACACTGCGATAATACATTAGTTTAAAGACTGGTGTTTTTTCTCCTATTTTCCAATCTCAGACACCACTATCCAGCATCATACCCATGATTCTCTTAGTGACTGTTCTAAAAAGTTATTGGTTGGTTCACCTTGATATGATTTGTTGACGCCTTGCCTGTTACACACAGCCACACACCTGTAAGTGGTGGACTCTGTACCGTGACTCTGCATAACTAGGTTGTTTTATCAGTGATATCATAAATCACTGATAAATCATATTACACACATGTGTATTATGTGTTTTATTTATCATATTACAGACATGTGTTTATTATGTGTTTAATTTATCATATTACATAACTGTGTTTGATTATGTGTTTTATTTATCATATTACACACATGTGTTTTATTATGTGTTTTATTTATCATATTACACACCTGTGTTTATTATGTGTTTTATTTATCATATTACACACGTGTGTTTTATTATGTGTTTTATTTATCATATTACACACATGTGTTTTATTATGTGTTTTATCTATCATATTACACACATGTGTATTATGTGTTTTATTTATCATATTACAGACATGTGTTTATTATGTGTTTAATTTATCATATTACATACCTGTGTTTGATTATGTGTTTTATTTATCATATTACACACATGTGTTTTATTATGTGTTTTATTTATCATATTACACACCTGTGTTTATTATGTGTTTTATTTATCATATTACACACGTGTGTTTTATTATGTGTTTTATTTATCATATTACACACATGTGTTTTATTATGTGTTTTATCTATCATATTACACACCTGTGTTTTATTATGTGTTTTATTTATCATATTACACACATGTGTTTCATTATGTGTTTTATTTATCATATTACATACCTCTGTTTGATTATGTGTTTTATTTATTATAGTACATACCTGTGTTTTATGGTGTGTTTTATTTATCATATTACACACCTCTGTTTTATTATGAGATTTATTTATCATATTACATACCTGTGTTTTATTATGTGTTTTATTTCTCATATTACACACCCGTGTTTTATTATGTGTATTATTTATCATATTACACACCTTGTTTTATTATGTGTTTTGTTATGTGTTATATCTATCATATTACACACCTGCGTTCATTATGTGTTTTATTTATCATATTGCACACCTGTGTTTTATGATGTAGACCTATACACACTATTGGAAATCAGTTTCAACCCTTTAGGCGCCAAGCGCGACTAGAATCGTTTTCAGCGTGTTTTATTAACAGGTTAAATCACTGTTATTGGGAACCAAATGTACGTTTAAACATCAAGACTTGCAAACGTTTGGTCTCAAATTAAACAAATATGACTATTTTTCACAAACTTGAATTTGTAGGTAAGAATAAATAAGAATAGATTTGTGTCGTATACAATCATTAGGCATTCCCATAAAATTAGATTATTTTTCAAAATGCCACATTTCACAGCTATACATTTTAATATAATATACACGTGTCTCGGACATACAAGTTCAACAGTGAAATAATAAGAATGAGCCTGTTTTACATGTAATCTGATGTTGTGGACAACATCAGATAAAGCCCCGTGATACTGTCCTTCTTGAATATACCGGTGCCTTTTGTGCTATTTGTTGCTTATCACACACCCACACAATATACGTGACCCGCCATGCGATAAGGGCCATGAAGGCAAAATTTTTAAAATTGATTTTCATAGTTAATATGACAGCCATGTCTTTTCTGTTTTGATAACTTGAAGAATTTTTGAAAAATATTCATAATTTTTGTTTTATGCAATTTTTTATATTTTAAAATTAGTTATGTAATGAGGAAATTTAAATTTTAAATGACAATTTTTGTCGGACAATCATCAAATATTCACAGTGATCATCGTATTTTATACATCGCACAAAATCACACCATGCCATATCAGATCACCTGTGTAATATATATTATCTCATACCAAGGGTTGTATTGTACCAGATACAAGCTTTTTTTAACTGGCAGACGCAGCTATAAAGATTTAGAGAAACCAAATTGTGTGCATAATATAAGGGTAGACATACACCTGTTAGTCCCCGCGGGGATGTTTTGTCATGACCTTTTATCTCCCGGCTGCTCCCAGATTAGAGTCTGATTGGCTCAGAATCAGGCCACATTCATCACACCACCCCACACCACCCGGTAGAACTTCAGAGTGTACAACCCTACGCAGCAGTAACAAAGATTGGACCATTGTTGGGCCATCGTCTAGGACGCCGGCCCAGCACTACAGCAGCATTGGGTCAATAACCTGGCACGCGCTTCAACAGGCAGGCCCCCTCCTCTCAGTCTGTCACTGCGTTGCAGCGAGGTGTGCTAGCTACTGAGAAGGATGACAAGACGGAAAGCAATCTGCAAATCTAGCTATTATTGCATCAGATGACAGGTCATGAATTGGAAAGAATTATTTTGCCATTGAACTTGAAAAAGTGAATATATAGTAGGATAGTCTATTGCTACTAATCTTAACATTAACTATAGTATAAAGTTATAAGTCATGTTGTAGTCATATGCCTACTCTATGATATTTGCTTTCTAAATTGCAGTTCTCTAGTCTAGGTATGTTGGTATGAGATAAAAAGACAATACCATGGCTAAAGTTGTATTGTCCCTCACATCAGCCCTCCCTAGCTGTATTCTCCCTCGGGTCATGGGTCTTGTATCGCCCTAGACCTGCGGTCTTCTGGCGATACAAGACCCATGACCATCTGGAGAATACATCTACGTCGGGCTGATATGTGGGACGATACAACTTTAACCATGGTATAATCTCTAAATATATGACACGGATTTCATCTCTTATCCTCTTAGACCCGCGATATACGTCAAAAAAGTGTCAAATCAAATAAAATAAAACAAAAATAAAATTCATGAAACAGTTTGTGATAGCTTCTTATTTGACCAAATAATTCAATTTGGGATATGTCTATTAAAGACAATGGAACTATTTTTCGCCTCAAAACCTTTTGACGTCAGTATCTGACGTTAAAAGTCGAAAGGGTTAAATATTTATAATGCTTGTAGACCCATAACCCACTAGGTATTCAAATGAAGCGGAAAGAGCTTGGAAACGAAGACATTTATGATGATTTCATATTAAAAAAAACCCTTTGGTCTCTATTTTTTGTATAAAAATAGTTCAGAGTTCTAGATTAAACACAATTTTCTTATTAATAGATCGTAACATACTTTGAATAAAATTCCTTCAGTAAAAAACAGTATAATCCATCACAATAACAAACTTCTTAACTTTCTTTTCAGATATACAATTTGTTTTGTTTTTTTATAAAAAAATGATAATTTTCATTCACCCTGAGGTTGGAGTTAAATTCGAATAATCTTCATTCATCCCAGGGTGGGAATTGCGGCGGCAATTCACACCTCAACATGAATCAAAATAAGGAAAAATGTAATCCAGTCTGCTCGACGCTGGAGTCAGGTCCAAAATGAGAATAAGCTTTTTGGGTATTGCTC